>JALGBA010000235.1:1200000-1622500 GCA_023970755.1 Azemiops feae
AATTTTAAATTACTGGATGATTTGAACAGATATATTTCAAATCCAAATGTCTGTTAAAACTGAATTTATATAATGTCTGCCATTTGTGTTAATTTACCTTGTTTGTATAGCCCTGATCAATTGGTAAAAAAATCTCCAAAATCCCTATGTGCATGTGTATGTGCGTGTAAATGAAGGATGGGGAAAACATACAATGAAAGTTCTATATGTTTTGGGGGGAAAATAGTATCCTGAGTGGGGAGAGTCTATAATCTAGTGAGTGATCATCTAACATCACTGGCTACTATACTATTATTATTATTATTATTATTATTATTATTATTATTATTATTATTATTATTATTATTATTATTATTATTATTATTATTATTATTATTATTATTATTATTATTATTATTATTATTATTATCATCATCATCATCATCATCATCATCATCATCATCATCATCATCATCATCATCATCATCATCATCTTATTTTAGTTGAAGGTGTATTTAGTTGTTTAGTGTTTCTCACTGTTTTCCTCCTTTTCATCATATCCTCCTTTAACTTGAAATAACTTATTTCTGAATATTTATGTATAGGAAGTGCAGCACATTAAAAGAAATGTTGATTGCAAATATTTCACATTTTGATGCAGTTCTATATCCAAGTTTTGTGTTTCATTATGCCTCATTGAGCAGAATGTCAGTCATTTCAAAATTTCATTTCTTGAAATAGACTTACATATTTTATGTCTAATTATAGTACTGATTGTTTTAAAAGCAATATTCTTAGCGTAATTAAAAACATCCTTACGTGTAACTAATTGACATTCTCAAATTTGTTTAACAACTAATGTTTAAGAAAGAGATAAATGAACAAGATTATGAGCCTGAAAGATATATAGACAATTATAAAGAAGAGAAGGACTGACAGTAAACATGCTTATTAGAAAGAAAATCCTGACTGAATGCTGAAGGACCTACGTGTTGTTAGGCATAGATAGAAATGCACTCTTAGTGACTTTGGACAGAATTTATAGTAACTTATCTTAATAATTATTATGTTGTTGAATATAACTTACATAAAAACTGTAGAATATAATGAACAAAATGGGTATGGATTTTCCTGAAATTTATCTTCCTAGAAGAGCATTCTCATGATAAGTTTCAGAATTTTAACATTTAGCTGATTCAGTTTCACAGAGCATTGTAAAATTTGCTGTACGTAGCCAAAAAAATGAAAAATGGAAAAGTGATGTGAAGGAGGGGGAATGGAAAGCAAATTGTAATTTGACTCCCAGATTAAATTAAATAAGACTCTGAAATGTCTTATTTAATTTAACCTGGTGGGTTAAACATATTATGGGTCCCATCAGCCAAGTTATGTTAACTGGTGTGTACCAGGAGTTGTGCCTTCTCTTGTCATAGAGTTGTGGATAAGCCCAATCCTGTTGGTCTTTTGTAAGTCACTGAAGACCTGGCTTTCTGCCCAAGCCACGAAATGGGCCCCCAATCTTTTCTTGAAAACCTCCACTGATGGAGCACCCACAACTCCAGGAGGCAAGCTGTTTCATTCATTAATCATTCTCACTGTCAGGATCTCCCTTGACAAGCTTCCACGCATTGCTTCTTGTCCTGCCCTTTGGTGCTATGAAGAATAAATGGATGCCCTCTTCACCGTGACAGCCCTTTTAGTTTGGAAGACTGCTATTCCCTCAAGCTTTGTTAAGATAAACATACCTAATTCCCTTAGACTCCAGATTTAGCCTCCAGACCCCTTAGCATCTTGTTTCTCTTCTCTGGACTCTTTCTAGGGCTCAGAATCTTTTTTGTACTGTGGTGACCAGAACTGGATGCAGTATTCCAAATGTGATCCCACTAGTGCAGTGGAGAGCAGTACTATCACTTCCCATGATGTTGATGTTATCCCTATGTGTATGCAGTTTAGGACTATGTTGGCTTTTTTTGGTAGCTGCAGCATTCTGTTGGCTTGTACTAAAGTGTATAATATATTATATATAATATATTAATACTTATTCAATATCAGCTTCATTTATTTGCATCAGAAGCGGTATGTTTGAACAGTATTATCCTTTAGTAACTAATTAGCTATTTATGTATGTGCCAAAAGAGTTGGTCTTCCTGGTAAATAAGATGAACTAAGAGTCAAGAATTCATTGAAGAGATACAATAGAAGAGAAACTGTCAGTGGTAATTAGTGGAGCCCTGGTGGTGCAATGGTTAGAATGCAGTATTGCAGGCAAGCTCTGCCCACAGTCTGGAATATGATCCTGACTGGCTCAAGGTTGACTCAGCCTTCCATCCTTCCGAGGTCGGTAAAATGAGAACCCAGATTGTTGGGGGGCAATAATGCTGACTCTGTAAACTGTCCAGAGAGTGTAGTAAAGCACTATGGGGCGGTATATTTATCTAAGTGCTATTGCTGATGATTTTCTCATGTTTCTTAAAAGCTTTTATGAAGATAGCAATAGCATTAAGGCAACATGCTGCATAACACAACAAACTTATAGAGTTTGCAAAACAGCAGAAATGAATGCCTAATGACCAAGTACAAAGGCCTCTATGATAAAAATTAAGCTTGTAGAGCTCATATTTTCCTCTACTATTTCTAACAGAGAATGAGAACGTTTAGCCAAACCCACAAGCGATTCACCAGTTGCTCTTTCAAAAACTGGGGAGAAAAGTTGCCTAGATATGGGAATCCTAAAGCTACAACCAGTTTGACCCTCAATAAATATGATGGAAATACTGAGCCGTGTTTTTTCCTCATTTTTCATTTTGATATTTTTTGAAATGTTATTGAGAAACTATGTGCATTTACCCTTAACTCCTCCAAAGCATGAACTGCTTACTGATTGTACTGGATAGCTGATCAGTGCAAAAAAAAAAAAAAAAGAGAGAGAGATAAGACCCATATTGCAAAAATTTATCTTCCCCTTCCTTAAGTTCTCTGTATTTTTGTTCTTTCATACCTACAATAGGCTTGATATCTAATGCGGTTGGGGACAGGAATTTTCCAATAGGCTATTTATAGGAGCGAAATGACTGGGTTCAAAATCTTGGCAGGAAATACAAAGGACCAGAGTATTTGCTAACATTCATAAACTGATAAATAGTTTCTATATGGAGAGATTCTGAAGTTTCTCTGAAACCTTTCAATTTGTCACAAGGAGGAGATGTTGAGTAGTTCTGTGTCTTTGGAAATAAATAAATATATACATATATATATATATATTTGTAAAGCCACAATTAGTGATCTCTTATGTTCTTTCCCTTTATCTCTTATATCAGCATATGTCGTGTGTACAGTAAATACAGTGAAATTTCTGTCTGTAGTGCAGGAATAAACAATGTGGCACAGTCTCCTGACAATGCCACATTGTCCTGACAGTTTAAAGGAATTAAATTGATAGGCTTTAACATGTGTTAAGAATGATTGGCATGATTCATAAGCTATTAAAATCATGTTTCAAACAAACCACGAATTACTTTGTAAAATGTATTACATTTTAATGTATTTCAATTACTTTTTTGCTAGATTTTTCAGGGATTTAAGTAAAAGTCCTTTGTAATTAAAATTTCTATTATAGTTAATCCACTAGCAATATATTACATGTGCACTTATGAGGAAATATGCTAATACAGATATGCCAAAGGTCATATGGATGACCTGGAGAGAAACTTCATAAAGGTTAGTCCCAGAGGCTAGAGACTAAACCAGATAGCCAAAAGGTGACAGATCAGTGACCAATGGAAATCAGAGACAATTAGCACAATTTGGCCTAGTGGTTAAGGTGCTGACTAGAAACCAGGAGACTGTGAGTTCTAGTCTCATTTTAGGCATGAAAGCTGACTGGTTGAGTTTGGTCCAGTCACTCTCTCATCCGAACCTACCTCAGGGGGTTGTAGTGGGGAAAATAGAAGGAAGAAGGGGTATTATGTATGTTTTCCGCCTTGAGTTACTTATAAAGTAAAAAGGCGGGGAAAAATATAATAAATAAATACATTGTAAGATGAAATCTAGACAAATGGCTGTTTGCCATTCTTGCTTGCTACTCCTAAATAACAGATGTGTATGGGGAAGGGCTACAAGTAATAAAAAGTAAATAATATCTAGGTATGCTAGATGAAATGAGTTTGTGTGTGTATGTTTAGAAAAAGCAGCATTCGTTATGTAGCACTAGAAACGGGGGGGGGGGAAGCTTTGCACTGAAGGAACAAGCAGTTATTGCACATTTATCTAATAATGTATTCTAGTGGCATTAACATAAATGGAATATTTCTATATTAATTTTCTGTGGCAATATAATTATAGTCTGAACTTTTCCCATATACTAGCATTTATATATATAATTTTGATATTGGCAGTGTTTTGTACATTATCAGTGAGAAAGTAATAGTAAAACAGTCAATATTTTTTTCTCCCTGATGTTTTTGAGGAAGCAACATCTTACCTCTGATAATTGTTTAAATAAATACACCTGAGTTGGATCAGTCATAACTTGGTTAACATCTGAAAAGAATGACCATCTTCCATTTAGCATCTTAATGTTGCTGTGGTTACCTTTGCTTATGAATAATTATGCTTACAGGTGACTCTTCTTGAGTATACTAGGTAAAAAAAAATATGAACGAAAATCCTGTGGAACTATTTTGTGTTTTTAAGCATGAAAAGAGAAGGGATGACCCAAATAATAATAAATAAATGTAAGAGAACATGGAAATAATGGAACTAAGATTTTTTTTATTCAGAGAAAATACAGAAAGAATTATTTTAAATCAGCATACTAATTCCACAGCTCTTGAACATGGCATCAGCAGTAATTCAGGAAAATCAAGTGTAACTTTCCTAATAGTCTAGCATAGCTGTGAAAAACATTTCTACAGTTATTGACAAAAATGATGCAACTGGAATTGGGGAGGAGGAAAACTGGAATTTTTGGTTCTCTTTTCCCATTTTGATTTTCAAGCAAATACTAAATGTTTAATGCATCCATTGTTTCTTTGTTT
This sequence comes from Azemiops feae, assembly GCA_023970755.1. Classification (NCBI taxonomy): domain Eukaryota; kingdom Metazoa; phylum Chordata; class Lepidosauria; order Squamata; family Viperidae; genus Azemiops; species Azemiops feae. The sequence continues at coordinate 1,205,016 of JALGBA010000235.1, forward strand.
TGTCAAGAATAGTAATGTTGTCATCACTCAGTACTGAATGCCAAGGATGAATTTTTCATTCTGCTTTATGGTTATCTTACTGTATTCTGTCACAGTCAATTCATATATGAATCTGTGACTCAGCAAGTGCCGAGTCATCAAGAAGTGACAAAAGAAACAACAAGGACATAAGTATGCATCCAAACCAATTTTTGGCTGTCAAAATATAAAATCACTCGTGCCCTAATTAACATTAGTCAAGGCTGGGGTTGAAATGATAGCAACTAAAAACAACTTTTCTATTGGTACTAAAAATTAGGAAGCACTGGGAGAAATATAGATGCTGAGTGAGTGTATATGGCTATTTCTGAGCACAACTGAATAAAACCTCTAAGTGACAGCAGAATGAATGGCAGAATGCCAAAACAATAGAGTGGACTATATTTTTTTAAGACATTTTTGGATGTACACCAAATTAAAATTTCTCCAAAGGCTGAAAGCTGGAGAAGAGGTAAATTTTATCTTCAGGGACATTTAGTGTTTAAAAATAAAACACCTAGAAACGTGCAAAAATAATAGTGTCGAAGTAGTACAGCACATAATCTCTCCACATTCTAAAACAATTTTTACAGCAGTCTCCACTTTTAGCCACTCATTTAGGACTAACCTTGAATGTCTATGAACATAGAAAACATTTCAGAAGAGAAACTTTCAGGTGTGCTCTTGACCTTTTTGGAGTTATCCAAACCTTAGATACACAATTGATATAGTCTGCTGGATATCTAAATGCACATAGGCTTTCTTAGATTACAAAGCTCAGAATATAGATAGGATTTGGCATAGAAAGGATTCCCTGCCTGTGTGGAAACTCACATTGCACAGATCAGACCAGGGGCAACTGCTTAAACATGCTCTTCTGAATGCTGACCTTTCAGTGAAGTAGTCTAATATGGAAAAATTTTATTTAAGAAATCAGAGGACATTCTGACCCATTGATTAATTGTTCTCACTGTCAGAAAATTTCTTCTGCTGTGGGAAGTTTTATATCAAAATATATTTTATTCCCTATACTGTCTCCATCTTCCCTTAAAGTTTAACAGAATCCACAATGGACTGAGAATCAGCATTTCCATAGATAATTGATAGTCAAGCTGAAACTAAGTTAATCAAATAAAAATAGCAAATGATGGAAAATCTTTACTCAAATCCCCAAATAAGTTACCAGATTTAATTCACACAGCACAGAAGGTCAGTAAACACAAACAGAGTTAATTAAAACTGTTTCCCGGTGGAACTGCAGAATAAACATCATAGATGACATGTACCTACACATGCCTACACCCCTTAAATGTCACCCTAGAACTAGCATGTACACACCTAGACACCCCTCAAGACCCACACCAAAGACAAGGTCCCCTATAAAACAGCCCTTCTGCACCTCATTTTCTCTGTAGCTACCCCCACAGCAAATGTCTTTGCTTTGGGGAATAAATAAATCTCCTTTCCTCATAGCTGTCTGGATTTCAACCCTGGCTTGAGTTGGAACCCCAAATTATTCTTCTAGACACTTCTAGATTGGATCTCTTCTTAACAAGCTTTCACCCATTATTTCTTGTCCTGCTCTCTGGTATTTTGGAGGATAACCCTTTTCACTGTGACAGTCCCTCAAGTACTGGGAGACAGTTATCATCTCTTCCTAAAACTTCTCTTTGATAGGCTAGACATACCTAGCTCCCTCAACTGTTCATCATATGATTTAGCCTCCAGACCCTTTATCATCTTTGTTGCTCTTCTCTACACAATTTCTAGGGTCTCATTGTCTTTTTTGTATTGTGGTGACCAGAACTGGATGCAGTATTCCAAATGTGGCCTCACTAGTGCACTATAAAGTGGCATTATCACTTCTCATGGTCTTGATATTATCCCTCTGTTGATGCAGCCCAGGACTGCATTGTTGTTGTTTTTGACAGCTGCAACACACTGCTTGCACATACTTAAGTGATAGTCCACTAGGATGCCTAGATATCTCTCACAGTTAAAGTTGTGACTTTAATAAAATGTGATGTTAGAGTATGGAGTAGGGGTTTTGCTGTTTGTTTTATTGAATTTATAGAAATAGTTCAAAAAAATTTAAGCCCATACCTACACCAGCATAAAATAATCAAATAGCTATGTGAGATCACATGAATGTTTAATCAATTCATAAGAATAGCTTTCCTTTCCTTCCCAGGATTTCAGGGAGCACAAAAAGTTATCTAAGCGCCATCTTCTCCCTGAATTCCTTAATGAAAAATGAAATAAAGTGTTAGTACTTATAACATGTTTTCAGTACACGAAGGAAGGAAGGAAGGAAGGAAGGAAGGAAGGAAGGAAGGAAGGAAGGAAGGAAGGAAGGAAGGAAGGAAGGAAGGAAGGAAGGAAGGAAGGAAACTTCTAAGTTACAAAGATATTGCTGCTAATTTGAAAACTCTTGCAAACTCTGATGATGAAAAAATAGTATGCTGGCATTTTCCTTACAGATAGTTCTTGATTTACAACTTTCATTTAGTGACTGTTCAAAGTTACAATGGCACTGAAAAAAGTGGCTTATGACTGTTTTTCACACTTATGACCATTGCAGCATTCACATAGTCACATGATCAAAATTCAGATGCTTAGCAACTGGCATGTATTTATGAGGTTGCAGTGTCCTGGGGTCATGTGATCATCTTTTGCAACTTCTGACAAACAAAGTCAATGGGAAAGTCAGATTCATTTAACAACTGTGTGTTATTAACAACTACAGTGATTCACTTAACAACTGTGTCAAGAAAGATCGTAAAATGGGACAAAATTCACTTAACAACTATCTTGCTTAACAATGGAAATTTTCTGCTCAATTGTGGTTGTAAGTTCTAAAGATTACCTGTGTTCCACTAAACCGGTGTTTTTCAACTCTGGCAACTATAAGATGAATGGACTTCAACTCCAGCTGGGTGATTCTGGGAGTTGAGATCCACTTATCTTAAAGTTGCTAAGATTGAGAAATACTATTCTGGAGCATGGTTGCCAGTGATGGGATTCAGCTGGTTCGCACCGGTTCGGCATAACCGATAGCTAAATTTTGTTGAGTTCGGAGAACTGGCTGAATGCACACTGCTTCCGGAAGTCCGTTCTAGGCCTGGGAGGTTTGGAGGAGGCCTCCCAGGCCTAGAACGGCCTGCCAGAAGTGCGGGGATGCCACTTCCGGAAGTCCGTTCTAGGCCTCGGAGGCCCAGGCCTGCATCCATGTAGAGAACCAGTTGTTCACGGATTTGAATCCCAACACTGATAGTTGCATGTTGCTGGTGGAAAAGGAGAGACATTCTAAGCCCTCTCTCCCTGAGGGTTGGAGGGGGGCATTATTACTTGGAGTCCAAGATCCAGGAAGCAGGAGTTGGCAAAAGTTATGCCAGTGAGAAAGCAACCAACATACCAGCACAGCAGAGCATATATGCAAAAGAAAAAAAAAAGCTTTGATTCAGTTTTTTTAAAAAAAGAGAAGGCAGAGCCAGAAATATATCAACTCTATTCCCCAGACCAACCATTGCACTACTGCAAAGCACTGACATAGTGAAGGTGTCTATACTGACAGTACCAAAGCAGATGGATCAATGATCTGTCTCTGCAGAATGTCGTTTCCTATTTTCCTACCCAAAGCTAGGGCTAATTAATACCACATAGTGTGTTTCATGCCAAATTTTTGGATGGGCAAAGTGATATCTCATGGAGTAATTAATTCCATTTTACTGTTAGCTCCACAGATGGTTGGCTACAAGATACACTCCATTAGCTGACTTTGAGATTAGATTCATTGATTCCACTATGGCTGGTGTTAATATGTGAATTCAGTCACTGTGTTTTGTGAACCTTCATTCTATTTTTGTGTAGTTATTTCAGAATTGCTCTTATTAGTGTAGAACAGCACCAGATAGTTGTGATGCAACGTTGTATGAGCATGCATTTTGTGCATATGCACGGACATACATACACAAAAGAAACATACCTTGTGTCACAAATGGCACCATGCTGCTTTTGTCATTAGATACCTCTGCCTCTACTCTGATATAATAATCTTCCTCTAACAGTTATAATAATTTATTAAATTTATATGCCACCTGACTTCCAGCAAAAATAGAAAAGGACGTTAAAAGTGATTGCCCTAATTCAATTTCAAATTTCAGATTCTGCCTAACTATGAAATCCAACTACTTAGAGACCAATACATCAAGATATCTTGGTTTTTGTTTAGCTAATTATGCTAATGAAATTACATGAGTTGCAGTTGACCCCACAACTGGATGGCATCAGTTCAGAGAAGTCTGACATAATTCATTCCATACTTTCACTAGCAGAGATGGTCTTCCTTTTTCTTTTATTCTAGTTTCTAAGAATTTTTTTTTATGTAATAAAATGCAGAGATTATTATTTTGTCTATCTATTTCAAATGCATTTACCCATTTTTTTTAAAAAAAGAACACTAGCTGCCATAAATGGACATTTCAAAAACTTAACATAAAGTATTCAACTGAAATAAATAGATTTAGGAATCATTTACTAGGGTTTAGTCCCCTTTTATTTGAAATACATAAGGATCACAAAATGCGATCATAAAACAGGTAGTCCTTGACTTATGACCACAACTGAGCGCAAAATTTTCATGGCTAAAGAAAAGATTTGCTAAGTGAGTTTTGCCCCATTTTATGACCTTTCTTGACATGGTTATTAAGTGAGTCACTGTAGTTGTTAGTAATATGATTGTTAAGTGAATCTGGCTTCCCCATTGACTTTGCTTGTCAGAAAGACACAAAAGGGGATCACATGAGCCCAGAACACTGCAACCATCAAAAACGCATGCCAGTTGCCAAGCGTCCGAATTTTGATCACGTGACCCTGGGGATGCTGCAATGGTCGTAAGGGTGAAAAACAGTCATAAGTCATTTGTTTTTAGTGCCATTGTAACTTTGAAATAAATGGATGGTTGTAAGTTGAGCACTACCTATATATGTTATTTGTATCTTTGATAAATATTTTATATATTGTCTACATTAAACTTGTATTATCAATGCAAATATGTTGTTTTAGTTGCACGGTGGTAATATTATTGCTTTTTAATTTATACATTTTAAATAATTTCAGAGATGATTATCATCGTAATTAAGAAAGAACAGTAACCACAATTATTTTATGCTCTGCAACATTCCTAAAAAAGTTGCCAGCTCAAGCCATATTGCATTACGCCATACCAACATAATGTTCTAAAATAAAATTAGAACAAATTAATGAATGAAAATAAATCTATCTGTAAAATAAATTATTTTAAAGGCTGGCACTTTCTACATAATAAACAAAACTATGAAGAGTGAGAAATGTTTCAGAATATTTAACTTATTTAGTACTAAATCTATACATTGTTTTGTATATTATGTTCTCACAAATAATATTCATGAAAGACATTATCATATTATTTCTTTTATCTATTTTTTCTAATTATTTTACCACTGATTATAAGCAAACAAACAAAAAGCAAACAAAATTTTAATTCATAATGCACTCCCAGTGGGGAATGATTAACCATAATATAAAATTTGCATTTTCATCCAATGAGAATGATTTACAGAAGGAATACTTCTACATACTTAAGGTCCTTCCTACTTTAAAACTGCCAGCCCTAAACCAGACCAAGATATCACTTCCACCTTGAGGCTAAATTAAGATTAGTGTAATAGTATCTTGCAAGTCTATGCTTTAGTCAATAAAGGAGAATATTTGTAACTCAAGGTTGAAATGAGGGGTCCTTGGTTCTCTCTGAGCTTGGTTGTTTTCTTGCAGAGGTTTCATTATCCAAACTAGGTGACATCATGATTGCTTCATTCATTCATTCATTCATTCATTCATTCATTCATTCATTCATTCATTCATTCATTCATTCATTCATTCATTCATTCATTCATTCATTCATTCAATTTCTATAGCTGCTTATCTCAGTCAATGACTCTGGGTGGTTTACAATTCAAAAAATTGCAGTTAAAAATACTAAAAATATTTTTTAAAAATGAAAACAATAAAAACACTAAAAATATTCAGATTAAACTTTACTTTCTCCCCCTCTTATATTCCTATGAATTAGGGAAGTGTCCGTGTAAGATGTTTTTGCATGCCTTCTACACAACTTGGGCTTAAGCCATGTTTTTGTCTTATTGATCTAGTAATGGATCACACATATCTCTGTCAAGATCCTCTTTACTCTCTAAATCGCTATGCAGATGCAAGCCTAAACCAGCCTTTGCAATGCATGTTTGAACCTATATATGTAGGGCTAAGCAAAAATTCAGCCTAAAGGTGATTTGATGATAGACTCCATTGGAGTTGGGTGGCCAATAGATTCAAATAAATAAATTAACAACAACAACAATAACAATAATAATAACATCATCAACAATAATAATAAATTAATAATAATAATATTAGATGTGAACTTCAAAATCTAGATAAATGGATGTGTTTTGGACTCTGTTTTTGCTATATCCTGATCAGATTTTTTGCAGTTGTAATCAAATCAAATTTATATCAAATATTTAAATCAAGATACTGCATCGATTTAATATGTCAAAATGAATCATGTGCCTTTGTTTTTATTCATAAGATCAATGGGCTTTGGCCCATTTTTCAGATCAAATATTCCAACTAAACCAACCTAACTTTTCAAATTAAAATGCAAATTTGAATCAGATCAATGAATTATGGAATGGGAATTGACCGATATGCACATGCTGATTTAATTATTGAATTTAATTATTGAATTAATTATATTACTGATAAGGAAGAAGGCTTATTTATTGTAAGAGCCTGGAGATTTTTGCTAGTAGCTGGTATACAAATATCAAATGGACATTATATGCTGATGATCTGTACATTTTATTAAATCAATAAATGCTGTACCTATAGTTCAAAATACTAGTTCTAGTTAAAGTTTTTACTACAGCAGATGATCACTTGAGTGTTGCTTCCCTTCTCCTTAACACACCTTTTGATTATATGTATGTAATATATTGGATGGATAGGCATGGTGAGTATTGAACAAAGCCTGAGAAGTTAATCCAAAACTTTTACAGATTTTTCACCAATTTGTTCCCCGAATTTAACTTATATACATTATTCTATTCATATGAAATTACTCACTGGTCATTAAATCAAGGCTGAATGTCAGAAAACATTATTGTTCAGAAATCGTCATTTATGCATTTCTGTACGCCTATTGAAAGTTTAAGCAAAATTTTAAATGGCATGGTGGCATTTTCTCTCCATATCCATAGATAACTACACTAATGAATAAATACAACTCTGCCCGAACACATTTCTACTAAATCTTCACCTCTCTGTAACTAATCTTCTGTTCCTAACCTCTGTTTTTCTTAATTTCAGAGCCCATCTTCAGTTAAGAAACATTTTTGCATTTCATTGAGTGCTTACTAAATTCCTTTAATAGCTTTATGCAGAAGAATTTATCAGAGCTTTTATATACAAAAAAGCTCCATTAATTAGTTAAGTTAATGGTGCACTTTGAAGATTAAATAGCACGGTATAAATGGTAAGTGGCATTATTATAAAAATGTTCCCTGTATGTAATTGCTTCATTTTTATTGCAATAAAACTGACATTATTGGTGCCTGTGCAAATCATGTTGTCAAAAATTCACAGGTAATTTGAATTTGCTGTGCTTTGTTTCTACCCATTTATTCATTGGAATCCCACCACTACCATAGTGTTTGATAATTTGTATGCTTTTGATGTTCCTTAGTTGAGCCAGATTTTATTATAATTTTTCTTTTATTTAACAGTATAAATAAATTGAAATAAAGTAATCAATCATATATTTCTTTCTCCCTGCTTCCAGCAATCAAGCAGCTAGCATGCTACTTTAGGATAATTATTACACAATTATCAGAATTAAAACCCAGAACCGACAAATAATTTATTTGTAAAGTTGTATAATATAAGCCAACAAATACTGTAAAATCAGTCTTCTCTAATCTTGGTGGCTTTCAAGTTTATTGAACTTAATTCTTGTAGTCCTCAACTATTATGGTTATAGATGTTATGGTTTGGAAAATTGAGGATTAACATCTAATATAGTTGGAGAGAACAATGGTAAAGACTTTCTTAGGTGTATTTATCTACAGGTGCCCTGCCTACAGAACTGTAATGCTATGGAAGTTGATCGTCTGATACACACACACACACACACACAGGCAGACAAACAACCAATCATTGACTGAATTCCTGATATATGAATAGTCTGTGAACATTCAACACCATAAAAAATGTGAGTTGAGTAAAAGAAGAGGCAACAAAAGTGTAGATTTGCTGCATTATCTGACAATTAGATTGGATACATAAATGGAGTTGAACTTTGTAATGTTAGAAGCCTGTGATAGTGATTATGATTAGGTTATGCGAAAGAAAGAAAGAAAAAGAAAAAGAAAGAAGGGAGAGGAAGGAAGAAAGGAAATAGAAAGAAGAAAAAGAAAGAAAGAGAAAGAGAAAAAAGAGAAAGTGAAAGCAAGAAAGAAAGAAAGAAAGAAAAAGAAAGAAAATGAATTTTTTTTGGAGTTATGGTCAACTACTATAGTTATGTTGGGAGTGCTGAAGTGCTTCCAGGTTGAAAGGATTGAATGGTAACGTTACCATTCTAGGGAATGCCCAGTTGGAGGTTCCCGTTAAGTTGGCCACTGAAGTGGTACCCATCTATCTACTCTCAGTTGCCCACTTTTGAACTGCTGAGGTAGTAGGAGCTGGAGCGTGTGACAGGAACTGATCCTATTTCATGGCAGCAACTGGGTCTTGAAAGCGGCCTGTCGATCATCAGCCCAGTGTCCTAACCTCATGAGCCACCATGCTCCCCCATGGTCAACTAATCAGGTACACATCAGCCACAGTCAACTAGAAAACTGTAAATAAAATGTATGTATTGTGGAAAGTTGAAGAGATTAAGAATTGATAAAATATAGAAAAAAAATAATATGTGGAAGGATGTCCTCATAGGCTACCTTGGAATATTTCTTCTTTCTCCTGATCATTCTTATGACTTTCAAAACCTGGCTTAAAAAATCTGGGTGACCAGTAGATGTCAGCAAAGAGATACACAAAACTGTTACATTTGGCAGTTACCTAGATTTTTGTGGTCCCAGATAGGGTAGCTCTGATAGGTTCTTCATCAAGTCACATCAATAACCAGTATCTGAATGGAAAACTGTGCTGTACTTTCTGTAAAGCAACTGAGTGGAACAGCATCTCCTTCATATGCACCTGCATGAGACAGCAAGTGATAAATGTTGCATCATTGTTATATTAAAAAAATCTACCCTTATAGGACTTGTATGTAACAAGTACCAAAGGGTGGATCTTGTACTGTAAGTCCATTTTAGGCATTTTGTAATTTTTGTATCACTATGGTTAGGTACAGACAGACATAACAACTGTTCTTTTTTCAATTCTAGACATGACTATTATTTTGGTCAATGAAGCAAATACAATCACCTTATTTATAAAATTAATGATTTCGTGCTCTGTTCGATCAGATGGAACTTGATAGATTTCATGAAATTACTATTAATATATTATTTACAGGCATATTAGAAAGGCGCAAGCAAAATTATTTTGTTACTCAATTCAGAATATTATCTCAGTGCAGCTGAGAATGACAGTGTAAGAATATAAGTTTATATAAGCTATGGACAACATTTATGTATCACCATAACCTTCCTGTTCAGGAGTATTCTTGCTACTTATAGTAGGTACATGAATGAATTAAGTTCAGTGTAGATGTAGACATCACCAACATCAGATGGACTTATTTTAGTTATTTCTAAATATAGTATAAGAAAGACTGTGTCCAATCCATATTTAAAGTTATTAAGGATGCTGGCAAACTCAAGATGATCAGTATGTTGTCATTATTTGTACTTAATGTTTGTATTTTCTGGAGAGCTCAGTTACAGTTAAATAAGCCTAATTGAATTTTGTGTGCATTTGCCTTTGGCATTCAGAATTTAGTTACTCCATCCCCCTTACTGCAGTATTTGCTGCTAAATATTTGCTTATTTATTGGATTTTGTTATTATATTTTCTTACACTTTGGCTGAATTATTGTAGCTTTGATGTTTTAACCTTATTGTTCATTATGAGATTCTCTGAGGGGATCTAATTCATATTTAAATGGAAAAAAATGGGGCACATGAGATTAAAAATAAGACTGCTTTATATTTATGTCATGGATTGATATAGATGATCTTTCTAGTTTCTTGCCCAGATTTACTTCCACATCTGTTAATTTATTAAGGTTTTAGAATTTTGTTTGAAGTTAGTTTTGTGGTTACATAATTATTGTGAGGAACTGAAGATTGCTTTTTTCTCCCCCCAAACCTTTCGATAACTCTGTGGCCTTTTTGGCTGGACCTGTTTCCAAATTTGGAAATCATACTAATATTTAACTGAAGTTGGGGAAGCCAAAAGGTTGAGGACAATGAAGATGTTAATATACAAAGTACAAAGTGTTTCTTCATAACACAAATTATTTCACTGAAAGGTTCTTTTTTTGTCAAATATATCAAACATGATTTATCCAGCCAATTGTTTCCCAAAATGATTCACAGTAATGCAGGACTATTTTATTCCATTGAAATTTGTAAGCTGCTATCATAGCCCAGAACTCAGACAGAATCTGAATTTGATGAAACTATTCTAGCAGTACCTGAGGAAGATCAGCCTCAGCCAAGAATTCAACTGAGGCTGATCAAACACAGGAACCATCTGAACAGCTGGAGCAGTCAGATGATAATGATGTCCAGCCTCCCAACCTCCGACACCCAACAAGTAGAGTGAAAGACAGAGTAGAGATGAGGCTCCTTACCTCATAGATCAGGCATGTCAAACTGCCGGCCCATGGGCCGGATTTATCACACCAAAACCGCGCCCACGCCATTGCTGGCAATGGGGGAAAAGTTGTGATACGTTGCGTGATGTCGTGAGTTTGACATGCCTGTCATAGATTTACTCCCTTGATTAAAGGCAGCTGGCTGCAACCTGATTTAAGAGGCAGCCTCAACCATGATCTCTCATTGGAATCAACCATCTGTTCTTTGACTTTTGTATGATGTTCATATGGATTCTGCTCATGAAATTCTGATTTCTGAATTGTCTGACAACCTTGACCTGGATTTTGGAACTGTGGATTTGATTTTGATTATTTCTCTGCATGCACTGGTTAAAAGCAAACCCAGCCAGGCAAGCTTTTGTTTACAGACCCTGCTTTGGTTTTCATTCTTTGTCTTTGTTATTTCCTTGGCCTTGAATAAATTAATTTCCATAAATGTTCATGTGAATGTTGAAACCAGAAGCAGGACAATTGCATTTCTAGAACAAAGCCACCCATGATGGTAAATAATACATATTAAAAAGCACACTATACTGTAATTTACACACTCATACACACACATAATCTGAGCTTGTGAGATTTTATTATTTTTAATCAAAATTAAAGCCTTCCTTAGTCTTTTTCCAGAAAGAATAGTTCTGGTGAAATCTTTGCCTCATTTCCTCCTGTTGCTTAAGTTATTGAAGCTAGTGCTATTTCCACAAAAGCTGATTTCAGCCATCCAGCAAATAAACTTTATTTTATACAACCCCCTCCCCATATGATTCTTTGAATTCCACACATGATCTTTTTTAAAGAGGAATCCTGAAATTTCCTTGAAAAGTCTTCTTAGATCAGGCATGTCAAACTCGTGATGTCACGTGACGTCCGTCGCGTGACGTATCGGGACTTTTTCCCCATTGCCGGCAATGGGGTGGGTGTGGTTTTGCCGTGACGCATCAGGCCCTCGGGCTGGCAGTTTGACATGCCTGTCTTAGATTAAAGGTCTTTTAAATCCATTTGTTTCAAGGCCAGGCCCTAATATTCCACAATATTCTATGTTAATTGGGGTTAAAAAAAACCATGTGGAAGACTATATAGCTGCTAACAGGCTTCAACATGAATGACTTAGTCCTTTAGATATCAACAAATGACCAACATAGATCATTAGACACCAACATTAGGATGTAATATAATATTCTGAAATATTTTGAGCAAAAAGTAGAAACTATCAAGACTCAGTGTAACAGAGGGACACAACAATTAGACCAAATTAGTTGGATTCCTTATTCATTAGACTTTAATCAAATTGTGAACGCAAACTGATTCTGAGTTATTATATTTGAAATTTGATTTTTTATAATTAGCTGTTAGCAAAATGCTTATTAACCCTAGAGTTCATTTATATGAGGAGAATGCTAAAGCACATTTTATATTACTAGTTTATTGGGAATAGCCAGGCATACAGTTAATCTGCAATCAAAATCCAAATGACTCTCAAATGGCAGCAAAGTTACCCAAAACCTGATTCTTTGCTGACATTTATTTATCATCTGAATTGTTGCAGCCCAGATTTCATAGACCCAGTTAAAAAGAGTCACCTGGCACTTTTTTAGGAGAATGGACCTCATATAATCTAAAATGCATTGCTGCAATTTAAGGAAGTAGCTTCTGCAATGCTGATGGGCTATTTACACATTTCACAAATCAATAGGCCTGTTTCATTGCATTTGGACTTTATAGATTAAAATGCTTCAAGTTATGGGTTATATGTCAAGGGTCGATGTATGACTACATAGCTGGTATATTGTCAACTCTTGGTTTTTTTACTGTATGGTGAGTAAGTAGATACCTTGGTAAATTTTGCAGCTGGCAAAGGACAGCAAGACAAGTAGTCCTTGACTTACAACCATAACTGAGCCCAAAATTATGGTCATAAGTTATGATGTTCATTATGTGGGTTACCATGTGACCATATCTGATTTTGCAACCTTTTTTGGTGGTGGTCATTAAATGAACACCATGGTCATTAAGCAAATCCATTGTCCACAATGTGCATTTTTTGCTAGAAACTGGAAGTAGAAATCGGTTTCCGACAAAAAAAAACACCGTAAATGAAATCACATGACTCCAATCCTGTCCCCCAGCTGTCAGAACTTCAAATCTAGATTGTAAGTAGTAGTCCTGGTGAGGTCTATCATAACTTTGAATGGTCACAAATTGAAAGTTCATAAATTGAGGACTACCTGTATGGTACCAAGGTACTTCAACTTGCAACCCAGCTAACATTATTGCTGAATATTATCTCTGTATAGAAAGTATTCCAAAAATTTCAGCAAACACAATAACATCTTACAGCATTTGAAAGTATTGTGCCCATAAGTCTCTTCAAAGTGAATGGGCTTGAAAGATGGCTGGACCTCAAGAAATTGCCAAAGATGTATAAAGGTGTCTCAAATGTTTGTTGAAAATTTAATTGTGAAGAAGGTAATTGTTGTCATCTCTGATGAACCTGTGATAAAGAAATATTGCAGTCAGATTTTTGTCTTAATTCAGAAGATTCTTAAAACAAATATAAAATCAAAACCAGATGTTTTCCTTTTAGGCTTATTGGATAAAGAATTTGAAAGAAAATTTGGGAATTCGTTATTATATATGTTGACAGCAGTGAAAATCCTCTGTGTGCAAAAATGGAAAGACATGTCAATTCTCAAAATGAAAGAATGGCTGGACAAAGTGACGAGGATAGTAGAGATGGCAAAGCTAACTGTTTTAATTAAAGAGAAGGAATTATTCAGGTTGATCTTAACTTCCACTAGTATGTTACGCTATAATAAATTATAATAAAAGATGAAAGCTGGCATACCTATTCAAACTTCCTTTAGAATTGTAGAAGACATTGGTCAAAACGGGAAATATGTATCTGGAAGCAGATAGTTTGGTAAAAGCAGCATCTTTACTGCATCGAAGGATGTTTCCACATTACAGCTTAAGGTGCTTCTCTCTCTTGCTGTTCCTGACTGTAGTTTCAGAAATTCCAGTCCATATGAAAGATCTTATTGGCTATTGCAAGACTTGATTGGACTTTTTCCTCCTTTTTCCTCTCCCTCTTGATGCAGGGAAAGCAAGCCTCATTGGCTGACTCCTGAGTGAACCAGACTACTAGTATCTGTCTTTTCTGTTTTAGGAATTGTTCCTTTCTCATTAGCCCTCATGCTTTTCTTTTGTCTTCCCAAATATTTTCATGCATGGATGCTTCTACCGGCATTCTCACAATGCCTCCCAGACCCTTCCTCCTGCCCCATATTGTACCATTGTTGCTCTGATGCTACAATAATTAAAGCAACAAGGAAAGAGATTATTCTTTGAGTCTTACCTCCATTTGTAGATTCGTGGAAACTTTGCAGGAAGGAAGAACTGACAGTTTAGCCCCATAGAAACAAAATGTGTATGTTGCAACTTAAGTAAAGGAAGTAAAGGGAAGCTTTGCAATATAATGGGCAGGGGGCGAGGCAAGCACCCGACCTGGGCAACAACAGGAAGGGTATCCATGGAGAAATGCCAGGACTGAATAAACCATGTGTTTCTAGAGTTGAGGACAGTTCATTAATGTAATGGGATGGAATGCCAGATCATAAAAATAAGGCAGAGAATGAATCTGCCCAGCTGCCCAAAACAAACAGCTGCTGGGGGCAGTGACCAGTCACTGCAGGTGTGAGGATGTGCCAGGCACTACAGCCAATCAGGGCTGGGGCTGTTACTAGAAAGGAACAAAGTACCATATAGATCAGCCAGCATGCTGACTGAGGAATTCTGCGAGCTGAAGTCCATACATCTTAAAGTTGCTGAGGTTGAGAAACATTGCTATAGACCATCCTTGAAGAGCTTAATATGCTCAGTCAAAGATGGAAAACATGGAGATGGGGTGCACATGCAAAAAAATGGAAGTAGGAGGACACTGATGTCATCCACGAAATGGGATAAATAGGGGATCTGCCCTGAAAAAAAATTACCTCAGTAAAATAGCCTTTCTCGAAAGCAGAGGCTTGGCAGCTGAACTCCATCTCTGCAAGCTATTGATCTAAGTAGGTTTTCCAAGTTATTCTTATATAGATCTTTCGATCTTTTGTTAAGCTCTTTCCTATATTGGTTATTTGAATATGTAAAGACTGCCTTGACAGGAAAAAAAATGTTCAAAACTAGATTTTTTTTTTAATCAACCATGCTGCTTTTAAGATAAGCAGTACATGCTAGGATAAAAGGCATATCTGCATCATTTCTGGTAATATTTTAACTGCCATATGGTAATTTTCAGCTTTCTCTCTGGGCTAGTTTGCATATCATCATTCTTGTACTATATCTGCATGTTACTTTGTGACATGCATGTGATTCTCAAGAGTACATCTGTGTATTTAACATTCAGCATGAATACTCTTCCACAGGCTGTAGCTATGACAGCAAAATGCCTTCTGATTATCTACACAGACATCTAGATTTTTAAAAATAAAGAAAAGAGATTGGAAGGAACTAGAAAATGGAGGCACTGGAGTTTTACTTCTATGTGTAAAAACCCCAGTGTCTTTTCACCAACTATGCAATGTTCTTCATTAATGAATCCTGACTGTCGTAATACGCATCCTTCCTCAAAAATATAAAGCAAATCTTACTACTGATCAAGTTACCAAGACACATAGGACAAGAAAGAAAATTCATTAAATGTAATATTAATAACAATAGTAAATTAGAATAGAATCTCTCTAGTTTTCAAAATCCTAATAAACTTTCTGATGCAGATTTTTCTATGTCATGATAGAACTCTGCATGATATATCTAAGGATGTAATGCTAAAATATTTCACTTCTCAGAGAAGCATCTGTTAAAAATATGCAAATTGCCTGATAAAAATAGGTGGAAAGTGCAAGAATAATGAAAGTAATTAATTACTGAGTGACTAATGTGCAAAAGGGAACACCAGTGTTGCAGGATTCAAAAGTACTTTTTAATGTCAAAAGCAAAATATGCTGGTATAGGCAACATCTAAGATTAATAAAAATGCCCTTTTCTGAAGTAGATTCAGTGCAAATATGGAGGGACAAGATGAATTAAAGGAGTTCACTAACAAATATGAGATGTCATTTCCTTGTCAGCATTACCTAATAAATCCAGGCTTTTCTCCTGGTGCATCTCAGTAATGAAGGTTCCTTGTAATAAGGTTGGTGTCTACTCTTTTCTTCAAAATATCTGACTTGATAATTTTATTTATTTATTTAATTTTTTTATGTGTGGTTGGGTCAATTTATAGAAGAGCAGGTGATGTTATAATGCTGTACCACAGGTTTTTTTTAAGTCTGTTATTAAATGATGCCAATACCATCAATATAGAATTACTGTTTAAGAGTTTCCGCATTCTAACATCTTGTTTTAAATTGAGCTAGGTTCTGTATATGAATTGTAATCTTAGTTGCTTTTGCTTTCTTATTGTTATACAGTAATGCTTCATCTCGCTGGTCCCCAGTCAATATCTCCCTCTCATCTCAGGCTTCAATGTTGCTTGGTCAGATATAGGTAATATAATGTTCCTGGGAACAACTGTAAATGAAGAAGACTCATTCTGTGTCTATGGAGATTCTCAATTATCCAGGTCATGGTTGTCCCAAAGATGCTTTTCCAAAAGGCAACTGAACTTTCTTGGGTTTTTTTTTCTTTGAAAAGAAAAATTCCCCACCAGTCAATTAGAACTGAAGAAGCTTCTTGGATGAGAAGTGAAATGTTTTCAAAGAAAAAAAACCAAGAAAGTTCAGTTGCCTTTTGGAAAAGCACCTTTGAGAAGACTCCTTCTAGATTTCCTGACCTGTCTTCTTAAAATATTATATTAACTTAAAAGTAGAAGAGATAATATGGTGGACCAGAAGTCCCCATATTAACATAAACATTCCAAGAATGTCTCTGGAGTTTTAGAAAGTAAAAGTAAAGGGGGGGCTGTACCCCAGTATTCTACTTAAAGAAGCAACCTCACCAAATTGCCTCCTATTGAAAAAGGTCTTTTTTTTTTTTTTTGCTATTGGATTCAACTACCTTGGCAATCATTTTGTGACTGGGCAAGCTCCCATCCATAGCAATCATTGTGGTCATAGCAGAATCGCCATATCATTCTCTCAATATTCAAAATATTGCCTATTGGTCCAAAAGTAGCTTATATGTAGTCTTGATTGTCTTCCACTCTCACACTTAGTATAGTATAATTAGGGAAATATCCAGGGTTAGCTTTGCTTAGCATTCACAGTTGTTCCGTACTTATTGCACCTCATTGTATCCCTCCTGAAGAGCTACTCCCAAGGAATCATGGGTTATAATATACTGTAAGATGCAATGGAAGTGGAAGAAAAATCAACAAATGGATTGTTTTGTCCTAAATAGATGGACATGCAAAGTCTTGAAGCAGATTATGCTGCTTGCTAAGAAAGCTCCTGCTTTTTTTTGCAACAAAGCCAGAGGTATTATTTTTCATCTACCATTTTCCCAGTAGTATTTCAAGAAATAAAGAATACGTTCTGATTAACATACAGAAAGAGGCAACCTCCAGAAATAATGTGCTGAATTACCCCCTTTATCCTGTAAATGTTTGCAGCCTAATGGACCAACAGAAGTTTATACTGCACCCAAACTAATGAATCACCTGGTACAGTCCCATCCAGAAGAGAAGTAACACCCAGTAAAGAACTATCCTTCTCCTTCCTTGAAAGCTCCTGCTTCTGATGCTGGCTATCCATGCCTCTGAGGATAATATAGGACACTGCTGCTGTTATCACTGCTACATAGGTAAAACCTCACTCAAATTCTTTTTGAGGAATGATCTGCAAAGGGGTCTCCTCCTGGTCCAACCATAGATACAGAGCCAAGTACAAATGCTGCTGCTTGAGCAGCTAAAGCACATCTTAAGATCAAAGGGGTTGATTACCACCTCTGGGTGAATGAACCACCCCATACAACTTCCAGCTAATCCCCAAAGCACATAGAGGCTACTGTCCAACTTGAAGGTGGTGATGGTAGTGGGGAGCAAGCAACCCTGTATTGTCCCCCCTTACCCTTAAGAGAATGAGGCATTCCTTTTCACCTCTATTAATTGAAGACGGTGCACTATATCCATGAGACCCTGACTGTAATCCACTGCATATGCCTCTTTCTCAGTTCCAAATTACTGCTATTGAAACTCACAGCACAGAAAAGGGAAAGAAGACTCAACTGGCAGAAGCTGGGTATGACATCTGAAAAAAATCACCTTGGAACCAGGCACAAACAACGGTAGAGGCAGGGTTGTGATATAACCTTTCGCTTAACTATTTGGTTATCAACGTCATATTTGCATGGGAATCATCAAGAATATAACAGCCCAATGAACTGCATTCCCTTGACTAATGAATTTGCAATTTCTCTAGTTTTCTGCCTTCCCTCTTTAAATATGACCATATGTACATTATTTTATTTGAAGGATTGTTTTGTCTTTCCTTCAAAATTCAAATTAAAAAAAACACCAAGTTTGCTTCTGCCACTCATTCTTATTTGCTTAGACAAATCAGGTGGGATTGTTGCAATTTCATTTTGAGGCATTTGTTGGCAAGGCAGAACTGATTTTTGTGTTTAAGGGGAAATTACACATGGAAATGTTTACAAGGGGCTTTGCTATATTTTTTGCACATGAATAAGAACATATCTAATCACTTGATTGTGCATAATCACAAGTTAATGTAGCAAACTGATTTTTACCAAGTCATTTGAAAAATAACATTTTAGAAGCTGCTTGGGTTAGCTACAAATGTTTTTTACCCTGAAAAGAAAGCTTTACTGTTGTGGATCTATTCTTGTAGGTAAGATGATTCACAGAGGGGAGAGATTTATCAATATGGAATTTACTGAAGGCAGTAATGCTGTGTCTCATCTACATTTAGATTTGAGGTAATTTCATAATCACAGGGAAACACTTCACATGCAGAGTTTCTGTTCCGTGTTTCCGTTTCTCTGAAAGTCAAAATCAGTGATTACCTAGAGGCACTTTGATTTTGCATGATTTGTAATAAACAGTAATACTTACATCTGTTTTATTTATCCATCAAACTCTAACCTTTGCTCTCTTCAGAATACACTTTTCAGGGGTCCTTGATGATCTCTGAGCTTGGTTGCTTTCTTGCAGACACTGATGATGTTACCTAGTTTGGGTAATGAAATGTCTGCAGTAAAACAACCAAACTCAAGGTACCTATGGAAATTCTCAGCCATCCAGGTCATGGTTGTCCCAAAGATGCTTTTCAAAAGGCAACTGGACTTTCTTGGTTTTGTCTTTTGGAAACATTTCCCTTCTCATCCAAGAAGCTTCTTCAGTTCTAAGAATTCTTCTTCAGAACTGAAGAAGCGTCTTGGATGAGAAGTGAAATATTTTCAAAGGAAAAAAAAAACCCCAAAGGCCCTGTTGCCTTTTGAAAAGCACCTTTGGGACCGCCAAGCTCAGAGAGCAGCAAGGACCACTTATTTCAGTCCTGAACTACGAATATTCTCCTTTATTGGTAACCCTTGGCAGGGCCAGAAAGGAGCTAAGATGGTAGATCACCAGGAAATCTAAAAGATGTGAGGTGCACTGGGAGATAAATAAATCACCCCAGAAGATGACTGTGACAAACTACTTCTCTACTGTGTTAAAATTGCAGGATATATTGAATTTACCTTAGTCACTTTCCCCTAATTTAATGAAATGCCTGAGGGCACAGAGCCATTCCTAAAGAAGCAGGCTACCATTACACATTAGTATTACACAGATAAGATGAAACTAAAGGTGCCAATTCCATTAATTCGATTAATTGATTATATCACCTTGAGGCTGAGATTCAGGCCTGCCAAATTCCAAATGAAAAATAGTTGCGCCCTCTTTATTGAAATATTAATCTTGATAGTCCCCTTATCATATCAGTCTTGAAAGCAATGCCCAGAAATACAATATCCATATACATTTAATCTTTGTTTTATACATTGATAAAATATGAAACTAAACTAAAAAGACATTAAAATTAGCATATTTATTGCCATTTTTATGAGATGCGCTTCTGCAACAAACATAAAATGTTCTAGGATAAATCTACATCTGGCATTGTCTCAATAACTGTTAAATTTACAATGGCACAATATTTACACTGGCTCTCTCTTTTAAAGAAACACTGAATACTAAAGATGTCCTACATAATCTTGATCATGGCATTTGATGTTGAGAGCTGCTGGGTAGATGCTACTATATGAAAATATGATCCGTGCATATTCTTAGAAATAACACTTTGGGGAAATGACATATCAACCTCTATACTTCATTTCCTCCTTTATTTAATTTTTGTGTTGTGTGCTTCATATTGGCCCAGACTTCATTCTATGTATGGTTTATATCCGGTATTTATGAGATTTCTACTCAAGTTTGACTGAAATATCTTTTTCATCTTATCATAAAAATGTATTCACTACATTAAAATAAGGGCCACAATCTGGAAAAAAATGTTATTTGGAACGTGCTATTTGATTTTTTAAAAAAGCACCATGCAAGAGTACAGTTTGCACCAAAGTGGGTTCTTCCATTCTATTGGGACCTGAGCACAATAGGTTATTACAGAGTTTCTCAACCTTGGCAGTTTGAAGATATGTGGACTTCAACTCCCAGAATTCCCCAGCCAGCTATGCTATGCTATGCTGGCTGGGGAATTCTGGGAGTTGAAGTCCACCCAACTTCAAACTGCCAAGGTTGAGAAACACTGGGTTAGTGAATTGGCTTATGTGTTTTGAAAACCAGAAACAAAACTATAATTAATAACCAATCTATATAATTTTTAAAGATGATGAGTCTAACAGCATACAAGGCAGTAAAAATGAGCCCTTAATAAGGTCAGTAGTTACTATTAACGGTATGTAGTCCATCACAGAAATGTTAAGTACTTAGCAGCATAAGGGTTAGCGCAGATGAATATGATGAATCTCTAGGCTGAATCTCTAGGAAAAATAGGAAGGCAAGTGGGCAAAGCAAGCATAACAGAAGGAAGAGTGAAGGAGTTTTAAAGAAACTGAAGCTGTAGGAAAAATTCCTTAGAGAAGAGAGAGTTATGGGTAATCCTCATTTACTGACTGCCTTGTTTAACAGTCATTCAAATTTACAATAGTGAAAAAAAAAAAAAGCTTTGTGTCCAAGCTTTTCTTTATGACTTTTATGACTATTGCAAAATCCTGTGGTCACATTATCACCAACTGTGTGTTTCACAACTGGCTTGTGGCAAGCAGAGTTAATAAAGGCAGAAGTAAAATCGTAAGTCATGTCATGTGATGTTTCTCTTAGTGACTGAAGGAGAAGTGAGGTCATAAGCCCATCATGGTCAAATGATGTTTTGCTTAGTGACCACAGGGCTTAGCAATGAAATTGCCAATCCCAATTGTGCTTGCAAAACAAGGGCTGCCTGTATTTTTCTTGGCTTATGTGTAATGGAAGCTAGCTTAGCTTCTTTTGGATACAGAAAATGGGAAGGGGAGCAAGAAGAGACATGTTCTTTGAGCAGGAATCTTATTCTCCTTTGGAGAAAGGAAAAGAAAAAAAAAAGAGAAGAGAAAATTGAGGATTGCAAGAATCCCCATTTTCCTTTGGATAAACAAGATGGTTCATTACCATACTTTCTTCTGATCTGCTGGATGGTTAAATATCTTTTAGAACTTTGTTTGGGCAATTTAGCTAATAAGGAAACAAAACAGGTTTTTGGGAAACTTCTTTGTTTCTTCCTGGGCTCAGGAAAAGCTAATACTACTTTTATTATAAGGGTTATAATAACAGAATCTTGCAAGTTTGAATTCACTTCCCCCCTTCCTCCCTTTTTATCATCAAAAGAATTAGAGAGGGTCGGATCTGAGATGCTTTCTTAAATTACATTTCTGCTCTGGATTCATATTTATCTATTGTTTGGTTGAGGCTCTTCTGTTCATCAACCAAATGTACAGGTATAGTATAGGTGGTACCTTGCTCAATAGTAGTAACTGTGAGAGGGATCTTGGAGTCCTAGTGGACAATCACTTAAATATGAGCCAGCAGTGTGCTGCAGCTGCCAAAAAAGCCAACACAGTGCTAGGCTGCATTAACAAAGGGATAGAATCAAGATCACATGAAGTGTTAATACCACTTTACAATGCTTTGGTAAGGCCACACTTGGAATACTGCATCCAGTTTTGGTCACCACGATGTAAAAAAGATGTTGAGACTCTAGAAGGAGTGCAGAGAAGAGCAACAAAGACGATTAGGGGACTGGAGGGTAAAACATATAAGGAACAGTTGCTGGAATTGGGTATGTCTAGTTTAATGAAGAGAAGGACGAGGGGGGACATGATAGCAGTGTTCCAATATCTCAGAGGCTGCCACAAAGAAGAGGGAGTCAAGCTATTCTCCAAAGCGCCTCAAGGCAGGACAAAAAGCAATGGATGGAAACTAATCAAGGAGAGAAGCAACCTACAACTAAGGAGAAAGTTCCTGACAGTTAGAACAATTAACCAGTGGAACAACCTGCCTCCAGAAGCAGTGAAAGCTCCAACATTGGAAGTTTTTAAGAAGAGACTGGATAGCCATTTGTCTGAAATGGTATAGAGTTTCCTGCTTGAGCAGGGGGTTGGACTAGATGTCCTCCAAGGGGGGACTCACTTGGAAAAGGTCTGTCTCCTCTCTGCCGCGGTTCCTACTGCTGCTTCGATCTGAGGCCAGGGGACGGATCCACAGCCCCCTGTGGCCCGATCCGGGCTCTGGAGGCCTGGAAAAGACCTCCGGAGCCCAGATCTATGGCCGTGGAATGGTTTTGTGGCCCCCCAGAGGCCCAATCCAGGCTCCGGAGGTCTTTTCCTGGACTCCGGAGCCCGGATCGGGCCGCTGGGAAGCCGCAAAATCGCTCCGCAGCCATGGATCTGGGGTCCAGAGGCAATTTTTCATAATTGCAAAAAAAATGGAAGAAAAATGAATACATACCAAGCTCTCCAAAATAATAATAATAAAAAAAGAATAAAGGGAAACACAAGGGAAATTGAAGGAGGACACATAACCAAAGAGAGGTACAAGGTAATCTTCTGAAAATGTAAGAACTGTATCAGAAAAGGAAGATCTCAAGTATTGTGAAAAATACCAGAAATATCAAAAAGGGACTCTTTGGGCACATTAGAAACAAGGAATATAGACTTCCGGTTCCGGTTACAGCGCCCGCGGACGTGCAAAGAACTTGTTCTCTTTGCCGTCCGGTTTCCCCTCGCCGGTAGACCCTGGACAGGGTCGAAAGTCGCCCTGGAGGGGTGACCACCGTAGAGGAGGGCACTCGTCGATCGCGGAGGAAGCGGCAGCTCCCTCTGCGGTCCGAGGAAATCACCTTTGGGCCGACGGGGAAAAGATCGGCCAGTAACATGGCCGATCACTCAGCTGCTCCAGCCGAAAGTCACAGCAACATCTAAGCAAAAAGAACCACTGTGGAAGATCCGGGTGAGACCTTTCCTTCCCTCTTGTTAATTTACCTATTTCCCTGCTAACAGCTTTAAGAACTATTTCCCTATTTTGAGAAAGCAGCGTTTGATCTCTGGGGAAAATGGGCTTTGGAAAAATAATTATTATTGTTTTTTATTATTTTATTTTGTTTATATAAGCAGTTGGAATTCGGGCATCCTGAAAAAAAAAAACCCCTCACTGTGACTCTCTCTTTTGGCTTGTCTATCTTCAGTTTAGGTGAAAACCTTTAGGGAGGGGGTGGAATGCTTTTCTCTCCTCCCCCCCCCTCCTGAACAGTATTGCCTAAAAAACTTTCTGCTCTCTGGGCGGACTTATGTAGATTGTTTTGGATACAATGCAACCTGGGACTTGGCATGAAGCCCAGAAACTATGACTGATACAATGTAACTTTCTCCAGTTGAACTCTCACTTCCTGATTTTGGCGTGACGCCCAGACTGGATTACAACATAACAACTGACTGCTACTTGGGACTCTTGCTGCTTCTTTTATTTCTGTGCTGGACTTGACTATTGGCTTTTTTCTATCTTTGTTTGGAAATATATCTCTGTTTGGACTCTATATTTTATAACGCTGCAATCTATTTTTTAAGCTGTCTATAAAAAAAAAGAGGATGGAATCCTACTCACAGATTAATTATGGACTTATATTAGAAAAGTTTTTGGAAATGAGAATGGAATTTAAAGAACATATTAGAACGCTTAGCAAAAAGGAGGACTCAGAATTAAAAATTGAAGCTCAACTTTTGATTGACTATGATACACAATCAGATCGACGAGATGGATGGAATACATTCACAATCTATTGAATCTATTGAATCTATTGAAGAGGAAGAGGACACATCCCACATGATGGACATTTTTGATGATCAAAGGCAGAATTCAACTAAAACATTTACAACTTTAAAAGCAACAGGATTGGACTTCCAAATACGAGGCACCAAAAACGTTGACAACATGACAGTACAGACAATACTGGATAAAAGAAAAAAAGAATATGATTGGACTCAATGGTGGGAAAAGGCCTTTAGCCAGTCACTAAGATGGGAGGATCTAGAGGCCCTGCTGTGGAAACCTACCTGGCACAAAAAGAAAGCTAGAATTAGATTTAAAAATGAGAGTTAAAATTTTATCCGATGGGTAAAAAGGGCTTTTGGACGTTGATTGAGCTAATACTTTCGAGATTTTTAAGGTTACTCTGGTTTGAGTCAACATTAGATCTAAATTATGGATTTGATTATGGTTTGGAATGGCAATAGGAAAAATTGGAAAATTTAAAATTAAAGGAGTTAGATTGAGATTGAGACTGGTGAAGTATTATTGATATTTTTACTTACAAGAATTGAATGGCAATTAGTGACGTATTAAATGGACTAAATTGAAACAATTGAGGAATTTTTAGGGACTTGGATTGATTTATAAAAATATTGGATAGAGTATATGAAATAGAATATAGTTGAGAAATATTAAGATATAATAGTTATATTATTAGTTTATGATAGAAATAATTATTGTCCTATTATTATTATTATTATTATTATTATTATTATTATTATTATTATTATTATTATTATTATTATTATTATTATTATTATTATATTATTATTATTATTATTATTATATTATTATTATTATTATTATGTCTTATGTAATGGTTTTAAAATATATAAATTTATGTTTATCTACAAAATATGTATGTGAAATAGAATAGAATAAGAGATATAATTTGA
The DNA here is from genome assembly GCA_023970755.1 of Azemiops feae. Lineage (NCBI taxonomy): Eukaryota > Metazoa > Chordata > Lepidosauria > Squamata > Viperidae > Azemiops > Azemiops feae. Next base: position 1,230,196 of record JALGBA010000235.1, read on the forward strand.
TTGAGAAGTATAAACTGAAATTGGAATAATAGATATAGGTGAGAAACAATTTATATCTTAGGAATGCTCGAATTGTATACTATATGTTTATGCAAGACTAAATTGAAATAGATTAATTGAAAGTTGGTTAAGCATGAAAACGGGTGAAAATATGATTGATAACTTTTGTTTTTTGTTTTTTGTTTTTGTGTTTTTTTCTTTTCTTTTTTCTTTCTTCTTTTTTTATTGATAAAATAGAGAGGGAACCTTTAAAGAAGTAGTTTAAATTGTATATGTATGACTGTGTTTTTTGTTGTGTTCTATGGAGTGCCCTATCTCCACAATGTGTTATAAGCATTTGGCTGTAAAACAAACAAAAAAAACTAATAAAACTTGTTATGATAAAAAAGAAACAAGGAATACATAGCCAACAGCAAATGCATGATGACTGCGAAAGCAAAACCTATTTCCAAATTTGCAATGGTATTCCACAGAATGGAAATGGAATCCTGACTAGTCATAATTATGCCACTGGTAGAAGAAGGAATTGCAACCTGAAACAGACAAGGAGAATGTAAGAGGGAACCTAATTTAAATACATTAAAATACATTAAATGCATTCAAATTTGTAGATGGATTACATCCCAGAGTACTGAATGAACTAGCAGAGATAATAGCAGAACAGCTCTCTGTAATTTTTGAGAACTCCTGAAGGACTGGCCTGGTCCCAGAAGACTGGAGGAAAGCAAATATTATCTTCATCTTCAAAAACAGAATAAAGGAGGAAAGTAAATGTCATCTTGATGTCTGTCCTGGGCAAGGTCCTTGAACTGATTATTGAACGACATATTTCTGAAGACTTGGATAGGCGTGCTGCAAAGTTCTGTTGCAAATAAATTATTTCAGAGTAAAGTTAGCTCCTTCTATGATAGTGTTCTAGCTTATCAGACCACAAGAATGCTGTTGACATAGTACAACTATATTTGAATAAAGCCCTCAACAAAGTTTCTTAGGCTATTATTCTGTAAAAAATGGTAAACAATGGGCTAGAAAGTCCTGTTCTTAGGTGGCCTAACAACTGAGGACAATGCTCAAAGAATGCTCATTTGAGATATATTTTTTTTCCAGAATGGTCAGAATTACAGATGGAGAAAATTGCCAAGAAGAGAAGCCAAAGCCAGGAAAGATAAAATTCTTGGGAATGAACTTATGACAGAATTTCAGAGACATTCCTGAAGATGTTCCAGAGAGAAGAAGCAGTATTATAACCTCTGCAAAGATGCTAGTTAAATAATGCTTAGGATCATCCAATGCAGATTAAAGCCTTACCTGAAAATAGAGATGCCAGATACTCAGAATAGTTTTAGAAAAGATCAAGGAATAAGAAACATTAAAGAAGAATATTTGTAGCTCAGGGCTGAAATGAGGGATCCTTGGTGCTCTCTGAGCTTGGTTGTTTTTTTGCAGAGCTTTCCTTAGCCAACTAGGTAACATCATCAGTGCTATTGATCACTAGCACTGATGAGGTTACCTAGTTTGGCTAATGAAATGTCTGCAAGAAAACATCCAAGCTCAGAGAGCACCACGGACCCCTCAAACAATACTCTGAATGTATACTGAACAAGAATATCAAAAAGAGTATTTTTCCTGCTTATGGAAAGTCCTTCATTAGTGTCAACCATGTCAAACTGTGTGATATGCTTAGGAAAATGAGATCCTGGGACATCTCATTGTCCTCATGCAAAAACTACACACAGTATAGGAAACCACAGACCATAGAGAAAACAGTAAACAGAATGGCTGCATGTTGGCATAATAAGACAAATTTGCATGCTCTCTCAAAGGAGTTTTGGGAATAGCATGGATAATCAGAAAAACAACAAATGGATCATACAAGAAATGAATCAGAATTCTAACTCAAGGCACAAATGATCAGGTTCAAATTGTCAAATTTTAGTCATAATATATGAAGACCTAGATTTTATTTTTTAAGTCTATAATGCTGGAGAAGATAGAAGGTAAAAGAAAAAGAGGAAGACTAGCAGGGAAGTGGATAGACTCAACTGTAGCTGTGATGGGTATACCACTGGAAGATCTGAAGGGACAGGTTGGGGACAGATCTCCTTTTAGAGAAAGTCTATGTGTGTTTGTTAAGAGTCATCACCATCATCAATTAAAAAAATCAAATTGAATCCTTGACAGCTGAATTTAATAGAATTGGCAGAATAAAAGCACATCAAGAGAATTCCTTTACTAGTTACCAGATTAGTGTTTTAAATATGTAAGTTTCCAAAAATGATTTTAGCAAATCTACTAGTCTTGAGGTCAGTGTATTTGAGCAATTTATAAAGACTGACACATATGACTTCTCCCAAATGTTTCTCTTATAAACTTGTTTGGAATTGCAGCTGGGCCACAGTTATGAAAACAGATAAATTATAATTACACTCAATGTATGCCAGACTTTGGAAGAAAATGAGTGTTACATATTCTATAAATTCTGTCTTGAGGAGTTGAATCAGCTGTTTTAATATTCATCAGCTAAAGCTTTTTGACTCATAATTTTTGTGTCTAGGCAGCTGGCTTGTATATTTCTTTTACAGAGGAGGAAATCAATTCTTCCAGGACATTCCAACGAGCAGAATGCTCAAATTGTAACCATTTACTAGGAAATATATATTTTAATTCAAATGCATGGACATGATCAGTTGAAGCTAAAATAATAAATGCATGAATATCTGTATAGCTTTCAAAGGATGGTGTCTTTAGGCATTACAGAAGGAAGTTGAGACCACATCATATCCCATATGTACAGGATCTCAGAAAATGGGAGAAACTGCATCCTTATCCCCTGTAATCATCATTCCCCTTCTCCTTATCTAAAACAATCTAAGTGAAAAAATGTATAATATTTCTATATGTTTTAGTTAATGAAGGCTAGCCATTATCTGCAGCTAGGGTTAAAGAATTTGTTGGTATGGTGTGGTGGGAGAAACTATTTCAAATTCAGAAATATTTGATTACCAGAATAACTCACATACTGTGAGTAAAAATAATGTAAATCAATAGATTATGTATCTTCTGTCATATGCGTAATATCCATTGTCTATGTAAAAGGACAAACAAATCCATTCTTTCTTATAGGGATTAGGTGTATAGCTTTAAAGAACTGATTACCTAATACTGGCCTCTCCAGATACCATGTTCATATAGGAACCCTATGGCATTGGCACAACATGAAAAAGCTATACGTTCATATATCACTGTACCAACAGTCCAGCAGACCTTAAGCCTATGGGATGTAGGAGAAGGAGTAGCAGGGCCTGGGGGTGGAGTGAAAAGGGGGATCAGCCTAGAATCATTACATAGTCACAAGCGAAGTAAGTTCAATCCCCCTTGAGTGCTGTTGGCCCTTATCTAACTCTAACCAGGTGTCAACCATTAGTTGAGAAGATTCCTGTACATAGGCTTTAGCAGTCAATCAGTCTCCTTGAACCCTTGTGAATCTCATGTTTTGTGCCTGACATGGGCTGATGCATGAAATAATTATCTAAACATGATGCTGTCTATAGGGGACAATAGTGTGCACGTCCTTCAGTGTGATACCTAATTAAAAATAGTTGGGATGACATGAAACAGAGAATGACTATATGGAGATCCATATGTTCTTCTTGGTCCATTGCCAGTATAGGCCACTCATCACTTCCTGAATGCAGGAATGGGTGACAGCATCTTTTGCCCACATTTAGCCAATGCTTGTGCTTTCTAATTTGGATTCAAAACTTCTGTACCCTTCAGACTCAATGGTCTCCAGTGCTTCATTCCATTCTAGCAGCAGCTCCAGCTCTGACTGGCTGCAGAGTATGGCAGGAGCCCCCCTCCAGCACTTGGTCATTTTCTCCTGGGCTGCTGGGTTTCTATGTTTTCTGATAGTCATTAGTTACTGTTATTTTTATAATCTTGGAAGTTGATCCGTGTTAGTCCATTAAGTCAATAAAATATCCACAACTCTAGACTCTCATGCCCCTTTCCACCTTTCCATCCTCTCTGGATAGCCTTTCAGATTCTCCTTGGACTGGGTGAAGTCTGTTCCTCTAGTTTCTCCCCCCCCCCTCCGGCTAGAGTACTGGCAAAACTTCCCTTAATTTCTTTTAAACATCTGCAAGTTGCAACAGAGGAACTTTGTTTCTATAAAGCTGAACTATCGTTCTTTTCTACAAAGTTTCTACGAAACTACAGAGGAAGAAAAGAACAAAAGAACAACCTGTTTGCTATTGCTTTGATCAGTGTAGCATCAGAGTATAATGGTAGCATAAGGGGAAAAAAGAAAATAAAGCAGTCTGTGTTAATGTCAAAAGAGATAACACGATAAGGGGAGTGTGTGTGAAGGCTTCCATCTGTGCAAACATCTGGGGAAACAATGGAAAGGCACGTGGGTGGACTAGTGAGGAGGGAATGATGTTTTTTTTGTTCGCTTTTTAAGGAAGCATTGGTAAACTGGTCCACAAAGGAGCTTGTTAGTGAGGCTGGCCTGATTTGCTTGGATATGAAGGGCAAGAAGAAGAAGAAGCAGGTCTTGCAGTGACCATAGACCAGTCTGGACCTCTTGCCAGCCACTGTAATCTGGACCAGATTTCTGCAGTTGGTTCAGGTAAAAAACTGAAAGTAGCATGGGACAGAAGCAACTTGGGGTGCAGCTTGGAATTCTTCTATTTATTTTTTTTATCCCTTTGAACTGACTGGAAAGTAGAAGAAAACATGGTTCGTGGCTTATACGTGTGTGCAAATTTATGCAAGTAGTTCACAAAGAGGAAAAATGGCTGTTGCCTTGAATTATAAATAGTTCTAAAATATATGTTTTCACCCAGCCTTCAAGTGCAGTAATTTGGCTTTGCCTATTAGAGGGAACTTTATTAAGTCACTGTTTATTTAATATCTTCACCAAAGATTTACAAAAGGGGCTGCTGAGCACAATTGGTGGATAACATTTATGTTTCTGTTTACAGATTTGCTAGAGCAAATGAACAATAAAAATTTCCTGAGGTTGTCAGTCAGGCAGCCTACTTTAGCAATCATCCAGATTTGTTATTTATTGTCTGGTAAACTGAAGGTTCAGGAGCAAATGAAGAAAGCTAGTTGGAGATCTTGTATTGATTATCTATTTTTTTAAAGGAATATGCACCTGGAAAAGGCTCTAATTTCAACTGGACCCTAGCAATTGGAGATATTTTATTTTTTTTTGCCTTTCCCCCCATTCTCACTGCTTCACTGCTCAAAATAGCAATTCCTTGAAGCTCCCTTTCACTATCAAAATACATCCAAACTTCAATACATCAGCCTGTGTGTAATTTGCCCTACAAAATACATTTTTGTTAGGCTTTCTCGAAGGAAAAAATTGCATGTGCTGAAAGAGACTTGGAACAATCTGTGCTTTCACATAGGGTACACTTGTGCTGTGATTCAGAGTCACAACTTGATGAGTCAATAATGGAATTGATAGAAATGTGCTTCGTTTTATAGTTATGCCAGACATTTCACATTTTAAATATGTGTTGTTTGCATACTGAGCAGCTTTGGTAGAGATTGCAATATGTAGCAATCAACACTACTGTCTTCTAAGTAATGTGAAGAAGACCCAAATATTTCCTTCTGAAATCTGTTTCTTGAGGGCTTTGTTTTCTCTAAAATATGACATCATCCTAGAACTTTGGATAACAGTAGTTCCATCATGAATAATTTTTCTTCTGAAGCAAATGTGAAATTTTGTTATTCTAGCAAAGAAATCCTAGGAAAGGGATTGAAAAGCCCCTTTTTCAGATAGATCACTTGATAGACACTAACAGAGTATCTATGGCTGGTATTTTAGGCCCACTAACCAATTACAAAGAATTAAATAAAAATAAATGTCAGTATATTCTTCATGAGTGCAAAAGACCTTTCCAAGGATAATGTGAGACACAAGCAACCAGAACCATCCATCAATAGCTTCAAGCTGTAACTTTATTACTTATCACTATGTTACAAGAATCTCACCAGACTGCTTGTCTTACCCTGGGAAAAAATCTTTCAACCTTCCCATCCTCCCTGGACAGCCTTTCAGATTCTGCTTAGACAGGGTTGAAGCCTGGAATGAGCAGATAAGGCTCCGTGGATTTGGGGGGAGGTCATGCTTATGCCATTTGCACCCGCATAACAATTCCAAGATGGGCCCTCACTTGATCCCTTCCTCCTGCCAATTCTCCAACAAATATTACTATTCTTTTCCAGGAAAAAAGCCAAAGAATATAAATTTCAGAACATGGGCATTGAAATACGATGTGTGGACAAGAAAAACTGGTCCGATAAGACTTCCTTTCTTCTCACTTATCTTTCTTGTAAGGAATTCCATGGAGTAACATCATCTAGCAGAGTATTTCTGCTGGTGAAATAGATGGGGATACTTTCCCTCTCCTGCTCCATTACACCATTTTTTCAATATTGGAAAGTGTTAAAATATAAACCCCTGGATGAAAAACATGCAGTCTCTTCTATCTATAATTATAAGGAATGTTCCATTTAACCCAAATTTGGTTAGAATAGTCCTCCTGTTGTCCCTTGACAGGACCAGCCAGGAATTGAACCAGAAAAGCCATCATCTGTGTGTAGGTTTCTATAATAAAGTTGCCTAAGAGAATGATGTCAGCTACAGTGAAAAATAAGTCTTAACCTCCGGGTCTGTTTTTCCCAAGAAATACATTAGTGGGTTCCAAGGAATTCAGGAGCTTAAATGCTGAAGTGGAACCTTTTACGCCATCAGCTTCCTTTTATCAGGAACTTGAAACATTGTTTTGAACACAAGGGAATATTCATCTGTCATTTGCAGGGATGATGGGAATGCTGCTGTACCATAAGTGGTGTGGAAATCTCCCCCTATTTCTAGGGATGACTCTGAAATTCAGAATCTGATAACCAATCCCTGGTAATGACTCATCTACTCTTGAGATGGAAATATTCAACATACTGATGGAAGGTTGGGATTAAAATAAGACCTATGAGAAAGCTGATGCAGGATTACTCTGGAGAGGACAATCCTAAATCAGTCTATCCTCCTAAAGAATATGTGGGAATTTAAGCAAATGTTGTGAGGGCTTCAAGATAGTCTCCAAAATATCTTTTCTTTTTTTACATTTCTCATCTAGATAGTGTACAAATGATGTATGGCTTTGATGGGGAGTCCGATGTGAAATGTTAAAGAAACAGTGAGGTAAAAGAAGGCTGTGCTTTATACAAACACTTGTTAATGCTTAATTTGGGTATAATTGAAGAACTCTAATCAATCATTAACTCAGAATGTACTTTGTGGACTGTGATTTTACCAGGCATTGGTGGAATAAGACACAGTGAGTAGCTTTGCTTCTGTGTTCCGTAGAAGCTATCTTTGAAATAGTTGTGTCTAGTTGCCTACATCAAGGCAGAAGAACCATGAATGCAGCTCTATTAAAAGCCTCCTGCTCTTGACTGCTTACTGTACTGTACCTATCCATTCCTACATCTGGAACCTGCTCTGTACATGATTGCTGGATACAGATCTCAACCCTGAAACCCGCCATCCATAGTCCTGATGCCCCATAGGCATCCCAACTTTCTGAAGCCATCTCCGTATCTATAAAGAGGAATTGCAAAGTGGTAAGTAAGACTGGTATTGAAACAAGAAATAACTGCACCAGCAAGATAAGCTAACTGTGGATCAGAAGAACAATTAAAGGGCAATAACATCTACTCCACTAACTAATAATACTAAAGAAGATGGGACCAGGGTGATTTGTTTAAGAAGAAAGAAAGAAACCACCCAACCCCTAACATTAAAATCGGAAGTTGAGAGACTTGCGTGGCTTCGCACCCCATGGCTGGTTTTGCCCTCCAGGGGACTCTAAATGGGTCTAAAGTTATCTCGGAGAGGCAATGAAGAAGGAGGGCCCCCCCATGGATCACGGAAAGACTGCAGTCGATCCGTTTGATCTGGGGGAAGCCCTCCAACCCGATAGGAGAAAGGCTAGCTGCACATCAGTGATTAGCCCAAGCTACCAGCAGCTGAAGCCCAAAAGCACTAACTAGAACAGTGTGCTTGGAACTGGATGAGAATATCAATCTTCTCTCTTCTATTTTTTAACCAATTTCCTGGAAAAGATCCCCACGAAGCAAAAATCCTCCAAAAGTGAGAAGGGAGGGGATTGCTCCCCCACCCTTCCATAGATGGAAGCGGCAATTTAATTTTTATGGGGGACAGAAATATATTGAAATGAAGTTAATAATACTATAGTCTGGATAAATTTGAAAATTATGAAAACAGTTAAGATTTCTGAAAGAGTATTGATTAAATTACAAAAAAATAATTCTTTGTTTCAAAAGTTGGAAAATGAATAGCTACTGACATCTAGTGGAAGATTAGAGCATAGAACAACAGCTGCATCAACTCAGAAATTGAACCTCAGTGACTTCTAGCCAAATAGAGAACAGCTGGGAACAGAGGAAAGAAAATACACTGGGCCACCTATTACAGATTGAGAACTATATTTGTTTTAAAAACTGCTGACCTTCTGGGATTATAAACACTTACTGAGCTGTGATCTCTAAACTCAAGAATTGTTTACAGAGAAAGAAAAACCTTGTCTTTTGGCTAATCTTCTAGGGGGGGATTTACTGGATGGTTAAACATTCTGGACTGCAATTTTGGCTGGCTGATTTGTAAGACCCCTGAACAGAAGAACTGTTATAAAATACTGCTTTCAGTGGTGCTTTGACAATTGGAAACACATTGGATTATAAAAACCATATATAAAGATAAGAACTATATAAGATTTGGTTATTTGGACTTTAAGATTGGCTGGTTTAACAAGGCTAATCACAGAGACTACAGTACTGATGAAAGAATATCTGGAGGAGGGAGATAAAATGGATGTTGCATACCTATCTAAAAGTGGCAGGAAACCACACCTAATCTCCTTCTGAAGGCCCCAGCCTGGAATATCAGAGATCTGCAGGAGCAATACTCCAAGACAAGGCAAATACTTTCCAGGAGGAAATGTATGCAATACTGCGACAGATTCAAATGACAATGGTGTCAAATCATGATGAGATTAAAAACAACTTTGATGACATAAATGAGCACATCTTTAACCTAAACTTACAATTAAAAAACTCTCAGAAAAGGATGATAAAGAATGAACAAACAAACCAGATAACAGAACACAAACCAGAGGACAGTAACCCAAAGAGGGAAGCTACAGATAAGAGAACCACAGCTTAATACAAACAAAAGAAAACTTGCAAGATTTTGCCATAACAATGGAAATAGAAAAGATATGTTATTTTTCAGGGCTTCAAAACAAACTTGAAGATAAGAAAGAAGATCAAACAAAATTATAGAGCAGCCAGGAGAATCATTACAGTTTAGGAGACAAAAAACGCACATCCTACCTAACTTGTCTCTCCTATTCCCAACAACATTTACAAAAATACAGGAAGAATCCCTTAGCAAGTTGAACACACTGACTTGGAAAGTTACTTGGCAAAAGATATACAAGTAGCATAGAACTTTTTATAATATATGATATGTAAAAATATTGGGATGGTGTATGTGAATGGAAAGTTTGGATATTTAAAGGTAATTAACTTTGAGAAAATTATGACTGATAAGAATGGTTTGAATACAGAGGGGAAATTAAGCTTAAATAAGAATTTTGAAAACAGAACATATAGTGACTTAACAAGATGACTTTTATAAATACAATTGAAACATAAGCTGATCAGAAAGGATGTTATATGCTGATGTTACTGTTATTTGTACAAACACAAGAAAAATGTTTATATTCAACTTTGTATGAATCGAAAATATTAGGAACTATATTTGTTTAATGTTGACAAAAGGAGAACACTACTGGAAGAAGAGAAGATCAAAGCAATATATCATTAATTAATATATTGATTATGGAACTATAGAAGTTAATTATTATTGATTGTTTTTTAAATATATGAACCCAGACAACACGCTGTTTACTAAGCTCTAAAGATTGTTATTGTAAAAAATCAATAAAATATATTAAAAAATAAAATAAAATTAGAAGTTGCAGAAAGATGGTATCACCATTTCACGTTAAAAAGATAGATATAGTTTGGCAATACAAAAAGCAATACTGTACATGAAAATAATACTTGCAGTATATGCTGCACTGGTTTATTCCAAACAAAGCTCATCCACTTTAGAGATAGTGTCAACTTACCTTCCGTGGTGTCCTTCACAAAATACCTTCCTCGAGTAAAATGTGTTTTGTTGCTGGGCAAACTTTTGTCACTCTACATCCCCATCAAATTCATTGGAAATTACATGGTAGCTGGCCATTGTTTGCAGCCACCAGAGAGCTGGGTAAAGGCTGTTATAGGAGCTTGTTCATTAGCAAAATGGTTGTCATGCAAAATAGGCTGCCTGCTGTTCTCACTATCCTTCTCTTTCTACAGGGGACTCCTGTTTTTCCTGCTCATCTTTATTCTTTTCCAAGGAAAATGAGCAGACTTCCAAACCACTCAGGACTGGGGGGAGGCAGCCATATAATGCTTTTATGTTCTAAGAACACTTCCAGGAAGCACTGGGGACTCAGGGGCATTATTGGAAATAAAGATGATGCCAGAGGATTGCATTTGCTCTGTAGGCTGCCAACTTTTTCTTTTTAAAAAATTAAAAAAGTGTTTTTAAAACTCAGAAAAGTCAAATGAGCACCAAGAGAGATGGTTATGGACAGAGTGTTCCCTAAGCATTGGTTGAGTGCTTCAGTTGAAGAGCAATAATCTGAAAATAGGTAAGATACATGGGAAACAGAATGATACTTTTATGAACATCCTTACCTCTATTTTAACAAGGTGGGCTGGTAACAATCCAAGATATTTTATTTAAATCACTTTATAAATGCTTTGAGGCCTTCAAAAGGTTCCATAAGACAATTTACAACATTAAAACAGGAAGCCAGAGATTACTAAAATAAAATATAATCCGTTTGAAAAACACATGTAAGAATTACATAAAACTCAAAGTTTTGTGGAATTTTAAAAAGTGGTATATTTCTTCTTAAGATCTTAAAAAAGACCAATCTAGCCTTGATTAGGTTAGAACATTGGGAGGGTGTGGGCACAGTATCACCACCAAATATATCCCCCTTTGCCCTTATTTGTGAGTATGCCCTATTGAGCAAATAATCTGTTCTGTCCTTAATTTTCAAATAGTCTGAATTTGGAGTGTATGAGTACAGAGAAGAAAATTAGCGTCCAAGATACGTTGTGACTGAAAGATGAATTCTTGAAGAGTATTTATTATTGCTGATACATTTAATGAGTTATTTTGGGGAGAGTGGCTTAAAAGGAAACCAGTTTATGCCATGCAATACTGAGCCTTAGTGCTGTGTAGTTTAGTGTTTTGCCTATATTGCAGAATAAGTGCTTTAAAAAAATTGAAACAGATGACTCAGTAAATTTATTAAGAAATAAAGCTTTGATTGCATAATACCTGGAAGCCAACCAGCAACCAATACAGATCCACTTATCAGTGGTGATAGGTGGGCATAAAGAGGCATGACCTACATTGCTTGTGTGTTTCTGCATTTGGGACAAGCTGTAGTTTCTGGAAGGTCTTCAAAGTTTCCTATGGATCCACATTGAAGTTGACCAATTGTGACAGGCCAGAGCTGCCACTTATTCCTCAAGCAAGAGCTGAAAGTTCAGAAAGAAATCCTCCCCCAAGTTGTTCACAGGTTTGTGGGAAGATTTTAGAATCAAGAATAACTTTATTCATGCATTCCCTGTGAACTCTTTGAATCAAGAAAATGTAGCTTGTCAATAGCTGTGAAGAACCAGGTATCAAACAGGGAAAAGCACGTAAACTTGTCAGTCAAATAATTAACAGTCAGGCTGAAACTAACAAATCACCTTCCTCTTAAAGAACAGCAAACAAGATGAATCCTTTAAGATATAGGCCTTTTAAGAACACACAAGAAGGACACCCCCGAAGTCTGCACCTACGCACATACCTAAGGACAACATGTAAGATTTAGATGAAGTCACCTCCCCATCAGAACTGTACATTTACCAAGAGATAAACTCTTCAATACATATTCACACGAAGAACTACATTTCCTATAAATACACCCAACTTTGCAACTCCAATCTGTAGTCTACTTTCGAGGGCTTATGTTTTTGAATAAACATTTTCTTCTTCAAATATCTGAGTCCAGAGTCTTTCTTATGCAAAACCCAGCTCAGATGGGACCAAGAATTCTTATAACAGATACACAGCAGGTCCCTTGACACCCAAAGCAATAAAAAAGAGGAAGTTAAAAAAAAAGAAGACTGAATAGGGCAGGATAGCCCCACTCAGGACCAAAAAGGGAAAGCCCCCAGAACAAGGAGAACTGAACATTCAGTCAATCCTTTGAGGTAGGCCAGGTCAGGAAACTGAAAGGACTATGGGAACTGTACTTTATTGTTATAAGGTATGATAACAGAATTTTGAAAGGCTGCCAGAATTTTTTTTCTATCCTCTCTTATGCTGTGCAGAATCAAGGTAGGTTCTTTTTCTTTACTTCCTTGCATTTGTTTCCTTCCCAGGGCTGAGATTTTGTTACCTCTTATATCTGTGAATGACTTTTGCATTCTTTCACTGTGTCTGCATTCTTCAATACACTCAAAGCCATTTGAACTTTCTAATGCTGAGCCTGAACCTGTTCCTCCCCATCCAAATTCCAACATAAGGGACTGAAAATAAAAGAACAGAAATATAAACTACAGGCTTTTGCAGATGATTTAGTATTTATTTTAGAGGAGCCACTGGAAACAGTTACTAAACTTCTGCAGAAAATAGAGGAATTCGGAGAAGTAGCAGGCCTGAAGATAAACAGAGAAAAGACTAAGGTATTAACAAAAAACCTAACAGACAAACAGAGAACTCAATTTGCAAAAAGGTCAAATCTTCAAATAGCCAAAAAAGTTAAATATTTAGGTATCCACTTAACATCAAAATATACAACATTAAAAGAAGATAACTATGAAAGATTAATGAAACAAATAAAAGTAGATTTGGAAAAGTGGAAAAACCTCCAATTGTCATTGTTAGGAAGAATAGCGACTGTGAAGATGAACATCTTACTGAAGCTACTCTTCTTATTTCAAACGGCCCCTGTTAAACTGGGCAAGAAATTCTTTGATAATTTACATACAACAATATTGAGATTTATATGGCAAGGGAAGAAAGCACAAATTAAAACCAAACTGCTACAAGAAACCAAAGACAGAGGGGGTTTTGGACTTCCGGATTGGATGCTTTATTACCAAGCATCCATCTTGCTTTGGCTTAAAGAATGGATTACACTGAGAAATAAATGACTTCTTTATTTAGAGGGGCATGACTTGCAATTGGGTTGGCACGCGTTCTTATCGTATGAGAAAAACAAAGTACATAAATATTTCCAAAGCCATGCCATAAGGAATGTTTTGTTTTCAGAGTGGGAGAAAATCAAACACAAAATTTATATGAAAATACCTGAGTGGCTTTCAACAATGGAAGCATTTGCTTATCCAAATTTAATTAACTATGATAAACTTGTCACTTATAAAGACATTTTTGATAAGGATAGAAAACTTAAAGACAGACAAATTCTTCAACAACAAGGCATTGACTTAACATGGTGGTCCTATCTGCAAATTCAAACAAGGTATGAAAAAGATGTAAAATCAATGGACTTTTATAAAGAACAGACACTATTTGATAAAACACTTTTAAAAACAGATGAAAACCTGATTACGAAGCTCTATAAATTTCTACTAAGATGGAAGATGGAAGAAGAACAAGTAAAAGAAACAATGATAGTGTGGGCAAAAAACTTTGGATATTCTATAGATTTAGAAGATTGGGAAAAGCTTTGGGAGAGAAATATTAAACTTACTAAAGCAGTTTCATATAAAGAGAATCTATATAAAATGTTTTATAGATGGCATATGACACCAGTTAGATTAGTGAAAATGTTTAAAAATGTACCGAATATCTGTTGGAAATGTAAACAAAAACCAGGTACTTACTATCATATCTGGTGGATATGTCCTAAAGCTAAGAAATTTTGGTCTAAGATTCGTATATGGCTAGAAAAGATGACTAAAATACAGATAGAATTTAAGCCAGAACAGTTTTTGTTAGGAATATTAGGACTTAATTATGGCAAAGAGAATGAATACTTAATATTACATGTATTGACAGCTGCGAGAATTGCATTTGCCCAATTTTGGAAAAATGAAAATCTACCACCTGACCAGATTATAATTATGAAAATTTTAGAGTGTGCAGAAATGGATAGATTAACTTTAGAGATTAAAGAGAAAGAGGATTCAGTGTATTTTGGAACATGGGAAATTTTTTATCAATGGCTAGCATTACGTTAGAGCAAAAAAATTGTGAAGTGTAACAGGATGAATGATATCTATTTTTTAAGCTTTAATTTTATGATTATTGTTAGCATTAATGATTATAATTGTTTAGTATTATATTAACTATTGTTATTTAATATTTGTACCCGGACGATAGTCTGCTTGTTCAAGCGTTGAATTTTCTGTGGGGGTAACCCCACTATTGTACTTATCCCTATCCTTACCCCAATCCTATTCCCCAACCTCACCCATTACCCATACCAACCCTATCCGCCCCTTACCCGTATAAAACCTAATAAAATATATATACAAATTCCAACATCTCGCCATGCACATGTATACATAATCAGAACTAGACTGTTGTTTCTCTGTGTCATACAATATATGTGGGTATATGCATAATTCTGTATTTATTTATTTATTTTTGTCATATTTATGTAGTGTATATTGGAGGTGGTGACCCTTTGAGAGCTGAATGCAAATGAAATTTCATTTTAATCTATGCCAATTAGTGTACATTCAAAGTGACAATAAAGTTATTATTCTATTCTATTCTATTCTATTCTATTCTATTCTATTCTATTCTATTCTATTCTATTCTATTCTATTCTATTCTATTCTATTCTATTCTATTCTATTCTATTCTATTGAGACAAGATCTTGAAACATTGCTTGGTTGGTAAAGGTTCAATATGTATAACTAGGTATCAGCATACTTATGATACTGGATCCCAAACTGATGGATGACCTCCTCTAGTGGTCTCATGTAGATGTTAAACCAGAAGAGGAACAGCGTCAAGCCCTGAGGCCTCCCAGAAGCCAAGGTTTTAGGGCTCAGCCTATCCATTCAGAGAGGAACCATCCAATAGGAGAACCACCATAAGATGGTGTCCCGTCTCCCATTACCCTTAGCCAGTAAGCAAGGATAGTATTGAAAGCCATTAATAGTTCTAGAAGGCTGAGGATGAGTGAACATCCTGCCTCCCATGCCAGTTCTGCCAAAGGTCTAATCCATGACCTACATGGGTTATACCAGGGGTCTTCAAACTTGGCCCTTTTATGACTTGTGGGCTTCAACTCCCAGAATTCCTCAGCCAGGCATGCTGGCTGAGGAATTCTGGGAGTTGAAGTCCACAAGTCATAAAAGGGCCAAGTTTGAAGACCCCTGGGTTATATTGTATAGTCTACCAAGGTCTACAAGCATTTGTGTACTAGGGGTCACCTTGAAACCTGACTAAAAAAGGGTCTAGATAATCTGCTTTATCCAGGAGCCTCTGTAATTGTAACCCAATCACCTTTCCCAAAAAGGGACAATTGGAGAATGAATGATAATTGTCCAGGATCGTTCAGTGATGGCTCTTGAGGAGAGTACAAGGCTCATTACTGTATACAGACTCGTTCTCCCAAATAAAACTTATCTTTCTTGTCTTTTACATAAACACCACCCTCAAAATTACTTCTTTACTAGAGTTATACTCCTAAATTTTAGTGGTTCCCTTTCCATGCATTTTTATGCTATGTAAAGTTATATACAGTAGTACCTTGGTATTCAATTGCTTCAAAACTCATCAAATTTGGTACTCAATGCATTTTGATGCAAAAATGTTGTCCTGGTACTTGTTTCTTTAGTACTTGGTGTGTTGCAAAAGGAAGAGGGGACAGCTGTAGAGCGCGGACAGGAAGTCAGCCATGCTGGGAAGGTCGCTGACATAGGAAAAAGGACAGACAGAAAGTTCTTCCCAGTTAAAACAAAGGGTCACATAGTAAGTCACCTAGTTTGTTTGGCACTCATAGTTTTTAGAACTCATTGGGCCTCCTGGAACCAATTAATGTCAAGCACCGAGGTACCACTGTATTATCAAACAGAGGCCAGATCTTGGCCCTTGGATAGAAAACTCTGAAGAATTCTTTTACTCCTTGAAAAGCCCTCAAGAATTTACATATGTCTGTGTAAAATAGTTTTTCATTCTGTCTTCTAGAGGTTACATACACAGGTATATTTATAACTCTTGATAAATAATTTTTAACACTGAATATTTTTTTTTTGTTAATCAGAATTGAAATAGATTTTTAAGAAGGACTCCATCTGGATGGTTTATGTAAAAACCTTAAATTAACACCATTTTAACTGTTCCCCTGTTAAGTGGAGATGGTTCAAACAACCGTTGGCTCTTTTAAATAAAGGAAATATGCACGTCAAATTGCTTAGAGGAATGTTATTGTTTTCATTGGTAATTTATATACCTCATCCAAAGTGAACTTTTTCAAACACCTCACAGTGATAAAACAATCTCAATAAATAAACAGACAATATATATGGTATATTTAACTAACTTGAGGGAAATTGATATTAAGCCACTACTACACAAGCTGTAAAGGAAAATCACAATTTCTACAAAATCTTATGGCCCAGACACCAAACAATTTAAGATACCTGGCAAAGGAAAGCAAATCATGTTTGTGCCAGTTAAATTATTAAAGGGAATTTATAAGAGAGCCATTAAAAATCTTCTTACTTTATTGTACATAAATTCAGTCAGGATTCAGGCCTGAGGATGGAAACAGAAATGGTTGCACTTTTAGATGATCTTTGACCAGACACGATGGGGGTGATGGTGGTAATGCATAGATCCTTGCTCTTCTTGACCTTTCAGTAGTCTTCAATACCTGTGACCATGGTCTTTTCTGGATCAGCTTTGGGGATTGGGGGCGGGTGGACTCTATTTAGCTGGTTCTCCTTTCTCTGATTAAATTGGGAAGGTGGAAAAAACAACAACCAGAAGGTGACAATGGCAAACCATTGCTATACTACTACAAGCAAATGTATCTGCAGCATATGGTAAAAAAGTCAAGATGGCAACCACAATGGAGCAATCAGAGCTCTGCATGTTTTTTGTGTGCATCAGACATATTCAGCCATGGAGGCCACCAATTCCTAGGCTACCCTAGTCTTATTGTCACCAGATGTCAGATTGAAATTCCTTAACACCAGCAGCCTTGGAGACTCTATTGCCAGACAAAATCCAACAGTTCAGAAAGGGGTGAATATGGACAGCTGGAGGGCAATACACCGGCAGCAATTCTAACTGTTCCCTTAAGCTCACCTTCAACTAAGTCCCTTAAATTGGCCTCTGTGAACCTGTATGGACTCATAAATGGCAATAGCCACTGTCCACTCCTCACTGGGATCTCAGCTGGTGCAAAAACCAAAACTGGGTGGGTATATTTCCAAGAGAGGTACATCTACCTCCAAACTCAGTAATTCATGCTTAGTGTTCAAAAGAGGTCTTATGGTCTTGGAATGTCAGTTGCAATAGCTTTGTGTGCTGCAAAACGCTGTCCATTTATCTACAATTTATCTACAAAACGCTGTACTTTATCTACCATCATTGGTCTTTTGAGACTCTGGATTGGCTCCTTTAATGTTTGTACTGTGGCTTCATCTAGAAATCAGTGATTGCCCCTGAGTCCACAAGATCAAAACATTCTACTGGCTTGAATGTAAACAAAGGCACTTACTTGCTACATGCTACATAGACTTACAAGTTTTGCATCTTGCTGCAGTGTCAGAATCCCGAAATTTCAGTGTGCATGATCTGGCTGTATGTACAAGCTCCATAGTAAAAGCAAAAGCCCAGATCTCTTTTTTGTTTCTGTTCTGATGTTCTCTTGGGTGCGCTACTTCATGCAGCCTCTCCTTTTCCTGGATTCCAAGATGGCCATCAGAAGGGAGGAAGAGGGAAAGAGAGGCTGTAAAACTCCCCCCCCCTTACCATTTCTTCCCTGCCTCAACAATTCCAGCATTTCATCTATTATCACACAACACTGAAAATATTTTCCCAAATTATTTGTGGTGGATTGTCTCACTAGCTTATCTCTCAATTCTTCAGCAAACCTTCTCTGAGCTGGTCAATCAGATCCAGGTCATTTCATCCCACGTAATTTAAAATATAACCTCATTCTCCGTTGACTTTGCTTGAGCTTGCAGATCTCATATGTGGAGGTGAGGTGCCACATGGAATCATCAAAGCAACTTTTGAATCTTCACATAAAATTTGGTAATTGTCCAGCACCAAGTCATTGGTATCAATGATTGGTAAGGCCCATTTAGCTGCTCTTTCTTTTAGTAAACTTAGCACAAAAGTCACCTCGGTGCGATCTTTGGGAAACTATGAGGTTCTGCACACCATAAACAGTTCATATTAAGTCATGAAAGTCAGGAATTGGTTCTGGTCTCCTCCAACTTTTTTTCCACCAAGCCCCCATGAGAACTCAGAAACACCAGCTATGCTGTAAGCTGCTGTGCCAGGGCAGGTTGAGGCAAATTACATCCCAATTATGTTGCTAGCTGCCTCACGACATTTTATAAACAGGTTATTTGTATAACCACTTGCTGCTGATATTACAGTAATGCTGCAATGAGGTGATCAGTAGATAGCAGTGACCCCTGAGGATCAAAGGCCATCTCCAGTAGCCAAAGAGAGATATCCTGCCTCTCTAGAAAGAGATTAGGAGACTTGCAATATTGATGTCACCTCATGAGGTGGACCAATGTAAGTCATTAGTACTTCCATTGTAAGAGAATCTTGCAAGTCTCATATTGAACTAGAGAGGGGCTTGTCTGAGATGTTTTTATCAAGTTATTTTCTTGATCAGGCTCAGGCACTTTTTATCAAATGATTGATTTGGTAGCAGTTCTTCCAGTCCTTCAAGGATTTTCCCTCTAAGGGCAATTTATAAAAATTCTTATTTTTGTTTAGGTTATGGTCAATGCAAGTAAAAGCTCAAATTAAAGACATATTTAATGAGGAAATAATAAAAAAACAACAGATTTTTGTTAAATGTAAATTATGCCAAATTATTATTTTTTAAATGGGATAATAACAAACAGGGAAATAAGGTATCAGCTTTAGCATATCTCTCTCTCTCTCTCTCTCTCTCTCTCTCTCTCTCTCTCTCTCTCTCTCTCTCTCACACACACACACACACACACACACACACACACACACACGTACTGTAGAGTTCTGCTTAACCTCCTGTTGTGAATTTGGTTTATTTAGGAGCAGATATTGATTTAGTCCCAGAATAGTACTATTTAAATTCTGTTGCTTCTTTGAGATTGAAACAACTGTTCAGCTGAAAGCATCTTCCATTTCATAAAAGCCTTTTCAAGATTTCCCACAAATCAATTTAAAATTGCATATTGCAGAGAGCTAAATTTATAGTATGTTCTTTAACACATCACAACAAAAATATTTCTATGAATCTTAATTCTCTGAGACCATCTGCCTATAATATATATTTCCAAGTTGTACATGCTTCTGGGTTATACTTGATTCTTCCTTTTAACCTATTTGTATACTGTCAGGCACGAACAACAGACCCACATGTGTGCAGAGTTCGAGCTAACTACTTTATTATGTTTGCCGATAGTATAGGAATCTTCTTGGTCTGGCAACCTCTTGAGAACAATTAGATAAGGCTCCAAGGAACTGGGGGGTGTTGGTGTTGGTCCTAGTCCTTTTAGCCCTTTCCAGGCTAGCTGTACGCTTGATTTTTCCTTCCTGCCTGGCAGGGTGCTTTCCAATATATACATTCCCATTCATCTATGATAATTTAGCTCCCTTTCTATGCTATCCGAGCATATCAAATCTATGTTTGTGAATACCTTATGTGGGAGTTAGAATCGTGAGAATAAAGTTATGCTTACCTTCTTTCAAATAAGAGTCCATCTTTCTTTACATTTTATTCTTCTTCCAGTATCTCCTGTCCCTACATTCCAGGCTGGCAATGTTCATGTAATTGTCCTATAGTCCTATAGTTCTAATAAAACTATAATTCAGTGCTGGTAGTTGTTGACCTATGATGACAATTAGGACCAGAATTGCCACTGCTAAGCAAGGCAGTTGTTAAGTGGGTTGTGCCTGATTTTATGAACTTTTTCACTACAGTTGTTAAGCAAATCATTGCAGTTGCTAAGTGAATCACATGGTCATTAAGCAAGCCTGGCTTCCTCCGACGACTTTGCTTGTTAAAAGCTGGCTGGGAAGGTCACAAATGGCAGTCATGTGACCTGGGGACAGTGCAAATTTTTAAAATACATGCTGGTTGCCAAACACCCAAATTTTGATCACATGACCATGGGGATGCTGTAATAGTCCTAAGTGTGAAGACCTGTTGTAAATTACTTTTTTCAGTGCTGTTATAACTTTGAACAGTTGCTAAACAAATTGCAAGTTGAGGATCATATGTAATACAAAATGACACTTTTTCACATACACAAAGAAATGAGAGCATTAAGTGATCAAGATGGGAAAAAGAGAGACAGAGGGAGAGACAGAGAGAGAGAGAGAAACAGAGAGAGAGAGAGAGAGAGAGAGAGAAACAGAGAGAGAGAGAGAGAGAAACAGAGAGAGAGAGAGAGAGAGAGAAACAGAGAGACGAGAGAGAGAGAGAGAGAGAGAGATGCATGCTGGATATGAGCTAAGGATGGAGATGCTTGATAGCTAGGGATAGCTCTATAAATTCCAAACGCCTTTTTCCAGTTCCCATTTCCAGTTAGATGTAGTTCATACAGTTTTACCTATAACATTCCTTGACATCCTTTTAATTCAGAGCTTGGCATCCCTATCATTTATTTACTATATTTAACTGTATCATATTGTTATACCTGGTGGTGTATTATAAACAGTAAATCTGTGTAAAAACAATATTCAACAATGTTAAGTACTTAGAAAATCTATATAGAAATAGCCTATATCCTTGCCATCATCTATTGTGATGAATAAAAGTATGAGTTACTTCCCTGTCTTGAAAAATTCATTTGAATATGTGAAATATCAGGGGATATAATGGAGAGCAGCTGGATGTAAGCCCTGCAGCCTTCTCTTTGGGGCTTTTGGCAGCTCAGCAGCAAGATATGTATGCCACAATTGGCCTCAGGAGAAAATGGCAACGCATCTCTTCACTTCAAGGCATGCTATTTTAACATCTGGCATAATAGACATGGGAGACTCAAATTGAGCAATGAGAGTATGTTGATAGCATTCCCGCTTGGATGATTAAATTAAGGAAAATGCCTTTTTATTCCTCGGCTATATTCAGTTGTCAGAAACTATGCCAGGGTTAATGTAAATATTACACATATTGTTGATCATTTGTTACATTTTCAGTAATAAAGCAAATTAAATTTTTAAAAATGAACATTTGTTTTAGCATTTAGTAATTTCATTTTTATTTGAAATGCTGCAGAAGAACAGCCGCCGCCGATGAATGTATTTCTACCGAGCAGATCAAAAAGATGTTAAACAGCAAAGCAAAGGAAAATGGATCATTTTTTGTGAAACCTTGACAAAGCTTTCAGCTATACGGTCCCCAATGTTTAATTTTATAGCACTGTA
Organism: Azemiops feae; assembly: GCA_023970755.1. NCBI lineage: Eukaryota > Metazoa > Chordata > Lepidosauria > Squamata > Viperidae > Azemiops > Azemiops feae. The sequence goes on from JALGBA010000235.1 coordinate 1,252,014, forward strand.
TATCCTGTCTAGAATGAAATTCCTGCTGTTTACATTGTACAAGGGCTTTTCTTTGTTAAAGATAGATCTTTATCTGCCCTTCAGTTTCTAAGAAGAGTTTGTTTTGATGTATTAAACTGGATGTTTTCTCTGTATAAACAGAATGCTGGTTCTTTTCCACTTTTAAAAAATGAAATTAACAATTGAAAACATAAAACTGGCACAAATTCCATATGGTTTGGCACACACAAAACAGAAAATCTTTTTTTTCCCCTCCATAAGCAGCTATGACAAACCTTGGCCTTATGCATTCTCATGGGCAGGGGTGGGTGGGTTGGTTGATCAATAATTATCTAAGCATTTAAGCTTAGGGAATTGCAGAACAATGGATTCAGAACAAGTTAGGATCTAAAATGATGGCCATTCTGAAGCTTGTTACTGTTTCCAGTATTCAGTCAACTTGGGAAATGATAGTTTATTTAAAAGTGAAAGTTCCCAATCTCTTCAGAGCTATAAAAAGAGATGGAAAAGACAATGGGAATGTATAAGCAAAATAAATAAATAAATAATGGTCTTAAGATGTGTGGACTTTAACTCCCAAGCATTCCCCAGCCAGCATGGGAGTTGAAGTCTACATATGGGAGTACAGAAATCCCAATGTGAGAATTGAAGTACATGCATCTTAAAATTGCCATTTTTTAAAAAAAAAACTGATCTAGACTAACTATTCAAAGGTTAACAATCTATTTTTGCTGCGTCTGTACAATCACAAAGCAGACACGCAACGCAAACAAATAAAAGTTCAAGTCTCAGCACTCTGAGTCTCTTAGCTGATGAATGGACTATGAGTTGCAGGTGACAAGTGGGGTGGCATCTCATAAAACATCTCCTCTTCTTACTATAGTAGAAGTACAAAAAGAACAAGTACAAGTAGCAGCTGGAAATTTTTACAGGATTTAAGATACAGGAGGATCTGGACAGACTTGAACACTGGGCGCTATCTAACAAAATGAAATTCAATGGTGAAAAAAGTAAGGTTCTACATTTAGGCAAGAAAAACCAAATGTACAGGTATAGTATAGGGGGTACCTTGCTCAATAGTAGTAACTGTGAGAGGGATCTCGGAGTCCTAGTGGACAATCATTTAAATATGAGCCAGCAGTGTGCTGCAGCTGCCAAAAAAGCCAACACAGTGCTAGGCTGCATTAACAGAGGGATAGAATCAAGATCACGTGAAGTATTAATACCACTCTACAATGCCTTGGTAAGGCCACACTTGGAATACTGCATCCAGTTTTGGTCACCACGATGTAAAAAAGATGTTGAGACTCTAGAAAGAGTACAGAGAAGAGCAACAAAGATGATTAGGGGACTGGAGGCTAAAGCATATAAGGAACGGTTGCTGGAATTGGGTATGTCTAGTTTAATGAAGAGAAGGACGAGGGGGACATGATAGCAGTGTTCCAATACCTCAGGGGCTGCCACAAAGAAGGCGCCTGAAGGCAGGACAAGAAGCAACGGATGGAAACTAATCAAGGAGAGAAGCAACCTAGAACTAAGGAGAAACTTCCTGACAGTTAGAACAATTAACCAGTGGAACAACCTGCCTCCAGAAGCGGTGAATGCTCCAACACTGGAAGTTTTTAAGAGAGACTGGACAGCCATTTGTCTGAAATGGTATAGGGTTTCCTGCTTGAGCAGGGGGTTGGACTAGATGACGTCCAAGGTCCCTTCCAACTATTAATTATTATTATTATTATTAATTATTATTATTATTATTATTATTATTATTATTATTATTATTATTATTATTATTATTATTATTATTATTATTATTATTATTATTATTATTATTATTATTATTATTATTATTATTATTATTATTTGGTCTACCTCCGGCTTGCATGAATGGGGGACTGTACACATGACTCACTAGTTCCTTTTAAAATTAAGTCTCTCTTGCCCCTGTAACCAAACATATTATTTGCAGCCTTTACTGTTCATAGAGAAAGGTTAGTATTGAGAGTGCAGACTAAAGGTTGAATATCAGGTTAAAACAAATTCCTAATGGAATAGATTGGAAGCAAAGACAGACAGACATGTTACATTATGGATACATTCAGACAGGCACCAAAGCATAGATTACTTCTACCACAATGGTATATTGTATAAACATGAATTTTCTAATTTCATACAACATACTGAGCCAAAAAGCATGGCTCAATATCAAATTTACGTAACACGCAAAGCTATAACACATTACAGCTTAGTGCTATGTAAAAACAAGGAGGATGTGTGTGTGTCTTTTTGCCAAGCAATAGGCACTTGTCCAAATTCCTCTTTCCCAGATCCTTAATTTTCTATTAAAATATTGTAGCTTTGATTTAGGTTCTTTTTTTGATTCTGTATCAGGGCCAGTAGTGTGTACTCATTGCACATAAACCATGATAAATGTCATTATTTTCAGGCAGCATAAAGTTAATATAGTTAAAACCAACTGTCATTAAGAGCCAGGCTCTAATCTGTTGGCATGTGAGCGAAAATAAGAAACTCTTCTGGGAATTTAATTATTAAGCATATGATAAAAACCTATTATCTTTAATAGCTAAAAGATAAGAAGTCTATTAAGGGTGCTTTCTACAATGAAGCTTGACTGGTTCTAACTAAGGAACGGGTATTCTTTCCTGATTATTTAATGCTACAAACCAGATGTGGTAGAGAATGATCTACTGCATCATTTCTATATTTAGCAAGGCTCTCCAGTAAATTATACCTAACAACATACTGACATTTACACAATCTGTCTCAGGCATATCACACTTTGTTAATACTAAATTCTTCTGGCCATTTACACAGGAACTGATATAATTGCACACAAGTCTTATTGGGAGTGTATTTTCCAGGTCCTGAGAAGCCCTAGGAGAAATTTTATAACTGATGACTGCCTAGGAAGATATTAAATTTGCAAATGTTGTCTCATGTGCTTGCATTTCACCTAACTTGGAAAAGAAAAGGAAGGTGGGAGATGACAGTTTATTAACATAGCAGCAATCAAAAATATTCTAATCAAATCTTAATTCATTTTTTTATGCTAAAGTAATAAAAAATATTAATTGCTTGTGTATTTGTACAATTGTCCCTTTATTGCTCAGATTGGAAGATTATAAGAATTAGATCAAGATGGATATTTCAAATCTTTATCTTTAAAAATATCTTCATTATCTCATTGTGCCCAAATCTTTCACTAAGCCATGGTTTGTTATAACGCCTATTTGTTGAAAAAGTCATAATGATTTTGTTTGCCAGAAGGACTAAGTCACATATTACATTAAGATGAAACCAAGCCAACCCTATTTTGATTTAAACACAGTCCATGAATCAAGGCATTCAGTTTTATGGTTGGAATTTCTAAAAAACAAAAGCTTCTGTTTGTTAATCTCTCCCCAATATGTTGTCAAGTGAAACTTATGTTCCTAAGCAATTGATATTAATGTCTTAGGTATAAATAAAGGTTGGCTGTAAATGGACTAAAATATAAGTCTATTTACAGAATCCCACAACATATAGACCTGTACACAAAGTTACAGGGTAGATTAACAAATGTGACCAAATGATTATCACAAAACACTTATTTTAACTGGTCTAGCCTTAGGTCAGGGGGATACAGAGGCTGAATAGGATTAACTATGCTTCATTATAGCAATAGCAATAGCACTTATATACCACTTCACAATGCTTTACAGCCCTCTCTAAGCAGTTTACAGAGTCACCGTATTGCCCTCAACAATCTGGGTCCTCATTTTACTGACCTCAGAAGGATGTAAGGCTGAGTCAAACTTGAGCCGGTGAGATTCGAACTGCTGGCAGGCAGCCGGCAGGCAGCAGAAGTAGCAATAGTAATAGCATATAGACTTATATACTGCTTCATAGTGCTTTACAGCCTTCTCTAAGCAGTTTACAGAGTCAGCATATTGCCCCCAACAATCTGGGTCCTCATTTTACTGACCTCAGAAGGATGGAAGGCTGTGTCAACTTTGAGCCAATGAGATTCGAATTGCTGGCAGGAGGCAGAATTAGCCTACAATACTGTATTCTACCCACTGCGCCACCACGGCTAATGTTTTATAGGTTTATAAAATATGAAGTTATAACCCATGATTTAGAAACAGCAATAGTGAAATGTATAGTGCTAAACTGCAAATAAGGAATGCACACCATAACTTTGTAAGGTCAGTGAATACTGTGGATAAAGTAGGATGAACCTTAACAAAATATATGCTTTTAAGACATGGAAAAGATATCTTTGCATCATTTGTAAATATTATGAGGATTATTTGTGACTATTGTGAGGGATTTTAGGCTATTTATAAATATTTTCATCTGGAAATATTTTGTGATACTCTTGGAAGGAGTTTGAGGAAAGTTGTATATTTTGTATTAAATAACAATGGACTTTATTGAGCACAATTTCTACAAAAGGATTCTGTTAATCATGCCTCTCTTCCCCCAAGTTGAATTTGTCTATTCCATGGTCTGGTCATTGTGATGCATCAAGCTTGGGTTCCTAAAATGTGTCCTTGGATTTGGGCATTAAATCAACTTAGAAAATCTCTGATTTAGTTAGAATCACGATTCACAATTTCCCAAATTGGGGCTGAATCAATAGGTGTAATATATGGCACATGTTTAGACACTGAGACCATAATCTCTAAGAGATGTTATGGATTTTGCCTCTTAAGCATGTGATTGTATTAATTCTCATTTGCAAATTATTTGATGATCTATTTCTACCATTCAGGTTAAATCTTGCTAATGCTCTTGCTAATTTTACTGAATTCTTTCTCCACCGAAGTCAACTAAATTGCCTCTCCAAACTGGTACAGGGTCTGGGGATAAAGCCAAGTATTTAATCATTTTTGCTTTTAAGACTTGTAAACATATATTGCTGTGAGATAGCACTTGATTATGTAAAGAAAGCTTTTCTTGCCATTCTAAACTGTTCTCAGGATAATGAAAGTATTTTTTCTTATTTGTTAAATTATAATAGTTAAGCTGAGTCAACCCTACTTAATATTTGGATGAGGGACCATCTGATAATTATAGGCCTGCCTGAATAAAGTCCCAGAAAAAGACAGTTGCAAAACCCTTTTGCCAAAAACTGCACAACCTACTCTATAGATCAACTCATTGAGAATCAAGTTTGAGATCTTTATCTTTGCAATGAATTGCAACCCAATCCATTGCCCGATGTGGCATCCTTATTGCCTGCTCAGTACAAGTTCAATTTGAACTTAATTTACTTATTGGAATGGGCTATTGAAGTGAAGCAGGCCCAGTCCAAATGTCTGTTAGTAGCAGTCCCATGATTTCAGCAGTTAATACATTGACTAACTGATTCAGTCATTTAGACTGCAGGATTCCTGATTAAAGACATTTTAGTAAAATCAGAGGTAATAAAAGCAGAGATAGAAGAAATTGTCATGAAGTAAAAAGGTAATGGCTTTTTGATTCTATGTGTTTCAGTGAGTCAATAGCTTGACTTTCTAAAGCAGGCATGTCCAACTGTAGCATGCAGCCCTAGACAGCTAGTAATGCACCCCACAAGATCATAAACATTAATTTTATTCTGTGATTTATATACTTTAATTATATGATATATTTTATATGCTACTTATTCCTCTTCACCCAATGTGGCCAGGCAAACCAAATGTTTGGACAACCACAATTGCTTACAACAAATTAAAAAAAAACACAAGTCAACTGAATCAAAGTGTGATGAAAACTATCTTAAGCATATTATACCAAATCCAGTAGTATACTATCTTCATTGTTAATTAAGTTGGAACCTGCTTATTTTTTAAAATTACTCTACAACATTAGATGCTTCCTTTCCAGCAGTTTTAACTGCTCCCATATGGTAGAAACCTGCAAAAATAAAACCAGTGTAATAATGGACTGATTGAAAAATAGCATCTCTCAATTGCACTGTGACAATCAGTGCTATAATGTCTTTTTTCCTATCTTGTTATTTAAATATTAGGCAGCCCTAAATGATGAGCAGACAATTTACTGACACATATAAGATGCCCTTAACTTCTTGCTGTAAACTGTAGCTGATTTTCGCATCTGATACTTCTAGCAACATATTCTGAAAACCTTGATCTTTCATTCCTGCATCTGGAAAGCATTGCTATAGAATTGTAGCCTGGCCTATAAACTAAATAACAGACCATGTCCTGACCTGGAAGTGACTGTATTAATATTATTAAATTTTAAAATAAATAGAAAATGTCCATTTATTACTGAATTGCATCATTGCATCATGTACCCATTTTTGCAACCTTAAATGTTTCCATAGTCCATGTTCCATACGATAGGATAAGTTAGGAATATCATCCTATTGAAAGAAACTATTTAATATATCAAAAGCCACACTATAGCATAATCTAACATATGGTTATTGACAATGCTTTTTTTGAAAAAAAAAAAGGTGCTGGAACTCACACACGTCATACAACCCACCTTGCCTACCCTACAAGGTTCCATCCAAAAAAGGTGCCGGAACTCCGTTCTGAGCGTTCTATGACAAAAAAAGCCCTGGTTATTGACATCCCAAGGACAGCTTAAGGAAATAGCTAAAAAATCCATCCTGGGTAAAAGTAGATGTCTTTTAAGGTCAACAAAATTAGTTTTATCTGTTAATTAGAAATGCAGAAATAGATTTTTCAGAAAAATCTTTCATAGCAGAAGCAGAACAATATGTTTTATTTATTTATTTATTAAATATATACCCCACTTTTCTGTTAGTATAAGCTCAAAGTAGGTTACAACAATTAAAAAAACTACAGAACAGTCAAAGAACTAAAATTCAAATTCAAATAAATATAATTAAAATCATTTAACATTTAAAAGACTCCAGAAGATGGTAGAGGACAGGAAGACCTGGAGGAACGTTGTCCATGGGGTCGCGATGGGTCGGACACGACTTCGCAACTAACAACAACAACAACAACATTTAAAAGCTTAATCAAAAGACGTGCTTTTGTCATCTTTCAAATAGTGGGAGAGATATGTTATTATAAAATCAGGTTATATGTCGCCTTAATTGCCTAGTACTAGTGTGCAACACAATATAAAAGTATTTGGCTGTGTGCAGAGGTGATAAAATATCAACAGTGGTACTGCCGGTCAACCCCAGAATTGTATTGTTGTTTATTTAGTGTTGAATTTATACCCTGCTTTTTTTTTTATTCCAATATTATAGCCATTTTTAAAAAGCATAAAGCAAAGCAAAATCAATACAATAAAATTAAAAATCTAGTCCTTAAGATAATAAAAAATGAAGAGCTTGATGGAAGACATGTGTTTTTGACAAATTTCAAAATATTGGAAATGTTGTGGGAATCACATTTCTTTCTGTAGAGTATTCCTTATCTCAGGAGTCACAAAAGGCAAAGTGCTTTTCTGTGGATCAGATTGCCAAGCTTATGGCAGCGAAACATCTTCAAGAGGGCCTTCTCTGTGTTTCTCTAAATACCTACAGGTAGTTCTCGACTTACAACAGTTAATTTAGTGACTGTATAAAGTTATAACGGCACTGAAAAAAGTGACTTAGGACACTTTTTCACACTTGTGTCCCTTGCAGCATCCCCATGGTCACATGATCAACAGTCAGAAGCTTGGCAACTGACTCATATTTATGACGGTCGCAGTGTCCCGGGATCATGTGATCATCCTTTGCGACCTTCTGACAAGCAAAGCCAATGGGGAAGCCAGATTCACTTAACAACCGTGTTACTAACTTAACAACTGCAGTGATTCACTTAACACCTGTAGCAAGAAAGGTCATAAAATGGGGCAGAATTCTCTTAACAATGGTCTCACTTAGCAATAGCAATTGTGGGCTCAATTGTGGTTATAGGTTGAGGATATTGGTAGTTAGATTCAGTCAGTCACATGCTGCAAGTAAAAGCCAGGATCCATCAACCCCAGAGTTTGGCATACAAAAGTTACTACAAATTATGGTCTCAAGAACATGTCAACTGATTTCTAGTCTTAGAGAGAAATGTGGAGAAACTTTCAGGCACAGTACAGAGAATGATAAGTACTCTCTGTGTTATAGTAATCTTAGTGAAGTTGGCTGCCCAAGCCAAAAAACTGTTTTCCTGGTGAAAAAAGGAATTGTGTAGCAGTTCAGCTTGTGCACCAATTGCCAAGTTGCTAAATCAGCAACTTGGCAATTTTTTTTTAATAACAAAGCATTACATAATATATTTAATATTTAGCATTTCTATTATATGTAAATGATTTTATTCCAGTATTCTGTGTTGCCTTTCTCATTCCTCTTTATTGCAGCAACAATGTACCATAGGGCCAGAGGGAGAAATTTATTTTGATTGTAAAATCCCATTGACACTAATGGAGGTTTATATCCAGAAAGAGCTTGGCACAACACCCTTAGATAGCTTTTGTCCACAGTTAATATCAGAATTGGTTTTCTCTTGGGAACAATTACAATTAAAGATATATTTTTTTTTACAAAGGAGGAACATAACAAAGCAAAACCCACCAATACTTTGCATTTGTTTGAGTGTACAATAATGTAGAATATTAAAAATCTGTATATCTGTAGATTTTTAAGGACACAGTGCAAAAAAAAATGTATTGTGTCCTTTTTAGGGACTCTGCTGATCAAAAAAAGTTTCAACAGCTGGAAATCAAGAGGATTCCTTGACAGCAGGATGGTGACTCCAGGATCCCGTTCAAATCTTTTCTCCTGGCATTTTGAGGGAACCAAACCATTCACTTTTTGAAATTATTAACATGGGTGGGGGAAATCCACATGCACAGGAGCATTGCACATGGAAGCAGTTTTAATTCTTAATCCTCTAGAGTGAATTTTTATTTATTTATTAAACAATTTATATGGCTGCCCAATTAATGCATGGTGACACCAGGTGGCTTACATTAAAAATCTGTAATAAATAGGAAATACTAATAAATCCATTATAATCCACTATAAATTGGATTAGCAATAATATGGAGTCCTTGGTACTCTCTGACCTGTTATTTGCTGGCAGATATTTCATTATCTGATTAGGTAACATCAGCTAGTAAGTATGGGATTTTATATACAGTATTTGCCCTGCCAGTGTTGGTAAAAATGTAGTTTTCTCCTTGATAGTTCCTTGATTAGGATATTGCTTTCTGCTTTTTTGTCTGCTGTTAATCCCTGCTTATCTGGGTGTTGGATGCTGGACAGTATGCATTCTGGTCTTTTTCTTACCTTTTTAGCTTTATTTTATTGTTTCTTTTGAATAGTGTGTAAATGTGGTTTATCTTGATGTGCCTATTGATGGCTGAATGCCAAGCATCCAGGAATTCCCTAGAGTTTGTTCGATTTAGCTCGGTCTAGGACAGGGGTCCTCAACCCCCGGTCCATGGACAGTACTGGGCCACGGCATGCCAGCAACTGGTCTGTACAAACAAGCAAAGTCCCATCCGTGGGATGCAGGCAGCACACAAAACCATGCACTCTCCAGTCCGCGGAAAAACTTTTCTCCACAGAACCGGTCCCTGGTGCCCAAAAGGTTGGGGACCTCTGATCTAGGATGCTCACAGTTTCCCAGTTGAAACTATGGTTGAGACTGTCCATGTGTTGTCAGATTAAGGAGTTCTCCTTGTGTCTTCTGACAGCTGTGGTATTCATGAATGTGCTCTGCTAGTGTTCTGCCTGTGTGTCTTAAGTAATGGCTGCTACAGTCCTTACACTGTCTGTTCTCTTCTATTGGTATCAATAATGTTTCAATTTAGGAATCCCAAAACAGTATAACTTACGGATTTGTATTTGGGTGTCAGGTAACTCTGTCAGTCAAGTCATGTATGTGTGTTTGTGTGTGTTGATTTCAATTGCTTCATCTTATTAGGGTATGCAAAAGATTAAAGAGGGATGGCTTTTTGAAGCAGAACACTCCTCAAAGCACTAAAGTAGCTGCATCTTCCAGAAAGGTTGGCATCAAAGGCTTTCCTGTGGTCTGCCTGTGGCATGTCCAAGCACGACCATTTTATTTCACAGAGGATGTGAGGTGGAAGTGCTGGTCTCTGTACAGCTGGAGAACACCTTTTAAGCACCCCTAGCTGAACTTCCTGGATGATGCAGCTGCTTTAAAAATTTGAGGAGGGTTCTTTTCTTGTACCAAAGCAAAGCTCCTTCAAATCCACAAACTAAATTGTGACCTGGGTTGTCAGTTGCTCTGTTTTTTTAGCTCCTTTGAACATATATAACTAGTCTAGTATGTGCACGATTTCCCTGCACTTCAAAGAATAGTTTGCCTCAATAGAAGTACGATCAACAAAGAGTCAATGGCGACATCAGAAGAGATTCTTCGATACCTGTAACAATACGCTATCCCAGTTTTCTCTCCTCTAGTAAGCCTTCAAAACAGCAAATAGCTAAATAATAAAAGCATAAAGTATTAGCCACTGATCAAGAGGAGGTCTTAACTGCTTTCCTAGAAACCAGAGGAGTGAGAGGTGGATGTAGTATCTGAGGGAGCTCATTTCATGGCTTGGGAGCAACCCAGAAGCCCCATGTAAATAATTGCTGCACCTTTTTATAGATTAATATTCTCATATTCCTTGCACAAGCATTTTGAGAGAGAAATCATTAGAGAAACTGTGTAGGAGATGACCAGGCTGAGTCCAAGGGAGGGGTCAAGCACGTCATTAGTTTTGCACCCACAAGAGATCAAACTCCAGCCCTCCTTGAATTCTGTTGACTCTTACCAATTTTTCTTGACCATTAGTAGTTCAGATTTTTGTTTGGAGGTAGCATGGAATAAACTTGTACTCATTTGGGACCTAACCCTGATTCCTGATTTCTTGTGCCTGACAAACTGCCCGCATTTACGTTTCTTATTAAAAATAATAATTAAAACATGAATCAGCAGCGAATCAGAGTAGTTGTTTTGTCCTGGAGAAAGGTGTTTCTGGATCCTGACTGCCTCTTCTGCTTGGCATAGTCTCATAAATGAACGGCTTTTTAATCAGTCCTCGATCCATTTATTAAATTGAATTAAATTAAATTCTGAAGAAAAACTTACACTGAAGAAATACGTCCTGTTTCCTCTTGTTTGTTTGTTTTTTATTGCCAAGAGCTACTATTGAATTGTCATTTTTTCCCCCAAATTTTGGGCAAAGATTAACCAAATAGTATGATGAGACATTTTAAAACTCCATAATTTAGTTTTTCTGTTAACTGCAGAAATGCCATCCTTTGGCTTTATTATTGTCCATAGATGTTACTGTGATTGTCCTTCAGAAATTTTGCATAAAAACAGTCTATTTATTTCACATATTTTGAGGTTGTAAAATGTTGGGCTAGAGAGAACATCCTACAGAACATTTACAGTTCACTCTCTGTTGCAGTAAAGCTCCAGGACACACAACAGGTTTGGTCTTAGAGTGTAGGTCACGTCGATTATGATTCATAATCCATGATTATCCTCTTGGGTGAAAGTTTCTCCACACTAATTTTGTTTAAACATATTGTCACTTTGTACTAAGTGTAATAATTCAATTTGTTTCCGGTTGAATCAAACAATGCATAACCAAGCAATTATCTTTTAGAATAATCCCCAAGAGCCCATCAGATTCAGACCTAGCCTTTATAAGGGTTATGTAAAGGTAGCTAAGGCATCAGCCTGCTCCTGCATTTCTTTTGTTATTGTTTCTCTATGTAAAGAGGTCACAAAAGCCTCATCTTGTGGCTTGACTCACTCCTTCACATAAGGTTGTGTTTGTCTGGGATCAGTGCTGTCCTTGCAGGTCCCAATGATGTCCCAACTATGACGTTTCTAGTGGCCTTCTCATCCTGAGCCAATTGATTTCAGAAGTGAATTGCCTACTGATGTTCCAGAGCAGTTTTCCTCAAGCTTGGCAACTTGAAGATGAGTGGACTTCAATTCCCAGAATTCCCCATTCTTCTTAAAATTTCCAAGGTTGGGAAACACTGCTCCAGAGATAGGCAGCCAAGACAGCTTATTCCCCATTGGTGGGAACTCTTGGCTCATCTTGCCACTGGATTCCTGAGGGTTTTTCCCCCCTTCCCTTCTTCAGTGAAATGTGTCAGGTTGCCTTGTTGCTGTTCTTCCATTGCCTTCTGATCTTCCAATAGTCCCTTGGATGCCACTTTTCCACTTTTCTTTTTCAACGCAAGATGCAAAAGGAGTCCAACAAAGAACAACAAACCAAGCACAATTTTAGTTAGCTGCCATTTAGTGCTGACCCATTGGCTGGTTGGAGGAAGTGCCTGCTGGTTTAAAAGAGAAATGCAAGAACTTTTAGAACTTCAGGAAACTGAGTAAACATCCTGCTTAAAGCCTTGAGAGTGAAGCAGGCAGCTGGATATTTTGATCCTTGCTATCTTTCACTGTGTAAAAAGTTGCTATTCAAATTGAATCCACGCGGGTGCCTAATGCATAGCACAGTCTACCCTTTTGACATGTATGCTATGCATACTTCTGAAATGATCCAAAAGTAGCATCTTGCCTCTGCGAGTCTAAAAAAAAGGAACCCGTCTGATTTAAGGAACCCATTTATTAAAGTTAATGTTTTAGGGTTGCAGTGAAGCACGAGAAAGGTCAGAATCCTTTAGGAAATATCACAGAAGCACTCTCCTCACACTAGATTTGAAGGCCTTCCTCCAAATACAGTAATTTTCAGTGCAGGCAAAGGCTTATTAACAACATGACCCTTGACATCTTATCCAAGTGACTTCCAGTGCTGTTCTAATATCATATTTTCCTTATTTTTAACCCACTCAGTCCAAAGGACTACAAAGTCCAAAGGACTGAGTTCATCTCTTGATTTCTTTCCCCCTCTTTCCTTATCCTTTCTGGAAAAAGTACATTGCAATTCTAGAGGTTGACTCTGAGGAGTAGATAAAAGTCGTATTTGTGGGATGGGCAGCTATATATACATTTGATAGATGGAGTATTCTGAAAATTAGTCCCGATTCCTTTTAGTGTGATCATGCAACTGCAACATAAAAATATCTGGTATTTTGCAGTGGCAGCAAGACAGACAACATTTTCTGAAACAAAGAGGTAAATATGAATTTCTAGTCTTTCATATATTCAATTTAACTCATCGTGTCAGCCTCTATAGGCAATTTAAAATATTCAGATTCCTCGCATCTTTCCATATAAAGTAAGAATGGTAAATATTTGTAAAATACATCTAAAAGGTGGGGGTGGAGTGGAAAATTTGTATTGTACTCTTTATAACTTTGAACTATATATACTCTTTGAACTATGGTGCTGGAGAAGACTCCTGCGAGTCCCTTGGACTGCAAGGCGATCAAACCGGTCAGTCCTAGAGGAGATCAACCCTGACTGCTCCTTAGAAGGCCAGATACTGAAGTTGAAACTCAAGTACTTTGGCCACCTAATGAGAAGGAAGGACTCACTGGAGAAGAGCCTAATGTTGGGAAAGATTGAGGGCAATAGAAGAAGAGGACGACAGAGAATGAGGTGGCTGGATGGAGTCACTGAAGCAGTAGCTGTGAGCTTAAATGGACTCCAGAAGATGGTAGAGGACAGGAAGGCCTGGAGGAACATTGTCCACAGGGTCGCGATGGGTCAGACATGACTTCACAACTAACAACAACTCCTCTTTATAACGCCCTCTAACAAGAAACCCTCAGCTGGCTTTCAGAAAAAGAACAGTGTAGGAGAAGTGGCTGGAAATCGGGATAATCAGGGTGCAAACACAGGTTTTTGGCTCAAGTTGTTTTTGCTTACAACAGTCCATTTAGTGACCATTCAAACTTACAACAGCACTGAAAAAAGTGATTTATGACTATTTTTCACACTTACGATGGTTGCAGCATCCCCATGGTCATGTGACCAAAATTCAGATGCTTGTGGCAACGGACTCATATTGATGACTGTCGCCGTGTCCCGGAGTCACGTCATCCAATTTTGCTACCTTCTGACAAGCAAAGTCAATGGCGAAGCCGGATTCACTTAACAGCTATATTACTAAATAATTGCAGTGATTCTCTTAACAAGCGTGGGAAGAAAAGTTGTTAGAATGGGGCAAAACTCACTTAACACTCAGCAACAGAGCTTTTGAGTGTCAGTTGTGCTTGCGGACTCTCTGTACATGCTCTGTAAAGAGAGCTAGCTCTATTCATCATTACTTTCCCCTGCCACTGACACAGCACCCCTGCATCCTTTGCTTTGGGAAAATGCACCCTTGCCCCTTTAAACTCAGAGAATTAGAAGATGTTTCTGCAGCAACTGAAAGGGAGCCACCATTTTTCACTAGTTACAATCCTTCCTTCCCGCTCTCACTATCGCTCAGGTACATGAAGAGGAATCTACACAGAGAATCAAACCACCAAGCAGGATACACTAGTGCAGTCTCTAATTCGCATCAGTTCTTCCTTAGGCAGCAGAGAAAATGAGAAATAAAATCATGTCCCAGTTCCGGAGCAATTGAATACCCTACCAAAGGAGGATCTTCTCCTCCTTCCCCTTTTAAAACCAACCCTTTTGGACCCCAAGATTCCCTTTCCCCTTTATGCTTAGTATTTCCATTGCCATATCCCATACCATTTCCACATCCTTCTCCCTTTCTTGCTGTGGACCAGAACTGCTTTTCTGTCCAGCTTTTGTAGGGAGCACTCAAGCTTTAGGCCGGCCTTCTGCAGGAAGGCGGGCACTTAATTCCCGCATCTCCTCTCCGGTTATCGTCCGGGGGGGGGGGCGGGGGGACGGACGTCCAGGCAGGGAATCGCCGTTGCCTGCTCTAAGGTCGATTAAGCTGCAAGTCACAGCCAGCCCGCCCGGGCGAAACGGCTCCGAGTACGCGCTGCCTCTTTCTCTCTGCCGCACAATGGCTCACATTGACCATTTATTTACGCCGTACAAGAAGGCTGCTGTTTGCTCAGTCACAGGAGCCTTTTCAGCTAAGGAGCAGGGAGTGAGGCGCGGGTGCGCCACGGTTCCTCTCTTTTTCTCTCTCCCGTCCCCCCCCCCCCTCACCCGCGCCTCCGTCAGCAGGATTCAGAATTTGGCCAAACACTGCAGCCGGCTGCGAGTCTCACCTGAGATAGAGATAGAGATAGAGATAGAGATAGAGATAGAGATAGAGATAGAGATAGATAGAGATAGAGAGATAGAGATAGAGATAGATAGAGATAGAGATAGAGACAGAGACAGAGACAGAGACAGAGATAGAGATAGAGATAGAGAGATAGAGAGATAGAGAGATAGAGAGATAGATAGAGAGAGAGAGAGAGAGAGAGAGGAGAGAGAGAGAGAGAGAGAGAGAGAGAGAGAGAGAGAGAGAGAGAGAGAGAGACGGGGCGAACTGCCGGCTTATTCCCCCTGTTGTACGTAGGCGACTCCCTCTTAGCTGGTCCAATCAGAAAGGAGTTAGGAAAACAATTAGATTGGGGCTGGAGATCCCCTGGCTGCTGGGGGGGGGGGAGAGAAAAGGTGGCGGTGGAGGGGGGAGACACGACTGGGAGCCACGCAATAATGGCCAAGAGGCAAAGCCCCAGCTGCCTCTGCAGCCGCTACAGAGAGAGCCAGGGATTTCCCCCGACGGTCTTCTGATGCAAGGCAGACCTCAAGTGGGGTGGCCGGAACAAATACCGCGCTCACAATAGGGAGATGAGAAACGGAGTCAAGCTCCTCATCCGAGGTGCGCCTGCTTGCACGTTCGCAGCCACCGAGTCGCTGAAATCCCGTTGCTTTACGAGCTGGGGGTCAATAACTAGCCGCCGGCTCGTATTTCCAGAGGGCTGCGGTTGCTTTAACTGTACCTTATGACCCGGGACCTAGCGGACTTTGGCTAATTTCGAGAACGCTAGACGGGAGACCCGCTACTTCGAAAACCTCAAGCGCTGCGCATTAGACGGGGCGGGCGGAAGGCTGCCAGGCAATTCGCTAACGCTCAAGCTGGATTTCCAGAGTCGTTGCTTCAATCTTTACTGCGACGATGTAAAGTGAGCGAAAGTCTATAGGTTATTTGAAGCAGCAGGGGATTTGAACACAGATCTCCCCCACCCCACCCCATCTCAGAAGACGTTCAGGGTCACTAGCGCCCTCACCCACGCCTGATTTATAAAGGCGCGTCCCGCTCACTCCCCCCCGCTACGTTTAACCCTTAAAGAGCTCGAGGCTGTTCATCCGTATTCCCTTCCCTTTAAGAAGCAAGCTAGGGAGATCGCCCGCTTGCCCTTCGTTTTAGCCTCCCAAGGTGGCATGGCTGCAGTCCGCATGGGAAGTGGAAGGGGCTTCGATTCCCCCCCCTTTTTTGGGGAGGGGGGAAAATAACACGAAAACTGCCGGTGAAAAAGTGCCGCGGTTCACAAACCGTTCCTACAAGGTGCGAAAAAGAGAAAGGCGAGTCGGGGATAGGTTTTTTGGGGAAACTCGGCGATTCCCCCCCCCCCACACACCCCAACGCAGTCAATCCCGCAAACCTGATTGGGTCCCATCATTTCCCCCCCGACCTTCTCCGAGGCTGCTAAGATTGTTGGAAGCCACTTTCTGAGACTCCAAAAGGGGGGGGGGAGGTGTAAACCAAACGTTCTGGTAAGGGAAACACACTCTGCACATGCTTGGGGGGGGTGATCCCTTCCGTCCGTATCTCACTTCACACCGATGTGTCCCCCCGGACTTCTGGCTTGCTAAACGGCGTTACTGACTTCTCGGTTAACAGCGGCGTCTGAAGTCTAAGTTAAGGGGCGGGTCCGCAAAGTGGGATCGAGGCCCTTAGGAAAGGCGAGCGGGGGGGGGGGGAAACTGGCTCCGACTGGCCCTGGAGAATGGGAGAGCCGACCGCCCGTGTCTTCTCCGGCTGCACCGCCGCCCTTCTCCGCAGCTCCCGCCGCCGCTTCTCCCAGCTCCCCGCCTTGAGTTGAGGCCGGAATCCTGACGGAAAAGAGGCGCTGTGTCTTTAAAGGGCTCTGCGCGGAGCTCCCGGCAGGAGGCGTACCTCTCTTTAGCTTGTCCGCCCGCCTCTGCTCGGCTGCCGCGGCTGCTGCTTTCAACTGAGCTCCGCGCGCCGCCTCTGCTTTTCAGTCCAGAGCCCGGTCCGACTACAGCAGCTCCGCGACTTTTTTTTTTTTTTTTTTTTTTTGCGGAAGGACCGTCCCTTCCCGCCTGCCTCGCTTCTCCGAACGACCGACAAGGTAAGGGCACTTACAGATTTGGTCGCCCCGTCCCCTCAAAACAACAGGCTGCTATTTGTGTGTGTGTGTGTGTGTGTGTGTGTGTGTGTGTGAAAGAGAGGGAGAGGAAGAGACAGGCAGAGAGGCAGACAGAGAGAGACAGAGAGACACACAGAGAGAGAGACACACACACACAGAGGGAGAGAGAGATTGGAAGGGAGGCAATAATTACCAAGGGCGAAATAAAAGCACCCCGAAACAATCGGGGTGGTGAGGACGCCGGACAGCTACCTTGCTCAGCGATCTTGAAAGCAAAGCCAGACTAGAGCGCAATGAAAGGGACCCGACCAGCCAAACTCTTAAGCGAAAGCATCTTTAAAAAAAAATAAAAAAAAATAAAATTGCCCCCACATCTTTTATTACTCGATCTATCTATTTTAGAAATCCTTCCCGTTCTCCTGTCCGCTCTCGCTCTCTCTCTCCCTCTCTTCCTGCAATCCTAACCCCACTTGCAGGACTTGGAAACAACTTTAACAGCAACCGCCGCGACTCCTTTCCAAGGAGCCGAGGCCAAGGCTGAGCAGTAACTTTGCTGTCACCATCCAGCCACCCACCAGTCGAATCCCTTTTTCCTCCACCCTGCCTTTTGGCAAGAGAAACATCCCCCCCCATATCCCAAGCTGGACTTTCGCAGTAGCCCCCTTCCGAGCTGCCCGCTAGTTTTGTAAAGCGGGAAGCCTGATTCGGAGCGTTGGAAGGGAGGCGGTGGGGCTCCGGAGCAGGGTTTACGGGCGTCGATCTCCGTCTGCTTCTTTCTTTCTTTCCCTCCTTCATCCTGAAGCTTTCTTCTCCATAGCAACAATGTGTGTGTGTGTGTGTGTGTGTGAGAGAGAGAGAGACAGACAGACAGACAAGACAGACAGAGAGAGAGAGAGAGAGAGAGAGAGAGACAGACAGAGAGAGAGACAGAGAGAGACACAGAGAAAGACAGAGAGACAGAGACAGAGAGAACGCTAAAAGTCTTATTCCATAGTCACTAGATCTGGTTTGCGGGAAAGATAGTGCCTTAGTTTTCGCGACCACATTCGGCTTCTCCCTACACCCCCTGTTTTCAGTAGGATTGCTTGAAAGTATGTGCATGCAGCCTTTGTGCAGAAGTCAGAAAGGCGCCGACCTATCCGCCACCTGGTCGGCAATCAGCTAAGCCATCCTTCTGGCACTGAACCCTGTTCTCAGTCCGACCTATCGCCAAGATACACCGAAGTACTTGGACTGAATCCAATCGGACTCAGCCGTTTTAATACATTCCGCCTTATCTAGGACTTATTGCTGCCAAGCGATTCTTATTCGGCTGAAAGCCAGGCATCTCTGTTTAATTAGGCTTTTAGCTTGGATATATTGTGGTGTACATTTAACCACCGAAGCCAATTTTTTTTTTTTTTAAATATTGTGTTTTATAACCTGGCACATTGTTAAATAAACTGGAACTTTAAAAAAGCAAAAGCTACTTGATGGGACCAAACCCATTTATCACGCTTTTAAAGGATCCAGCAGTCTATTCCCAACGATGAAAATACTAAATCAGAAGCTTCTCTGGGCAGGGGTAGGAACGAACCTTCCAAAGAAGTGTTGCATATTTGCCAAAAAAAAACTTTATGAAGTGGAGGATGGAGGAAAACCTGAGCGTTGATTGAAAAGAAAGAAGGCAGGAAGGCAAGCAGGGGACTTCAAGAGAAGGTGGCAGGGGAGCAGGAATGATGCATGGATCAAATCACAAACGTTTGCAATTCCCATGGTTAAAAATGTGCGAAGAATTGCATCACTGCGGAGTCCAAAAAAAAAAGTGCTTGAACAAGTAAATCTATCATCTTCTCAGCACCTTAATTAGGATGCACATCTCTTAGGCAGCTAAAAATTAATTACCATCTTAAAATGCCATTAATCATGGGCTCGGCAGAAGCGGAAAGACCGTGAATCTTTGGCGGAGCTAATAACAGGCAAAGGGGAATCTATCATTTGTTTGGAGTGGAAAACAAGTGGATCCCGTAAGGTCCATGGGATGTTTTAAATGTTATAGAAACATCAACATTTATTTGAACACTTTAGCCAACAGAAAGAAGGTGGCCTGGTTTACTTCAGTAAAGCTGTGACAGGTCTCTGTCTACTTACAGGCAGAGTTGGAAGATACAGAAGATATCAACTGTATATTAAGAAAGAACATCTCAAAATACTTTGGCCACAGCAAGGTTTGAACTCTATTGACTGCAAGCAGATTTTTTAAACATTTTTCTTTTGCTAGGGGGAGCATATAGGAGACTAAATCTGTCAAAGATAGTTTCTAAATATATTGATGAGAAATAGAAAGGTGCATCAAACAAAGTAAAGACCAGGGAAGGCCTGAAAGATTGCCCACATCTTTTATATATATTTACTCAAGAGTGTCTATGTTTCAAGCCCTTCTACTGGGATTGAACTCTTAAGCTTTGTAGAGTGCATCTAGCTTTACAACTTTAAAGCCATTCTAGTTTTGTCAGATTATACCTGGGGGTAAATCCTAATGAATTAAATCTATATTAATTCTCAGCAGACATGCCATTCGTCTTAAGTCCTTCCCAGATGGAGTCAATTTAACCTGTAGATGAAACCAATTTTTCAAGTTTTTTTGGGTAAGCATATGTATGCTTTCAAGAAAACAAACTCGACAATAGACCTAGACCAACGTGAGGTAGTGATGAGGAAAGTGCTGATTGGAGATAGTGCCAAGAAATGATCTCTCAACATCATGCAACTCTAAAATCTGACGTAACATTATTGTCCAGCACAGGCAGTTTTGGATTGGCTTCATGCTTTTCACAGACCAGCCTTCTATTCTTGATGTATGCCTTTTCATTTCAATTTCACCTGCATACTTGGCTTGGGCAGGAAAAAAAAAAGTTCTTTGCTAGGCTTTAAATATTGAAGAAAAAAGAGTACATCAATGGCACTCAAGCATGGAACTGAGTATTTAAAGCTTCTCCTCTACTCACTGCAGTTCAGTGAAAGAGGCAGAAACAAAGAGAAGTTTCAAGGGGTATTTATCTGAAATATGTGTATATGTATATATAACAGACCTGCCATATCTGGAAAAATAAATTAAAAATCAGTTATTTCAGAAAATTATCATTAAAGCTGTGCATACCTCTTGAGGCATGTTCATTTTTTTTTTAAAAAAATAACATATTTAAATATTTATTTTTTAAAAAAATTCTAAGACCAAAATGAGTTACGCATTTGAGGAAAGGGCTTTGTTTATAGAAGGAAACTTACAACCATTGCAAGTAATCATTTATAAGGTTTTAACAACCTAAGTATGGTAATTTTGTCCTGTAATTTAAGCAGCTCTAAAGAGTATTTCGTGCAATCCTGAATTTAAAAGAGAATGAGAATTTGGGGTTAGGGGATTGTTTCACATTATGTTTGAATAACCAATGTGAACTAGGTAATCAGAGTCAGTAGTTCAACTATTTTTCTTCTTTTTTGTATAAAAAAAAACTTGATAGGGCGATTTTATTTTTATATTTTACAACATGTTTTGCACATATATAGATAGCATTCAGCATTTTAGCAAGTCCAAATGTGTGTCGCTATCCATGGTACTGAAAAAAGGAAACACTATTTAGTTACTAAAATTCCAGTTTGGTATAATGGTAAGGCATCAGGATAGAAACCAAGAGACTGTGAGTTCTAGTCCCATCTTAGGCACAAAGCCAGATGGATGACCTTGTGCCAGTCACTTTCTCTCAGCCCTGGGAAGGAGACAAGGGCAAACCGTTTCTGAAAATCCTTGCCAAGAAAAGGGATTTGTCCAGGCAGTCTCCAAAAATAGGACAGGATTGAAGAAGAAGAAGAAAAATCCAGCAGAGTAGATTTGGTGATATCTTTCTGGTTCACAATCATCCAACAAAAGTTGAGAGTAAAGAATATCGCAAAGTAAAAACAGATGCAATATCTCCTGCCAGAATTCAATTTCCCAGATAAAAGGATCTGGTGAATCTTATAAAATATCAAACAGACTAGATAGAAAAACAAAGAAAATACAGAAATCCTCATGAAATTCAAATCTACCAGTGACTGCTAATAAAAGTTAAGTTACAACATTTTTGAAAAGGGAATTCTTACAAATAAAAGAAATATATTTTCAAAACTATATTGTCTCATCTAGAGATACCAAACCAGCATTATATCTATTCACTAAAACATTTCAATATCAGCTTGGTTTTACCTTGTATTACCCATTTGTTTTTTTTATCCAAACTGAAGTATTATGAAATGAATAGTACATCCAACAGAAACAATCTCACACTGCAGTTTCATGGTAAAATATGCCAGTAGTGCACTGAAGGGGTCGCTAGATCCCCTTTTTTCATTGTTAATAACACCCCCCCCCCCAATTCATTGAATAGCCTGCTAGTCTGCAGAAGTCTCCATTGCTGATACTTACTTTTGACATCACTGTAAGAGTTCCAAATTTTAACATTAAAAAAACCCCCAAGGTTATTTATTTATCCCTTATTAATATGTAAATTTCAGTTCAACTACAGATATGATAATACCTTAATAGTAGAAAGCTGTTCTGATTTGTTTTCCCATAACACAAGCTTTAACAGTCATAAATCTTAGTTATTTCACCACGAGGAATAGCCTTACCCATCTTGACATCAAATCTCCTTAGCAGCATTCCTGCGGGACTATGAGAACTGTAGTTCTTTACATATGGAAGGTATCACATCAAGCAACTGCTTCATAGGAAGTTCAGTCTGAAATAGATGCATGAAAGGTGCAGCCTATCATATTAACATCCAATTGTTATTCTCCTAGATGAATCAAATGAATCCCAGGTGATTTAGATAAAGCAAGAAACAAGACAGAATAAGAAGAATCAGATTCTAGACTTCTTGGTGCAACTGGGCCTATCTTTTCTTCATTCCACAGTCTTAAGGAGAGATAATCACATGGTTGGTCAATATGGATCTATGTCACCTTAATTTACAGAATGTCTTTTGGAACTTCTTCTGCGTTAAAGTGGTGAGGGGGGCATTCCCAGACAGAAGAAATCTCCATTCACTTTCATAGGACAGTAATAGAAGTTACCCTTTTCTCTCCCTATTGATCCATAACAAGTGCTTAACAATTTGAATGACAATGACTTTCTTTCAAGTAATACAAAAAGATTTGTGTTCTCCACAAAATGTGTTTTAATGAGTCGTCCTCTTGCCCACTCATTTTTTTTTTAAAAAAACCCCTCAATTGTATTTCCTATTGAAATAAGATCCTAATAAATATATATTTAATCTGATATATATATCTCTTTGTGACAGAGTGGGAGAGAGCAATGAAAATAGAGAAAATTTCTCAAATTACTCCATTCACATCTAGACAAGATGAATTCCTGTTAAGTTTAAAGATATCTAAGACTTCCGGATACCTATATTTCTATATTAGTAAGGACTTCACTAAGAACTGCAAATAACGGAACCTGGAGAATGCTTTTTAGATTGCATTCGATACAGTTTATATGGTGTTTCTAGTCTTACAAAACTTAGCGGTTGTTACAAAGGCATATAAAGGAATTTAAAAACAGAACGTTTGTAATAGGAATATAAATGAGAAGAGAGCTTAGAAATGTGGGGAAAAAATGTTTCCTTCACTCACTGTTATTTCTGACAACAGCATGCAATTCTATACAATATAGGTCTACATAAAGTAAGCTTCCTGGGTTCAGTATAACTTCCTTCCAGGTAGTCTAACATCGGATTACAGCTTTGGTTGTAGATAAGCATTTAATTCTGGTTGCCATTCTTCCTAAAAGGGTTTATGTAAAATTAGTTGTGTGGATTGATTGATTGATTGAATGAATGAATGCTTGTTGGTTCTTTGTATACATTCAGAATCAACAGAAACGTCATTTCCCCCCAACTCTTAAAAAAAAGGATGTTCTGCCACTCATCAGTCCAGGAGTGACTTAATTTTGACAGAGCGATCTTCTTTGCTCTTTATGCTAAAGCCTGAAAACGGCTTCTTATTGAAATCGATCCGCTCTCAGTTTCAAGACTTTGGGCTGAAACCCACGCCAGTCCCACCGAAATCAAATCGGAGCACTGTCGAGAAGGGCCCAGAATGGGACTTTTGGCTCCAAGCAGGTAAATACGCGGATGCAGACCCGTCCGTCCCTGTCATTCCCTCGATCCAGACTTCCGCAGACTCTTTCAGTCTCGGTTTCGGCTGGGTTAGACCGATTCAGAGCTAACTAGGAATCTGCTCACCGCCCAGAAAACAACAGGTTACTGGAAGGAGACCATCCAAACGCGAGGCGCGTCACAAAAAGCCACGTTCCTTTCCAACAAATGTACACGTTTACTCCAAAAGGTTGGCTCGGCCGTGGCCTCGGTTGAGTGAGAGAAGCCGGGGGGAGGAAGGCCGCCTTAGCTGGCGGCCTCAAGACAAGAGGAGCTGTCTCCCGTTTCTCACACTTCATCTTGGCTGCGCGTCAGAAGCTGTGCGGCAGTTCAGTGGAAGGGAAACCCATCGGCCAAGCGAGCGCCCGCCTCTTGCTCGGTGGCGGTTTCGCCCGCTCGGATCGCCTATTGATCTCTCTTTCTCTCTCTCTCTCTCTTGCCCCCCCCCCACCCGCCCCTTCCTCCCCTCTCGCTTGCCTCCTAGGTTCGCCCGGCTGGCCAGCGCGCCAACATCTGGGTCTGGATTGCTCCCGGATTTCTCTCTCCCTCCTTCCGCTCCCGCTCGCCCGGCTACCATGGATGTCCCGCCATTCCTTGCAGGCGAAGGCTGCTGCTCCTTGGCGCAGTGAGCGAAGATCATGCAGGCTTGGCTGGTGGCGTTGGGAAGCGGAGAGAGTCCCCTTGCCTCGGTTGTGACCATGCCGTGATCGCGTCTCAGGGCCAGGCACTTCTCCTCACGGGCTCCTTGGCGCTTTACCCGACCGCGGGGGAAACCTTGACGCTGAAGCAAAGGGGGCCGAAAGGGAAACGACGCGGGTGTGCGTAGGAAACACCATGAAGATTATTTCCCCGATTCTAACTCACCCAGTCTTCAGAGGCACCGCTCGGCTCCTGCTTTGCTTAATGTGGATTGGATATTCTCAAGGCACCACACATGTGTTGAGATTCGGTAAGGCGGCCGTTTATTCCTTCTTCTCCTCCTCCTCCTCCTCCTCCTCGCCCCCCGCTCGGCTTTGCCTTATGCGTGTTCCCCAGGATTTTGTCAGGGAAGGAAAGGGAGGTCGGAGGGAAGAGGAGATGAAGCTACTTCCGGGCTAATCGGTATTTCGACTCTTCCCGGTTGCATTTAAGGCGCCCCTCCGATCGCCTTGACTTCGAAGCAAAGCGGCTAAACAGGCGAAAGAAGCGGAGGGGAGCCACTAGCGAGGAGCGCCCGCCCCGCCAAGCCAAGCCAAGCCAAGCAGGGCGGGCTGGACTTCTCTTTAGAAAAGAAAAAAAAAAGCTGGCTTTGTGTGGTCTTTTCCGAGTTGCAGTTGGGTATGCGCGAGCATCGGGGTGTCTCGAAGTTGGCTGGTTCTGATTTGGCGGGATCAATAGTCCTTGTCCGTCTGATTCGAGTCAGGCGCTCCGGCTTTCATTGTCGCCCGGACAGAAAGGTCCCTCTCGCGCCGTTTCCTTGGTTTACAAGCGCGGGTCAATTGTTGGCGAACAAGGCAGTTCTGGAAACTCCTGAACACTTGTACTTTCTTTCCCGCCCCATTCCGCCTTCCGTCAAACGATCTGTGAAGGGTTCTTCGCCCATAGCGAGAGGGTACCTTGAGCCGGGCAAGGGCATTGCTTGGGAGGAAGTGTGCCTGAGACTACAACGGCAATCTAGACCCTCCCCCCCCAGAAGCCAGTGGCAGAGAAGGACGGGGGCTTCTAAAGTGGGACTGTAGGCAAGTTCTTTAGGAGCAGAGTACCTGGGCTGGAGGTGTCAATATTGTGTCCTTAAGTAGTCACTCTCTAGTAGGACCCTGAAAGTCAGAGGTTTTTTTTTCGAAAGAGGCACTGGATGGCTGTGGTCAGCGGTAGTATTGGCTGTTGGATTTTTTTTTTTTTTAAGGGGACATCTCAGTCTCGACTTTTTCAAAAGAACTTACACCTCCCTTTCCATCCCGCGTTCTTGAGAAACCTACCACTCCTTGAGGATATTTAATAAACAAACAGTGTGTGAATCCAGCTTCGGAGGGTAGAGTAAAATACAAGCAAATTAGAAAATGCTGGGGAGGAAAGGTTCAAGGTCAGGCTTCTTGTCACCTCTGGCAGTAAATCTATCCAAGAAAAGTTCGTCTGGCAGAAAGAAAAAGTTAAGGTGGAGACACTGGTGCCTATTGAAGCAGCCCCGCAGCTAAGCTCCTGTCGATTGGAATCATTCTGGATTGTCGTTACAGTATTAGAACAACGAGGGGTAAATAATATTGGAATAAAGTTGTGCCTAATTCAAGGCGTCTTTGTCTTCCGAGCTTTCTCCTGCCACTAAAACCCTCCCTTCCCAGTGGGCATCGGCAGCTCTGCTTTGTGTGTGCGCGTTGGAGCAAGATAGATGGTTAAAAATCGAGGAAGGATCTCACAGCTGGGATCAGGGGAGAAGTGAGGATGCTCCAGTGGTCTTTATGTGGCAAGCTAGATTATTCCTAGCTACCTTTCCTGTCTCTTTCTCTTCCTGCCCCCCCTCAAAGCCCCTGCCCGCAATTCTTGTCGCGTTGCTGTTAGCAACCACCTTCAGGAATGCCTCCTGCTTTCGAATGAGGCACGAGGTAGTTCTGAAACACCTGTGGGGCATGGCTTGCCGGGAACTGATCCGTAGCCTGCTGAAAGCACCAAGCAGAGGAATCTTGCTCGTGACAGGAACCCTGTCACTAAGTGTGACTGAGCACTGACATCCGCTGGGCTTTTGGACTGTCAGTATTATGCTTTCCCTGCAACTTTCGCCAGAGAGGTTCCTGTGGGGTTAATTAAAGCCGCCCCGTGTGGGCAACTTCATCCCGTTAGGCTTGTTCCAAGGAATAGTTTGTAGTGAAATGTGAATTGATCAGACAATGAAGGTTTCACCCCCTCCTTCTCCAAGCACTGGAATTTTTTTTCAGGACTTCCTTCTCACTTCTCCAGACTTGTCCAGTGAAAGATTGATCTGGGTGGGTTAAGTCTGTGTAACTCCAATGGGGGACCCCTAAGCTCATCTAAATCCCGTTTTCTCAACCTCATCGGAATCAGGTACCATTCCTGGTCCCCAAACTATGTTCTGGGTAAAAGAGATATGAATAAACAGCAACTAGAGCTTTTTTTTTTCCTGCCACAGAAGATATCTGAGGCAGAAAAGGCAGGGAATCTGGAGATTTCAGAGGTTGCCTTTTCCCAGCGTAGTTTTATTGGTCAGAGGCAGCAAAACTGGTGATAGTGGAGGAGAGAGGACCCTGGTAATTGTCAGCTGTGCACATTGCCTGGTTTTCACCGGAGAATGTAAAAGAATTTGTTGAAACATTGACACATGGGTATGGGTGTGTATGTGTGGGTGTGTGTGTGCGCGTGTGCAGGCACTGTGTGTGCTCAAACTGTCAATAAAAGCAATCCCTTGGATGGTTGGAGTAGGAAGCAACCATTGTAGGGAAATGAATGAGATCCACCCAAATAATCAGAAGTTCCATTCAGATGGAATATCTGGCTAAAGGAAGAAAGCATCCTTTGAGCAGATAAGAGAACATGCCTAGACGTTGGCTCTTTGCTCGTTCTACTCCATTGAACTTGGAACATTGGGAGTAGGGGTTCTCCAGCCACCAGGTCCCCTGCTCTTTTTACTCTGTTCCTTCTCCTCCCTGCCTCGTCCAAAGACTGTTATCTCATCTTTTCACCAGGTGTTCAAGGGAATATATCTTGTACTCTTCCACCAATTTTCCTCAGAACAAGCCTAAGAAATGTCGACTGACCAAAAGTCATCCAAAGGGTCTCTGTGGCTTTGGGCGGACTTGAACCTATTCCTGGGGCATCTTAATCGCTCCATCACACTAGCTGTCCTGTGGCTTCAGCTGGTATTTTTGCTCCTTGTTCTAAAGCAGTGGTTCTCAACCTGTGGTCCACAGACTCCTGGGGGAGGGGCACAATGTCATCACAAGGGGTCCACAAAGACTTGAAGAAATGTTATGATTTAAATCATGAATTAAGTCTTGGTGGTCTGGGGACATGGTTCTTGGCCACAAAAGGTATTTAAAAGGGTCCATGGTGAAGAGAAGGTTGACAACTGCTGACCTAAAGCATAGTCAACAAATAATTTTTCCATTTCTTTCTTTTCCTCTCCAAGTTTCTTCTGAGCTCTGGGAATCTTTAACTCCATTGCACATAAATCAAGACAGTGGTTGCCCGTGCTTCTCCCATTAACACTCGCACATAAGTGTTGTACAGCATTTGTACAGTCAACCTCTGTGGAAAGTGGGGCTAGAATAGAGCTACTATGTTTGTGGTTAAAAATTGGCATTATTTTTGTATTACTTGGCATTAGATGCATGTAACAGTAGGTTAGTGGTTCTGCAGCCTAGAAGCGGTAGCCCTATGTTAGACAATAATAATTTGTCCTGAGGGAGGGAGAGGGAGAGGAAGAGAAAGAGAGAGGGAGGAAGGAAGAGAGAGAAAGAGAGACCAAGGCCAGTGGCCATCTAGGCCAGTGAAATAAAAACCAAAAGCCAATTCAGATTGTTGGCCAAGAAAACAGATCCACTTTTGGCTGTCTATTGTTTCTCTAGATTATTCTTTGCCACCAACAAACATGCAAATTTCTGAATCTTTGGGGGGGGGGGGAAGCCTTAAAAAAAAAAGTTTAGAACACCGTCCTTGTGGTTACATTCAGATCTGAAAAGGTCATTAAAGTGAGAGAAAAGCCCAAGGAAAGATTTATTGCAATGGGGCAGTCCCAGGACCAGCAGAAGCAAAAGGATGCTGCGGGAGCCTCAGATTGGTCTTCCAGATATTTATTTAAACAATCTGATGAAAGCTTTCAATCTTCAGATTCTTTCTTTAAGAGAAGGGGGCAGACAAACAAAAGCTAAATACTTGTGAGGGTGTGCGGTTCATTGGATGGTCCTTAATTTTGAAGACAGATGTGACACTTCTTTCCCCATAAATATTTTAATATAACTGCTTAGCACTGGTTTATTTTAGAATTACCACCGAGTGTATGTACATGGTGGTATCATTTCAGAACTGGATAAAATACATGATCTTTTGAATTCCCCCCCCCCCAAAAAAATATCTAATACATTTATGTAGCTGCTCATCTCATTGGACTCTGGGAAGCTTTTATTTATTTATTTATTTATTTTTCTTCTATGCAATTGTGTCTGCAACCCTGTCATCTTGTGGGATTCTCAGAGAGTGCTTGGACAAGTTCCGGCAGTTTTCTTGGCAAGGCTTTTCAGAAGTGGTTTGACATTGCCTCCTTCTAGGGCTGAAAGAAAGTGGTTAGCCCAAAGTCACCCAGCTGGCTTTGTGCCAAGGCGGGAAGAACTCACGGTCTCCCAGTTTCTAGCCTGATGCTTAAACCACCATACCAGTGCTCTCCTGGCCAACTTACAGAGTTGAAAACAAAATAGCAATACAAGGACAACCGCCAAAATAAATAAATAATAAAATTAATCATAAAAACATAATCTATGGCAAATTATCCTGATACAATGGAAGGCTTATTCCATTGTTTTGCATTGTCCTCTGTAAAATTGCACATCCGTCTCTAAGCATCGATATGCACAATTCAGCTTCATGCTTTTATGACTGTCATGTTTTTAATATTGAGGCTTTTTGCTCTCCTTTTTTAAACTGGTAACATTTCTCTTTTGAAATCAGTTTTATGCCAAACCTATATACCTAGTTACTTCCTCACTTAAACATCTGTAAACCTTTCCTGCTGGTATGAAAATTTATATATTTTAACAAGCTGTTCATAATAGTGTCTCTGTGTACAATTGATCTATCAATCTTAAGAAAATAATTATTAAATTTAGGCATGTCATCTTATTAAAGAAATCATAACCAATGTATAGGTACTATATTATATTACTTGTATTCAATTCATCTACTTGCATAAATCTGCATATGAATAATAGCTGTGGCATAAAAGTAGACAGGTTGTTTCTTTGAGTTAAATTATATTCTTGCTGCTAAATAACCAGGATCTTGGAAGAGGCATTCTATCTCCTAAGTGAATGGTAGAACACAGGTTTTCTGATTGTTCTTGTAATCTATAGTTTTCATAAACACTGCATTAACAGAGGGATAGAATCAAGATCACGTGAAGTATTAATACCACTTTACAATGCCTTGGTAAGGCCACACTTGGAATACTGCGTCCAGTTTTGGTCACCACGATGTAAAAAAGATGTTGAGACTCTAGAAAGAGTGCAGAGAAGGGCAACAAAGATGATTAGGGGACTGGAGGCTAAAGCATATCAGGAACGTTTGCTGGAATTGGGTGTGACTAGTTTAATGAAAAGAAGGACTAGGGGTGACATGATAGCAGTATTCCAATATCTCAGGGGTTGCCACAAAGAAGAGGGAGTCAAGCTATTCTCCAAGGCGCCTGAGGGCAGGACAAGAAGTAATGGATAGAAACTAGTCAAGGAGAGAAGCAACCTGGAACTGAGGAGAAACTTCCTGACAGTTAGAACAATTAACCAGTGGAACAACCTGCCTCCAGAAGCGGTGAATGCTCCAACACTGGAAGTTTTTAAGAAGAGACTGGACAGCCATTTGTCCGAAATGGTATAGGGTTTCCTGCCTGAGCAGGGGGTTGGACTCGATGACCTCCAAGGTCCCTTCCAACTTTATTATTATTATTATTATTATTATTATTATTATTATTATTATTATTATTATTATTATTATTATTATTATTATTATTATTATTATTATTATTATTATTATTATTATTATTATTATTATTATTATTATTATTATTTAATATTTTAATAGCTGCTTACAGAATAATGCATAGAATATTTTCAGTTTAGAGAAAGTTTTGAATTGTTTCAAACATTTCAAGATATTTTCTATAAAATCCTAAATTGATTTTACTCACAACATGCACAATGGACCATAAAGATTGACTGCAAATACAATTTTTATCTCTTTATGGTATTTTTCTATAATTCCATAACAATGGCCTACAGGGACTGAGAGATATAAATCAGAATTTAAAATGTGATACAAAGTTAATAAAAATATATACAGCATAGAAATAAATTTCCTGAGAAGTGTGGAAAATAAGTTACTGCAGAAGGAATAAAATCTAGACAACATGTAAATTTTTCTTTTGAGATTATGTCACAAACAGCATGAATACCTCATTCTTCCTTTGGAACTATTAGTCATAACTAATGAAGTACCATATAATATAGAATTAATAATAATAATAAAGTTGGAAGGGACCTTGGAGGTCATCAAGTCCAACCCCTGCTCAGGCAGGAAACCCTACACCATTTCGGATAAATGGCTGTCCAGTCTCTTCTTAAAAACTTCCAGTGTTGGAGCATTCACCGCTTCTGGAGGCAGGTTGTTCCACTGGTTAATTGTTCTAACTGTCAGGAAGTTTCTCCTCAGTTCCAGGTTGCTTCTCTCCTTGACTAGTTTCCATCCATTGCTTCTTGTCCTGCCCTCAGGCGCCTTGGAGAATAGCTTGACTCTCTCTTCTTTGTGGCAGCCCCTGAGATATTGGAACACTGCTATCATGTCCCCCCTTGTCCTTCTCTTCATTAAACTAGACATACCCAATTCCAGCAACCGTTCCTTATATGTTTTAGCCTCTAATCATCTTTGTTGCCCTTCTCTGCACTCTTTCTAGAATCTCAACATCTTTTTTACATCGTGGTGACCAAAACTGGATGCAGTATACTAACCTTCTCTTTACATGAATTTGCAATACATCATCACCACCACCATCATCTTTATGATGAAAAACTTCAAGACAAGGGGGTCTGCATTACTTAGTTCCATGTTTCTTGTGAATTAACCATTTATTTTCCTTTGAAATTTCTTTGAGGCCCAACATGAGGTATAACCTTTGAGCGCTCACAAACAAGTTATCTTTAAAGCTATGGTACATATAAGACTTGAATTTACTCTTCGCTTTGATCTAAATTATCCTACATTATTCACCTCTTAGAGTGAGTAGTACATTGCTTATTGCCACAAAATGCAGCATCTCTTCCATTTCTTCTTCTTCTTGTGTTGTCTTCTTTGGGCTTCTTTGTTCCTAAAACTATTCAAGGGTATTCAAATATATAATAATGGCAGCTGAGGGAGCAACATGTTTTATTATTTTTATATTTTGAACCAATTATTTACTATTATAGCCTTTGGTTTCTTTCTTACTGTTAAAAATGCAACAAGCTCAGTTTGTAATAAAAAAAATAGAAAAAAATCATAACAAAGCAATATGAAAGAATGGTTAAAACAACAAAATTGGAATACATAATTAAAAATAATTCAAGATTCAAGTTGAAAAAGATATACTTATACTGAAGAATAAGAATAAGGGTCAGCTCTAGCTTCAAAGCAGATACGTCCTACAAAGATTCAAGACCATATTGGTTGGAAACACGCAGAAGAGGCTTTTATCCTGCAGTAGACAGACAATGGCTAGAATGATGAAAGTACTACAAAAGGAAAGTATAGATCAAGAATTGCATTCAAGGGTTGGATACCAAAAAAAGGTAGACATGGCCAGGATGAAACAAAGGCACTATTTATTTTAAAGTCAATTAAATTAAGATAATTATTTTCCCAATTCACTTATCAAAATAAATTGAATATCAACCCTATGGAAGCACCTGGCTTGGAAGTTTAGGTTTTGCAGTTGTGCTTTGTGAGAGGGTAGATTAGAAGTGATAGAGTGATAGAACTTTCCTGCATGAGTGACAAGATCATCTTCAGAAGGACTCTCTTCTAGGCTGTTAGGTCCAGAAACAAGATAAAAACTTAGCAAATAGCAAGAGTTTACAAACTTAAAAATTAAAACCAGTACTTTTGACTGAGTTCAGAAAATTGGTAAAGTAACATTTTGAGAGTCCTTTTTCGCAGTAGAAAGACTCTTGCATTTTGTCATATGGATTTTTCAAGGACTTCTGGCGTTTTTACTGCATGTGCATTTTTCTAAATTCTGAACTTGCAGGCCTCTTGAACTTGCAGGCCTCTTGAGTCAAGTCTGCCTGATTACTTTTTTGGAAAATTATTATATAATAACAGGCATCTTGAATAACGAAAGGAACAAACTGGGCGTAAAAGGATATTAACATTTATGACTGTTATTTTTGTTTGTACATGACCTTTAAACAATATGCTGTTTTAGTGAATATTCTGACAAGGGGAATTTAGTTACTGAAGCCAGGGAGAACATTTATATGAAATACAGATTCTCCTCTGGAGCAGCAAAGACTCTGGTTATGAAGTGGTGACAGTCAAATCTTGAACCTACTATATCTTTTGGAGAGTTAAACTTGACTGCACAAGGTAGTGAATCTTGCTATGGATTGTCACCCGTATCTAGCGCTTCTTTAAAACTTTATAGAGTACTCTAAAGATTATGGTTGAAATAACGGCATTCCATTATCGAGCACATTCTGAGAGTCTTGGCAGCCGGTTAAGGGTGCTCATGCTTTTATAGGAAGGTTAAGAAATAGAGACTTTCATAGACAAGGTAGAAACTAAAGCTCTTTGGTGCGACCTCTGCTAGAACAGCTAACTGAAGACTGTTGGAAACGGTCTCTGGTTAGAATATCAGAAGTGACAACAAACAGTGTGATCTGATCATTACTGAAGGGTTGTTACTGTTGCTTTTCTCGGGGTAGGTAAAAGAAATCAGAAATGAAAATGGCCACGCAGACAGCCAGAATTAAATCTCGTCTTCTATTCTATCCTTGATGATGGGAAATAAAACCCAGTGAGGGCTTTAGTACAGAACGGCCTGCACGATATTCTTGCTAATGGCGATGTAATGATATAGTACTGACAGCTGGAGGGTTGCTTTTACAAAGCCATTATTATAGGTACAGGGAGTGAAAAAGGCTGGTATTGGGACTGTCCATGTGCTTTCCGCGGTCTTTTCCTGAATGGTAATAGTGTCTTTTCCTTGAATGTGCCCACAGCAGGGGCTTCAAGTCAGATTTCTTTACAAAGGTTTGCTCTCAGTCCAGAAAACGATTCTTGCTGGCTCTTGCAGTCAATCCTCTGCATAGGAAAATAAAGTCAAGCTGAATTATGTATTAACACATTAAAATTGAATAAATCATCATTACCCCCTCACTATTTTTCTGCAGGTGCTTAAACGGTGTGCTTGAAGATGTTTGTATAGTGGGAGATAATTTTGACCTTTTGATTTTGGGATGATGTAGAAAAGCTGCTTAGAGGTAAACCGTGAGAAGCCCAGACCCACCCACCTCTGTTTGGTTACCGGGAACCAGGGGAAATTTTGTGTGCTAAAGGGAAGGGCTGCAATAAGGTAGAGAATAAGGCTTCAATAGTAAAATGCTAAAAGCAAAAAAAAAAAAAAAAGGGAAAGAGAGAGAGAGAGAGAGAGAGAGAAAAGAGCAAGACATTTGGAGGAAAGTGGAGGTTAAGAGTCCCCTGAAGGAAGGAAAGAGATGTAGAGCATGGTTATTGACTGGTCCAGATTAAAGAGCAGAGAGGAAGATTTCAATTTGATAACGTCATAGCCCTTCCTGTTTTTCTTTGCTGTGTGTGCCAACAATTTTGTAAGGTAATTAAATTGGCTGATTGAAGTCACAGTGGTCATGGGGCGATAAAGACCATTTGGATTTAATGGAATTTAAAAACAACAGTGCTCCATGCACAACTCTTACCGAACGAGAATTTTAATGATCCATTCAGGGTGCTGACTAAATAGAATGTCCTAGAACAACTTTAATTGAAAGGGCAAACCTGATTAGGTGTATGCTGTCTTTACGATCACAGATAGGGAAATTAACATGATCTTTTTAAAATGACTCGTTAATACATTATTATGTTTTAAGGCAGGTCAAATGAAGAGTCTCATATGAAAAAAAAAAATCTTTGTGGATCCTTACTCATACATTTCAAGTCAAGTCAATTTGAATGAAAGAATATCCTGCTGGTTATAAATATAACAGTTGTATTTTTAGCACCTGTATTTATTTTTTGTGTGTATTCTGAATTCAGTTAACACTATCAGTGCAAATGTGAGCAATAATGAATGATGTGCTTTCTCCTTTTAGAGATAAGAGAGGAAGCCTAATTTTCTACTTACGTTTAGTATTTTTGTTCCTTAAATGTCTAATAATCATATATTGTTAGATGCCTACTCAGAACTAAAAATAAATAACTGGATGGTGGGGAGTCTACACACTTTTGATTTAAAGACTGCATAACATCTCACCACATTATAAATGTGGTTCTATCATGTGTGTTGGGATATCAGAGAAAATATAATGCATAACAATATATAGTGATATTTCCGTAGCTGGAGAATGAAAAAAGGTTGGCTGTATATTTTTGTCACAATGCAGCTTATATTTCCATATGTAGACACAGAAACAGACTTATGATACAGATATTATATACACTTATGCATTCATATTGTGCAGCAGTGTGTAGCAAATGTCAGAAGTGATGCTTAAACAGGGCAGCTCTTTTATATACTTTTACTTCACTAATATTAAGGGAAGATGATAACTTTCTTTTAATGGATAGAACAGAGCTTTTAAAGTCAAACAGAAGCAAATAGTCACTGCTCCCAACAGTGATACGATATGGCTACAATGGCTCTTACCTATGATCAGAAAAGCTGTTGCATTTTGCACCAGCTGTAGCTTCTGAATAGTCTTCAAGAGCAGCCCCTTAAAGAGTGAGTTACAGTGGCCACTGCCCATTTTTCTAAGACTAGCCACAAATGGTGCATGAGCCAAAACCTGTAGGCCATGACTTTCACATGCTGATTCAGCAAGAATTTCAAGTCCAGACAATAGAGGAGAAAAAGGAACCATAATAGCTAGAACATTTATATTTTAGGGAAATATGTTCTTCCCACTTCAGGGAATTCTTTATTAAATATTAAGCATTAAATGAGAAACTGCTGGAATCATCAAATCTACAAGTATACAATCCATATATCTACTTACTGTAAAACACTGTGAAGCAGTGTATAAGTCTAAGTGCTATTGCTCTTTAATATTTGTCCATAGATTATAAAAAGGTACTCTTGATTCCACTTATTTTTCTTTAAAAAACAACTCCAAGACTTTGCATGGGTGTTCCACCAGTAAGCTGCTCTGACTGTTAATAAAATGTATGTCCCAAAATTAACAATTAAGTAATTATAAAAATGAAATATGGATTCTCCTGACTAGGAGAAAAAACTTCCACATCCAAAAAATCAATATTCTTATCTTAATTAGTGCACAACATTATTGAAGTACTTAGCAATGTCTAAAATGGAAAGGAATTTACAAACATGCAGTGAATAGTCAGAACACAATTCTCCCCATTTGTCATCTACACTTTGGAAGATATCTACAGAGAACAATGGCTCTGTTCTTTTCTCTCCTCCTGTCCTTTGTAAGATCCTATCCTTTGTAAGAAGGAGGGCATGGGACTTTTGTCGTTCCCTCATGAAGACAAAGTTCTGGGAATGGAGAAACTCAATTTAGTCTGCAAAGATGTAAAGCTTCTTCTTCATTCCTACAAAGATTTACAATCATAAAGGAGGATGCAGAATCCCATCTGACCTTGAGTTTTCTTG
This sequence comes from Azemiops feae, assembly GCA_023970755.1. NCBI lineage: Eukaryota > Metazoa > Chordata > Lepidosauria > Squamata > Viperidae > Azemiops > Azemiops feae. The sequence goes on from JALGBA010000235.1 coordinate 1,287,973, forward strand.
CAGTGTTGACTATGATAAATGCGCACCATTCTTTTACATTTTTGCTTATCACAGCTGATGGAATCCATAAGTCCTGGAAGTGTTTGTAAAAGAAGAAAATGACAGTTAGCATAAGGCAGGCCTATCCTCCAACTGCATACCTACTCTTAATGGGGTATGTGTTCAGTTGAATGGAATTGAAAAATCCAACTATAGTGTTGAATTTTCTGGAGCGCTTGTCTCTGCTGAAAAGCCTTTATATTTTGACTGGGCTAAGATTGCCAACTGGGTGACTTTGGGCCAATCACTCTCTCTCAACCCAACCCATTTCACAGGGTGGCTGTTGTGGGGAAAATCGGAGGAGGAAGGTGTTGGATACGTTTGAAGACTAGTGTAATATTTGGGCTAACCTGTTGACTATTGTTTTGTGTTTTGTGGTTTTTTTTTACTTTTTTTCTTTCATTTTTTATATATATTAGATGTTGGCTTGATTTGATTATTAGATAGAGACCTCCTCATCTGAAATATTTGCTTATATATCTTTCTTGTTAAATAAGGAGGATAAAGTTTATAACTATTATGCAGGAAGAGGAGAATTTATCAGGTTTTTAAATTTTCTTTTCAGCAGCCAGGCAGGATGGATTTTTTCCCCTCTATGTTTAATGTTGGACTTAATTGTTGTTTGGGTCATTATTTTCTCTTTTTTAAACATTTTTTCCTTTTTCCTTTTCCTTTTTGTTACTGTTGGGTGTATGTTTTTCTGTTTTTTTTCTGTTTTGTATTTTATTCCCTTTGATAAAATATAATACATGCATAATGAAAACTAAAACTAAAATAAAGCTATGTTTAGAAGAAGAAGCAAATTGCTACAAGACATTTTAACTTAAACAAACTGCCTCTCACCCAGAATGTCCTGAATCCTTCTCTTGTCAAGGCTCAGAATTTATTCAATATGCCTCACCAAGTGAGAAAGAGGGGTGGGGCAAAGCAAGTGGGAGGAGAGTGTAAAAGAAAGATCAAGAAAACTGATTGAAAAATATATGGAAAACTGTTTTATTTCCTTACTGGTTTTAGACCTGCTTATTGCACTCTTACTCTGAATTGAGTAATGTGAACAGAGCTGCCAGCACTGCGTACTTTGGACCAGGGGTAGGCAACCTTGACTCTTTTATGACTCGTGGACTTCAACTCCCAGAATTCCTGAGCCAGCATGGCTGGCTCATCAATTCTGGGAGTTGAAGTCCACGAGTCATAAAAGAGCCAAGGTTGCCTACCTCTGCTTTGGACCCAACCTACTGCCATTCAGATATGATGACTCTCACTTTCTTTGTGCAGGCATGCAATTATAGGAATTTAATTCTAGCATACAGGTTGTCCTCAGTGGTGGGATTCAAATATGTGAACAACCAGTTCTTTGTGTGGATGCCACTTCTGGAAGTCCGTTCTGGGCCTGGGCAACAAAAAATTATCTACCGGTTCTGCCGAACTTATGCAAACTGGCTGAATCCCACCACTGGTTGTCCTCTACTTTCAACCCTTCATTTACCCTTTATAACTTCAGTTTAAAGTTATGACAACCTCGGAAAAAGTGACTTATGACCTGTGCTCGCAATTACAACCATCGTACCATCCTCAGGGTCATGTGATCACAGTTTGGATGCTTGGCAACTGGTTCACATTTATGACCAGTGACAGTATCCTGCAGATACACAATCATAATTTACAATTTTGTTTTGCCAATTTATGGTAAAAATGCTCATTGCATTTTCTTAATGACCATGAGGATTCACTTAACAACTGCTGTAAAAATGATCAAAAAAAATCTGACTTGACTTATGATCACAACAACTTATGATACAAATTCTGGTTCCATTTGTGGTCATAAACTGAGGACAACCTGTATCTGAAAGGTACTATGAAAAACTAGCATACTAACTTAAATAGTATATATATTTCTTTTTTACAACTCTTTAATCCCTTTTATCAGAGTGGAGTTAGGGTGACTGAATAGAGCTGAACATTTATTGGCTGGATGCCTTTCCTGATGCCTACACAGAGTTCACAGCAGATATTTTCTCTTTGCTCCCTGATAGAGAAACATCTGTCGCTGTCTAGGATTGAACTCTCAACTTTCCAAGTGGCCTTTATCTCTAGGCCACTGTGCTGCTCTCTAAATTAAATAGTATGGTGTAGTAGAGTTTGGACTGTAAATAACCAGACTCATATCTACTTAGTGATTAAGATTCATTAACTGACTTTGGACCAATTATTGTCTGTTAGTTTAAACTTTCCTCATAAGGAGTCATTCTATATGTAAAAGTTGAAGAGAGAGAACAACATTGATGCTGCTTTAAGTTCACAGAGAGAAAGTTGGACTAACAAAATTTAAAGCAAGCCAAACAACAACAACTTGAATTATTCTGCATTGCTCCATATGATTTCTTGTTTTTCCTAAAATCTACCACACTTTTTAAGCTAAAATTATAATCCTGTTCTTAGTGCATAATGACCAGTATGACCTTCTATTATATATCTTATGATGAATACTACGGATTTCCAGAAGTCTTTCTATGAAGAGGGGTTAATAATGATGAACATATTCTCTCTAGTCACCAACAAGCCCCTTTTAATACATTAAGATCATAAATATTCTGTTGCAATCAAAGTGATTTCTCATGCAATAATTCTATTTTATTTACTATTTATAGCAGCATAGACATCTATAGAATGCATGCTTAATTTACTCTCATAAACTTTTTGCTCATCTCAGCAGCTGAAAGTCAGTCTTATCTTTATCCTTCCTCTTCTAGGAATCCTATAGAAATTCTAAGAAAAAAGTCAAATATTGCATAAATCACTCATTCTTTTGCCTGCCCATTACTTTTCTTAATCAAGATCAATTTCATGACTCAGCATCTTGGGAAGACTTGTCCACAGCATCTTATTTCTTCAATTTTGATCTGGTTTTACAAGCTTTCCTTCAAACTATTTGTCATAACATGGTGTATCCTTTGTTGCCTGTTCAGTTTGTGCGCTTGTGCCTAAAACCTCAGATGTAGAATATGACAAGAATTTCCTACAATATCCCTCTTATTGTGTAAGGTAGGAACTTCCTTTTGCCCAATTAGAGCTACTGGGTCATTCCCAAGGCTGATTGCACATACAGATTGTCCTCGCTTACTGACTGCCTTGTTTAATGACTTTTCAAGGTGATGATGCTGAAAAAAAAGAGATTTGCAACTAATTCTCGCATTTACGATGGTCATAATGTCCTATGATCCTGTGATTGCCATTTGTGTGCTTCCTAACTGGCTTGTGACAAGCAGAATTAATGGAGAATAAAAAAATAAAATCGTAAGTTGTGGTCACATGATGTTTTGCTTAATGAGCAGATGGGAAATGACATCGTAAGTCCATCGTGGTCATATGATTTTCTGCCTAGCAACCATGGTGCTGACCCCCAACTGTGGCACTGAGGACTATCTGTATAACAAACATATCACAACGCTTCAATCAACTAAATGAGATTAGAGAGCTCCCAAGAAAACTTTAAAGAATCAGAACCAGAAAGCTTGTAGCATTCAAACTTCTTTTCCCACATATTTATTGACACATATTGAATAATCATTTGTTTCAGACTTTTACCAGTCTTTCTCTCAGCATTCTCCACTCTATTCTTTTCGTAACTCCTTTACTCTGATGGTTTTACAAAATACTGTATGTTTGCATTAAAATCAAAAATAGTGATCATAATTTTATTGTTTGGAAGAAAATAACTGAACCTACTTTCTATTACATTTTAACAATATTTTAAAAATAGGTCCAGTCTCTGGAAAGTTCCAAGCAATGGGAAAACTACAAAAAACTTCAATAACATAAAGGAAGTGAATCCAAAAGCTACAATTGTGTAGAACTGTTTGAATTTCAACCAGTGCATGATGAGGGAATGTTTGGGATACAAGAGATAAAAATATATATTTTAATACATATATTTCCTTAAGCTCTGAGTAGCTCAGGGAAACAAGTAGAGTGCTTAATTGTGTGCTATGATTATACTAATGAATTATCTATGTGTGTGTACATCGACACACACACAATATTTTAGAATGAAAAGAATAGAAACAATGACTCGTAGTAATGTTTCTAGGTTTGTATAGAAGAATTTCAACATTCTTTGTATCAGCCCACTCATTTAGGTTGCAATCTGTGCCAAGTATTTTTTAAAAAAATACAATGTAAAAAGAAATCATTGAAAAGATCATCTTAAACACCTGAAGAGAAAGATACGTTTAAAATCAAACTAACATTAGCTAGCAAATGGACATTATCTTCAGCAGTGGGCAGTGCTGATCTTTTGTATCGCATTACTAACCTTTTACAGGTTAACTTAAATTATTAAGTTCAGTGACTTTATACCAAGATATAATTTTACTCAAAGACTTAATAAATTCGGACAAGGGGAAAAAAATCTTAAATGAATTTAAATAGCTTTATTTTATTCCTTTTTGGTAAAGCATCACTCTTTCATATTCTTTATAACCATTTTTGGTAATGAACAACCATAAAATAAAAATTAAAAGCCAGTTTTAACATTTGCTGCAATGTGAATAGAATTCCAGAGTTAATTTGGTAGTTAAAGAAAGAAAGAAAAATTTGTAGAGTAAATTTTTAGCACTCCCCAGTGCAGTGGCAATTCGGGTCAGTTTTGTCAGAAAATCAATACATCCCCAAGACGCAAAAATTAAAATGCCAACATTCCAATGACTCCAATTTTACTAATTACCTATTTTAATACTAATTACCTATTTTAATGATCATTAATATGACATCTATGATGTTTCTATGTGAGTATAATATCATGTAGACTAGTGCCTTTCAATTTTTTCATATCCTAAACATGTCACCAAGAGGTCAGCATTGTGGAAACACTTCCCATCATTTGAAAATTCAGATAGAATGGAATAAAGTCCATGCTACATCCATACTAACGTATGGATTCAGAAATTTAGATAGCACCAATTAAAATCCAAGCTACATCCATACTGATGTAGACATACAGAACTCTTTTCTGTGAGAAAACAATCTGGATCATTTGAGTTTCCTCCTCAGTGGAAGAGGAAGATTTCTCTGTCACTATACAAATGGTTCACATAGCATACTAGATGTGAGAACGTGTGAAGCAACCCACTTTAAACTTTATCTCATGTATGAACTGCCCTTGTGTGAACTGCCCTTGGAGATAGTTCCAGGTTGTAGGGAGTAATCGAGGTGATCTAGACAGAAAAAGACAAAGGGGGCTGAAACATTATTTAAGTCCTAAGAAACAATATAATATTTGGAAATGGCTCAGGCAAACACCTACCTAATTTACTGGAATATAAGAAAGAGGAGAGGTAAAGCACAACCAGATTCTGTTATTATAGCCTATCTCAAGTTACTATGGTACTAGTCTTCCTGTGGAGTTGATTTTCTGGCTTGGTCTGTCTAGTGGGACTAACACAAGTGGCACCAGGAAGGAGTTCTGTAGGAAATCTAGATGTCTCCTACAAGTGAATGTGGATAATATTGAGCTAGATAGATCAATTATTTACCTCAGCTTAAGGCACACTTGTATGCTCTTACATGGAACTTCCACAGAGAGTTAACCTGTTTCAGATATACAACTTCTATAATAAAGCAAATACTGTAAAGGAACGTAAACCTGTAAAGTGGAAAGTTGAAAGTCTGAGGTCTTCTCTTCCTGAATATCTCTGGGTTTTTACAACTGAACTAATCCTGCCTCTTGCTTTGGGATGGTAGATCCTGCCGCCATAATCTATCTTCCGGCAGGCATGTACTGTAATGAGATGTGAGAATAATCTTGAGGGACAGGAAGAAGAGTCAAGCTAAGATTTTTGTCACATAAGAGAAATCTGAGCCCAAAGCAGGAATGTATAACTAAGAATGGGAGAGATGCCTTCAGACTTGCAAGTGACTGAAATATAATAATAAAAGTCATAACTTTGGCTTTCTGGTCTGGACTGCCTTGAAGGGCTGACATGACACCTCATCCAGCATTCATTTTCAATGCCAGTGTATGCAATAGCTAGAACACATCCGGTGCTGCCTTTCTGGCAATTAAAAGCTCAAAACAGAAAAAGTGAAATAGTTTCTATAAAGACATCTTCTGGCACAGAGCATCATGGATATAGCTTTTTTCTAGGAGAAAGATCAATCTCACAAAAGATAAATCAGCTATATTAGAGAAGAAAGAAAAGCTAAATGTGAAAATCCATAATTTAGATAAAAGGCTAAATTACAGTGCTGACCAGATCATGATTAGCAGGTTGGTTAACTTAAAAGAATTTTACAAAAGAAAATGCAATGATCCAGTCTATAAATAGAAAGTTTATAAATTTTAAAGTGGAGCTGCAGGAATCTCAAAGTTTCTACAGGTAACAAGAAGATTATAAATACAAATAATGTCTTCATCTCAACCTGAAGAATAGATAAAATAATGTACTAGCTGATATAGAGGTATCAGACAGCACACACTGAAAACCAATCAAACCTAGCACAATATTCCTAGCTATGTAGCTAATCCCTAAAGTAGATTTTTCTGAAGAATATTAACCTGTGCTTTAGAGTAGAGGTCCCCAACCTTTTGGGCACCAGGGACCAGTTACGTGGAGAGAGGTTTTTCCGTGGACTGGAAAGGGCGTGGTTTTGTGTGCTGTCTGCATCCAGCAGAAGGGGCTTTCCTTGTTTGTGCGGACTGGTTGCTGGCATACCACCGCCCGGTACTGGTCCATGGCCTGGAGGTTGGGGACCCCTGCTTTAGAGTTCCTGAATTATTCTGGCCTTTTGGAGGTTCTTGGAGAAATAACCCCCCCCCACTGATTTTTTAGCTAATGTCATGTAAGAGAGGAAGTAGCAGAATGTGGGGGCAGAGTTAAAAGAGGGATCAGCCTAGAATCCTTACGTAGCCACAAGTAAACTAAATCCAACTTCCTTTGAATTCCATTGATCCTTATCTAACTCCAAGCAGGTGCTAATCATTAGTTGAGAAGATTCCTGTTCATGATTAGCAATGAGTCAGTTTAATTGAACCTTCATGGGTAGGCCTGATCTTTCATGCCTGATACTTCTTTTCTCAGCTTCTCCAGCATTCAGCCCAATTTGAAAGGATCAAAGTGCTTGATATTTACAAGATAGGGTGGGGCTGGGGCAAACTGACTCTATAGATAATCCTTGACTTATGACATGTCGCTTCGTGAAAATTTGAAGTTATAATAAACTCTTAAAAAAGCATTTACAATCTGGAGTACTGACAGCTGAAATTCTGATGGCTGCCACTCACCCCTCATGGCCATATGACTGTATTTTGGATGCTTAGCAGCCAATCCACATCTATGGCCTTTTGCAGCATCTTACAGTCATGTGACCACAACTTACAATAGTTTTGCTGGAAACATCTTTTACATCCAGTTTCCAGCAAAAAACAAAAAACACCCATAGCGAACAATGGGTTTGCTTAACGACTGCTTGTTTGCTTATCGACTGCTATGTTCGCTTAATGACTGGCACAAAAAAGGATGTAAAATCAGACATCGCCACACAATGACTCGTTTAGCAACCATCATGACATATGAATGTAATTGCGGGCTCAATTGCAGTCATCAATTGTATACATTAACTGTATTCATCAAAGAGAAAATGTGATATGAGAAATTAAGTCTCTTTAGCAAGTAAGCTTACATTTAACAACAGTCTCATTCAGTGATGATCCTTTTTTCTTTCTTTCTGTTACCTGAAAAGTTTATTAATACAGATTATTAATACCATGGCATAAATAGGAAGGCAGGATTGGTAACTCCTATATGCATTCGATCCTCATAGGCACAATGGAGGTATTCAACACAAAGAAAATAAAATATGCATTTGAAACTAGGTGTATTATTTTCTTCACCTCTTTGTTGACTTTTTTGAGGGAGGGTCACCATCATAGTGACCAGTGGATTGGTAAGCCTGTACTGTGGTTTAGTTTATTAATTAAAAAAATTGCATATTGACTGATTACATTTTGAATTAAGATAATTCTGTGTGAATTTTTTTTATTTACTTCTTGGAAATGTACTCATGCAGGCAATGGGCTTAAAGAGTGTTTGCCACAGTTATTTAGACTAGGAAGAATTCTTCCACTGAATCGTTTCCAGGAATATGGAAGATTTTGAAACTGCAATATGAGAGAATGACCTTTATGGCCCTGTGTTAAGGGCAAAATAGATGAATCACATACTGCTATTATATCCAGGAATTTGGGAATTGTTGGACAATAATGTTATAACTGAGAAAATGGTTCAGCAAATTGTTTTGAAATTTGGTAAAGTAGATATAGTACAGTAGGTCCAGGCTAATTTAAAAACTATTTTATTTATGTATTTCAAAAAAAAAAGAAGCGATAAGAGATAAAATTTTGATAATTCAGTACAGCAATTACAATAACAATATAACAAAGTTAGAAGGGACCTTAGAGGTCTTCTAGTCCAACCCCCTGATCAAGCAGGGGACCCTATACTGTTCCGGACAAATGGCTGTCCAATGTCTTCTTAAAAACCTCCAGTGATGGAGCACCCACAACCTCTGGAGGCAAGCCTTTCCACTTTCACAGTTATGAAATTTCTCCTTAGTTCTAGATTGGATCCCTCTTTGATAAGTTTCCAACCATTACTTTGTGTCCTGCCCTCAGGTACTTTGGAGAAAAGATCAACTCTCTCCTCTCTGTGGCAACCCCTCATATATTGGAAGGCTGCAATTAAGTCTCCCCTAGTTCTTTCTCTTTGTTACACTAGACATAACCATCTCTTGCAACCTGTTCATTGCATGTTTTATCTTCCAGTCCCCTAAACTTTGTTGCTCTTCTCTGCACTCTTTCTAGAGTCTCAACATTTTTTGGGGGGGTATTGTGGTGACCAAAACTGGATGCAGTATTCAAGTGCGGTCTTGCCAATGCAAGATAAAGCAGTACTAACACTTCATGTGATCTTGATACTATCCCTCTATTGATGCAGCCTAGGACAACAACATGCATTGCATTTTTAGGGAAATAGTTTTTTCTATTTATGTTAAATGTCTATTGTGCACTTAACCCTTGATTAATTAATTATGTGCCATTAAGTCAACTCAAGTTGACTCTTGGTGACCACATAGGTAGATTTTTCTCTGTGATAATCACCTCTAACTTAGAATTTCAGGTCTTTCAATGGTGCACCCATCACCGTTGTAACTGAGTCCATCCACCTTGTTGCTAGTTGTCCTCTTCTCTTTCCTTCCATTTCCCCCAATATTAGAGCCTTTTCTATAGTTAGGTCTTCTTCACATTATGTTTCCAAAGTAGAATAAATTGAATATGATCATTTGTGCCTCGAATGAGAACTCTGGGTTGATTTTTTTTTTTTTTTTGATGAGCCATTCATTTTGGGTCACAAAAACCGAACAGTTATTTTTCCCTATAGTGAAGCTGAAAAGATCTGATTAGAATGCTGTAGATAATCTTTTCAAAATGTAATTAAGACCCATTACTAATAAATCTGTTTTAATTCATTGCATTAAGGACTTTTCAAGTTGCTCAAGTCCCTGAAAGCTGGGAAGTTTATAATCCCAAGGTACACTTTTCAGCCAAGAGGAATATAACATCATTTTCCTGGGAGCTTAATTTGGTTTTGTTAGTCAGAAAAAGCTGGATGATTGTTGATAGCTCAGATTTGCCTGTTCCTGTGGTGGTTCTAGCCTTACAAGATTCCCTCTTTCTAATCTGCCTCTTCTCTGTTGTATGTTATTTAATATAAAATAAATGCTTTACATTTTAGTAGATGCTTGGATATTTTATACCGATACCATGCTCTTATGGTTTGTAATTTATTTTATTTTGATGTTTTGTTTATAATGTTAAATGCTTTACTATATTTTGTATAATATATTCTTTGGCTTCATTTACTGTTTATTATTTTTGTTGAAAACCACTATGATTAGTTTGATTAGTATCAGACAGTTTATAAACCTTTTCAATATATTTTCACTACTACTATAGTTTAGAGCCATGCAAAGTTCTACTTTCACTGTGGAAATCTGCAGACTATGATAAGAAATATAAAATAAATACAATCACTTCTTTTTTTGCCAGTAAATGATAAAATGGCTGCTTCATTCTGTCCATTTTGAACCCATTTTGTTTACTTCAACATGCAAACACACATGACTATTAAGCCGCTTGGTAGAAAAAAAAAATATCCTACCTGTTTAAATGCTTCTCAGAAGAGGGATTCCTTCCAAAAATTCACTTTGTATGTCTGTATCTCTGTGTGTTTGTATGTGTGTCTAACAGAAGAGAGAAAAAGAATTTCTTCAAATTGCCTCTAGCTAAATTTTTGCAGTTTGGGAAAGGTATCTATTTCCTGTCAACAGGAATTAAAACAGAAGTTCAACAAAGTTGTGAAGGCAGAATAAATGTCATTACCTGGAGAGAGAGCTCCACTAGGAAGATCTAGGAAGATATTGTTAGAAATAAAAGCCATCTAAATAAATTTTAGGTCAGATGAGAGGGGTAGAAGATGGCTAGCGCCATGCAGTAGAATGGAGGAATAATGAATATTCTTCAGAAAAGCAATCTTTAAATGCCAGCAAAAAAGAATGTTTTCAAAAAGAAGACATCTTTCAAACAATTCAAACTGTTCATGTAATTAATCATTAATTAACCATTACATGAGTAAATAACCAACGGTACAACTGATTATAATCAGACAGATATCTAGGGCTCCACTCAGTGATGTAAGTAAAAAGACCATCAAATTCAGGAGATGAGATTTTCATACTTTGTTTGGAGGAAGGGAAAGTATATTCATTGCCATCTAAGAAAGAGCAAGGCATTTTGTTCAGAATCTAATTGCACTACTATTTTTTTTAAAACAAACAAACAAACAAACAAACAAACAAACAAACAAACAAACAAACAAACAAACACGAAGCAGTATGTTGGGAACTTTCCTTTTAAAAAATTAAGAGAGCTTGTAAATATATGTATTAGCATATCTATATTACATGTCCTGGGGATTTTAAGGATTTCATTCAGTAGTGTATGCTGGTTTTCTTTAATCTTTCATACCATTTGTGGAACTGCATGCTCCCAACTTGCAGTTATCTAATAATCTCCTCACCAGGCATAGGGGCTGGGTTTCATTTTATCCCATAACATCCTAGACATCCATGGAAATTACACGTAGTCCTCACTTTGCAACAGTTTATGGAGTGATGGTTCAAAGTTTACAACGGCACTGAAAGAAGGTGACTTTGACCATTTTTCACACTTAGGACCATTGAAGCATCTCCATGGTCACGTGCAGGGCTTTTTTTTGTCATAGAATGCCCAGAACGGAGTTCCGGCACCTTTTTTGGATGGAACCTTGTAGGGTAGGCAAAGTGGGTTGTATGAGATGTGTGAGTTCTGGCACCTTTTTTTTTTTTTTTTACAAAAAAAGCACTAGTCAAGTGATCAAAAAGTCAGACTCTTGGCAACTGACTCACATTTATGATGGTTGCAGAGTCCCGGGCTCATGTTTTCCCCTTTTGTGAACTTCTGACACGCAAAGTCCAGGGGGAAGACAGATTCACTTAGCAACCATGTAACTACTGAACAACTGCAGGGCTTCACTTAACAACTGTGGCAAGAAAGGTTATAAAGTGGGGCAAAATTCACTTAACAAATGTCTCACTTAAGAACAGAAATTTTGGGCTCAATTGTGGTCATAAGTTGAGGACTGCATGTAATACCCCTTTCTCTTACAGTTGGGGGATAGTTATGAAGGATCAGTTAAATTGGCACTACCTAAATAATAGTCACCCATATACCTTGTATTTTTAGTGTATGGTCTGTCTGTCTGTCTGTCTGTCTGTCTGTCTCTCTATCAAATTTATATAGCTACTTTTCTTACCAGTAGAGACTCTGGATGGGTACAACCATTAGCATGTATCATATCTTCTTGCAAAGCTGTAAAACTGTAACCATCCAGTGGCATTTGAATAGCTGATCTCCTCCCAACCATTAATACCTATGCAACAGAATGCAATTAATCAGCCAGGATATTGCCAGATGCAGACTGTTGAACAGACCATGAACTATTGATTTCAAAATACAGATTAAACCTAGAAGATTAAAGAATATAGGTGGGCTAGCAAGGTGTGACATGGGCAACATATGGATAGAATAAATGTCAAAGGCCTTGCTGTAGCCAGTGGAGCAATAGTAAATCCCCTTCTTATATTTTCTGCATTATCCATCTTCTACATTTTCATTGAATCGCTGTATTTCTTTTCTGTTCTTATTCCAGATTTTTATCCTTCACCTTTCCCTGACTATCATGATAGTTTATCCTGAAACCACTTGGATCTTTTCCACTTTGAAATTTGGGGAATATTTTTTTCTCTTCTGGCTTTTAATATTTTTCTTTCTTTCTATCACTCATTGGTTGTTTTTCATGTAAACTGAGTGTGCAGGGATTTTTTTTTAATTCACTGACTGCAGCAAGGCCTTTGACAGAGTACTGAGATAAGGATGTGTATTTTCATTGAAACTTTGCGTACTTTGCGTAGATATATATATTAGAAGAATGGTCTGGAATTAAAATTGGAGGTTGAAAGATTATGAAATATGCAGATGATGCCATTTTGTTTAAGAAGATAAGAGCTCACTATAAAAGTAAAACTCAAAAGTGAAAAAAAAAATCCAGGGCAACGTTAAATATGAAGATGATAAAAATAATATCAAACTGCATACTTTGTGAAGTTACAGTTGATAGCAAAGAAAGGAAGGGTATGGATCATTTTCCTGGGCACAAGATTAGATAAAGATGGACAGTGTGCTGGAGAAGTAAAAGAAGATTAATTACAGGGAAGGAAGCAATGACAATTTTTTTCAAAAAAATAATAATTGGGCATGTAATGGGGCAGACGATGAATTATTATGCTTGGCAAGTTTGAAAGAAGAGAAAGGTAGCAGATAAAGTGGATGGATGGAATCAAGAGAAGTTACTGGCATGTCCTTGGAAGAGTTATGAGTTACTACTAAAAACAGAGCAAGATGGTGAATATTTGTCCAATATTTGCCTCCATTCACTTGCCCATCCTGTCAACAGAAACTAAATACAACTCAGTGAGATATAATTGGTAGATAGTAGTAGGAGTACACTTCCACATTGCTTATGAAATAAAAACATACTCTATGGCCTTTGTATTTCTGAGATAAACACAAAATAAATTAAGAAACTTTTCAAAACAAGCTAAAACTTGGATTGCAATTGAACTTTCCTTTATTTTTCTGTGGTATATGTCAGCAAACAAGACCAGCTATTTGACAAGTAAGATGAGAGATGTGCGCAGTTTGAAAATCTCTTCCAATCCAGACAGACATTCTCCAGTATCTCAGTTACATTTATATCCTCATTTTCTGACATAAAGATGTGAGCCATAGAAGCAATATGGATTTCTGGTCATTTTCACAAAAATAAATTCCTCAAGCCAACAATCTTCCCTCAGTATCTATTGAAAATGTGATTAAAATGGGTAGGCAGATTTGGGGCAAAACAATGTAAGTATGTAAATGACTATCATATACCCTGATTCTAACAGTGGTAATGTTGCCCACATAATACGCTTAGAACTGCAATTTAAGTTAATAATCAAGTCAGCAATGAATAAGTTATAAACTATGACAGACTAGTAAAATATTTACTGCTTATAAATACATAAATAATAATGCCGTGGCATTTTACCCAATTTTTTGGTAGTTTAGATATAGTACGGCTTAGCTTATTACTGGGATTTGTTCTCAGTATTGTGTGACCCTTCCTTTCCTTCTTTCTCAGTGCACTATAAGTGATGAATTTTTGGCCTAATTAACTATAGTTTCTCATTATATTTGATTTAAGAATATAAAAACACAAAAAGAACCCTGCTGAATCACATTAAAGACATCTAAGCCAGAATCCTGGTTTTCCACGATGGCTGAGAAGATCCCTGTGGGATATTAAGCAGGACATTAGAACTCAGAGGTTAATTTTAAAATGAATTATTTAGATTTGTTCTTGCATTGTCATATATATATATATATATACATATATGTCATATATGTCATATATACATATATACATATATATATATACATATATGTCATACACACACACACACACACACACACACACACACACACACACATATATTTGGAAGGGTAGCAATGCCATAACTGAGTTACTGAAGAACTGCTAAGTGTTTATCATAGAGCTATGACAATTTCTTACATTTTATCTTGATAAAAAAAAAAGCTCCCTCCCACCCAATTCTATTTCATGTTTTGCCATCATTATAGATGGGGACTTTTCATCACTAGAGGCATATGTTCTTCTGCCTTGATGATATTTCCTCTTATGTGAAGTCAGTGTTATGGCTGATTCTTTACTACCATAGATCTTACTAACACCCAAATATTTTAAAAGTGCTTGAGTTTTTTGGTTCTGTGATTTTTTTTTCTTTTGAAAGGAAATAAAGTTGTTTTGCATTATTGTTTCCAGTCAGCTCCGTAACATATTTTGCATGCATTGGATCCATGTTTACTTACTTTTCTAGTTGATGCCTTCACCAACTAGTTCAGAATATGTAAGAATGCCATCTCTTTGCCATGGATAGGGTATGCCTTCACTCAATTTATGGAAAAGTCTTAGTTTACAAATTGATATAGCTGAAATAATAAAAAAAAATGTGACCAGACCCATTGTTGTTTCATTGCAAAGACAACTACAGGTAGTCCTCGATTTACAGCAGTTCATTTAGCGACCGTCCAAAGTTACAACGGCACTGAAAAAAATGACTTATGACCACTTTTCACATTTATGATGTTTACACCACCCCCATGGTCATGTGATCAAAATTCAAACAACTGACTCATATTTATGGTTGCAGTTGTCCCAGGTCATGTGATCTCCTTTTATGACCTTCTGACAAGCAAAGTCAATGGGGAAGCCAGATTTACTTAACAACCAGCTTACTAACTTATCAACTGCAGTGATTCACTTAACAACTGAAAGGTCCTAAAATGGGGAAAATTCACTTAACAAATGTCTCACTTAGCAACATAAATTTTGGACTCAGTGGCGGTCATAAGTCGAGGACTACCTGTTGAACTCCAGATTTAGATAATTGAAATTTACTTCAGTATCTTATAGAATATTCACATTACCAATTTCTGGATTGGACCTGAACCATTTTCCATTAGCTGTGCTGTTCTGAAAATCAGTCTGAGAACATTTTTGAATCACACTTTCTCTGCTGCGCTGAATGCAAGGCAATGTGTCACAGATAAATGTCAGTGGTCACTGACATATCAATAGATCAACTTTCATCCTTACTTCCATGGGGGAAATTTTATTGCTCAATATGATCATGCTGCTATACTCTACTTTTTTGAAAATCACCAAACACTGCAGGATTGTGACTTTGTGTCAATATTTAGCTCGAGAATCCAAATAAAACTCCAGGTTCATTCTGTTTCCAAAAATCTTATAGTTTATTGAATATACTGATAGTAATGTTGAAGCAAAACTAACTCTGAGGTTCCTAAACACCAGTTCATAGAATTAAACAATAATTTCTCCAGCCAAATCCCCAACCTGTCACGTCGTCCATGTAAACAATTTCACTTTGTTATGGGAACTGTCTGCTTCCTCTCCACACCTGCTGCAGTGTCCTTGGAAAGGTTTCAGACTCCTATGGTCTTCAGCGGAATTGTAGAGGTTTTGTTTCTCCATCTAACCCATACTATAGCAACACCTCCTCCCCC
Organism: Azemiops feae; assembly: GCA_023970755.1. Taxonomy (NCBI): domain Eukaryota; kingdom Metazoa; phylum Chordata; class Lepidosauria; order Squamata; family Viperidae; genus Azemiops; species Azemiops feae. The sequence goes on from JALGBA010000235.1 coordinate 1,303,814, forward strand.
TTACTCTAATGGCAAGTTGAAATGAAGATGCACGTGGCTGCCAAAGTTTCATTCTTGACACTCTGGTTGCACAAAATACAAATTTTCTAAATTCATCACCTTCATGGAAGAAGCTAATGGAATACTGTCATTGTATTACTCATATTATACATTAAACAACTTGGAAAGATTGCAATAGCTAGATTAAGAGGATGTTCTTGTTAACAATTCTACCACTTCTGATATAATGCTTTCCTGAAGCCTATTTCTGTTAATGGAATGTGGTGCAAATGATACGAACATATCAAAAGTCAACATCTTCTAAATTTGTATAAAGAAATGGAAGAACTGGTACATTTAGCCAAGCCACCAACATCAATAGCAAGCAGTCCCTTAGTTATAAAATCACATATCCTCATATAAGAAAATGCATACATATTCATTATTTTTTATCCCATCCTTATTATGCAAATATTCTTCTGAACATGCTGGGGTCTATAGCATTTGAAGAGATCATAATACTGGCAGGCAACTGGGCCCAGATTTGTTTGGTAGTTTTATGATTATCACAGTTTTGAGATTGTTTTAAGCTGGCACTTTGTTCTCATAGCACACTGAGTGTCAGGGCAGCATGCACTGGAAGGCCTTTGATCCAACCACAGCCATTTCCAGATATTCAAATATTTTTTTTCCCTGTCCTCTTTTCACTGCAGTACTTTGTTCCCCATAAAACAACTCTGGGAGAAAAGAAATTCCCTGAAATTTAAAGCAGTGTGAAAGGAAGGAAGAAATCAACGGATAATAATGCTCAGATTGCTCCTTATTCTCAGCAGATGAGCAGAATTTTTTTAATCCATTTTTCAGAAATATATTTCCAGATAATATAACTTATGCTAAAACAAACAAGAGCAAATGACTGTAATATATTTCAGTGATAATGGCTGGAAGAATCCATTCACAAGCCGACTAGTGAAGTCAATCAGACCCATTCATTGTTGTTCAGTTGCTAAGTCATGTCTGACTCTTCATGACCCCATGGAGCACAGCATGCCAGCCCCTCCCATTCTCCATTGTCTCCCTGAATCTGCCCAAACTTATGCCCACTGTGTCAATGACACTATCTAACCATCTCATCCTCTGCCATCCCCTTCTCCTTTTGCCTTCAATCTTTCCCAACATCAGGTTCTTTTCCAAGGATTCCCCTCTTCTCATTTGGTGGCCAAAGTATTTGAGCTTTAGCTTCGGTATCTAAATCAGACCCATAGGGCCTGATGCCTTTCTGAAACCTTAATAGGAACCCAGAAAATTGCCTTAGGCCATCTGAGAACATTACCTGTTCTAGTTTAGGATTATCTACCTAGGCTTGGCAATGCCTTCCTTGCATTTCAAGAGTCTCTTTTTTTGCATTTCCTATCTACAGTATTATTTCTACCAGCCTTCCCTCAGGCTACCAGAACTGGATTGCAAAAATTCAGACAACCACTAGGCAACTCTATTACATTTCTGTAGAGATTGGAATTGAAGCCATTTAGTAATCAACAAGGAATTTTATCCAGATCCACTAGCTCTAGGTTTCTGCAATGTGAAGCTCTACAGACATTTAAGATTATAATTCACAAGGTTATCAGACAGCCTTCATTCATCTTGAGGTTGTCATATTAGGGGACATTGATCTGTGTGAAAGAGCAATGGTTTTGGGGGGTTTTCAAAGTACAATTTTGAAATTGGAACTCTGGCACAAAAATCACGAGGTTTTTCACTGAGCCACAGCCCTATTGTACTTCCAATATGAAGGGTTAGGGTTGGTGTTAGGGTTCTATTGTATTCTATAATTGCCACTGCTTGTTATTTTAAATCTTCCTTTGAAATAGGCTATATTTATTTCATCATGATATACTGTATACACAGCATACAAAATATCTGATTGAAACTATTTTTACAATAATATAATCCCAGGTTAAGGATTCTTGTCAAATAAGATTTTTTTGGGAAAAATGCCAGAACTATATGCCTTCTGTTTCCTGCAGCATTTCATACTGTTTATCCATTTTACTGGCAAGCCAGAAGAATTATTTATGTGCCACTGTGCTATATCTGTGGTGTCCAATGATCAAAATTCATTTTTCTGAATCACAGACATCTTGACTCTAATTAAAGCAACGTGCTGAGAATTAAATCTGTTCCCTAAGGGGAAAAAAAAATCTGATTGTGGCTCAAGCTTTTTAAATCCCATTGCAATCCCTAGGACAAAACTAGCTTAGAAACAAATGCTTTTCTTCCTTCATGGTTAGCACTGTTCTTTGTGACCATATTGTAGCCTTTCCTAAATAGCATGAACACATAGAGCACAGTGGTCAGTTCAGACGCTCTGTGATTCATGTTCTCAAAGTTGTCAGCTGCATCCTGACTTTCATTGGAACCTACACAGATATGCAGACAGATTTTCTTTTTCTGAGATCTAAGACCTGTGTGATTACTGTCCAAGAAGGAGCCCCTGGGAAGGTACCCAAGCTTCAGAGCAGCCATCTAGAGTCTTGGAGCACAGCTGGTGTTCCTCTATTCTACAAAATGGCCAGCATTCTTCTTTGGCCACCACACATTGTCTGAGTCAAAAATAACTGATGAAAAGATTGTCATCTTTTCAAGATCTTTGCACTAAGGAACCCTTTTAAACTTTCAAGGATTCTCGTGAAGGAAATTTTGAAAACCACTGCTATAGGGGTAAAGGAGGAAGTTGCGAAGCCACAACAATTAACTATACTATCTTTCAAAACTTTCTGAATTTGTTCAGATTCATTTTCTCATGAATAACAGCAGTACAGTTTTGAATGGCACCATACCAGCTTTCTGTTTGAATAGTATGTGTCCTTTTCTGGATTTAACTCAGCAGGAACGTTGTCTCAAAGAAACTGAGCAGCTCAAAGAGCAGCCAATAGAAAGGTCAACAGGCCTAGCAGATGTCTTCCATGAGATGATGCAGAATGAGATTTGATTTAATGAGGCAACACTGAGATACTTTAAAATAGTACTGATCTGTTAAAAATCCCATACAGCGCTCTATCAAGTCATATAAATAAATGAGGAAATCTATAAGGACATGTATGGCATTACTTTTTTTAAAAAAAATCAGATTTTAAAATCAGGAAATAAAAACTAACGAGCTAATATTTAAGAGAAAAATAAAATAAAAAAGTAAAGAATGAAAAAGAAAGCAAAAGTGCAAAAATGAAAAGGAATGACTTCCAACTTCCCTTTACAACAGACAGAAGTATAGATTTACATTAATCTCTTATTCTATGTTTACAACATAACTTTAATTTCTTCTATTAACGACTGTTACCTGTAATCATCAATCCATGTATCACATTAGTTCTATTGTCTTGCAATTATTTGGGGAGGATGGTAGTGGGAAGAGTAAAAGTTGATCCCTGGAGCTTAAGAACTGTTTACTATGAACTTTTCAGTTTAAAGCATTTCCAAAGATTCTTATAAATTTTTTTCCATAGAGGTATGCCAGAGAGAATTCCAAACATTCAGGATAATTCTGAGGCATACTATAGAGAATAATTCTATTACTTCTACTTTTAGTCTTTTTAATATAACTAAGCTTCACTCTGTGTTCTTTGGCACAATCATTATATAGTAGGTACGTGCTACAGTTGCAATGAAGTGATTCAGTTCCTTTCAGCAAATCACATTTGATGTCTTCAGCATTCCATAAATGATTAACTGGTTATCCTATCTGCTTGGTCAGACTTTCTGCTGATTCTAAAGCTTTTAGTGGTAGTGAAAACATGATGCTAATTAATTAATAGAAGCAGGGGCGTGTGTTGGTGTGTCAAAAATCAGCAAGTTTGCAGTCATGGCATTCCAATCTGGAATTGACCACTTCAATTAGGAAAAGCAAACTAATGGGGTGAGCAGATTATTTAGATATTGTAAATTAAGTTGTGGTTTAAACAAAAATCTCACACCATTTAATAAAGAACAGTGACCTGAAAGAAGAGGCATTTTCATCTTTTTCTCCTCTCCTTGCCTGCTTGGCATTTTTTTGTTTTTGTTTTTAGGAAACATATTCCACTGAAGGCATTTCATTTAATAGCTCTCCCCATATATCTAAGTTGTTAACAAAAACAAGACGTACATTGTGCTGCTCAGACACGAGCTCTATTTTTTTGTATTTGTATGATAAGGCTGTGCATGCATACATCAGGTGTAGAGCTTGTGTTGCCATGTTGTAATGCATGTTTTGTCCCTCCCTGACATCCCTTCCCCTGCATGCTAAGATTCTCATGTTGTGAGAATCTGCACAAATGCTATGATTCTGCACAATTTATATTTAATATAGCATATGCGTACAGTATATGCATGTGTGTGTGTGTGTATATATATATAATTTTCAGTCAAAGGGAAATGGCAATAGCCTTACTGCACAGATACAATTTTTATCAATGAAACAGTGAAACAAAACAAATGAAAATTCTTAGTAACCAAATTGAACAATACAAGGACTTGGTATACCTCAAAAGTAGAGTCGTGTGCCAAAATCAAATGTTATTATGAAGCCTATAAATCAGATCAAAGCATATGGATATGGAGAAAGACATATGGGATCTCCATATGTTACAACACATCTTTAGAGAGAAGCATGTCATGCAACTGAGAGGAAGTACAACATACTGTGCTGGTACAATTAAAGGCTATTGACCTTCAGCTGGTATAATAATATTACTCTGAAATAAAATGGAAGTTGCAAAACATCCTATCAATGAATGTTACTGAGATACTAACAAACCATTTGAGAATCTTTTCACATGCCTCTCTTTGCAGAAGAAAGAGAAAATGAAGCCCACAGAGTGCTTCATTAAAAGAAAATGCATTTGCCACAATGAAGCCAAGTAAATCCCAGGCTTCAAATGCCGGCATGCAACCACTAAATAGTGCCGTGGCTTGTTTATATTCTGGAAATAAGTGAATTACTAACCATTTATGGCTTTTCTTGCTGTTTCTTTGAATCATCCATTTTGAATCATCTCACAAAAGTCAGCCACCTACAAGGCAGCTGAATTAACTTGTTTTGTCTGAACAAGCAAAAAAACCCAAATAATTTGACAGCTCACTTATTTTATTTATTACATGATTAGTGACATCAGATGTGATACTTTCTTCTGAAAAGTGGCAAGAAAATCTATTTGGTAACCTCATTAAACTAAACCAAACTAAACCAAACCAAACCAAATTGAACTGATCCGATCCAATCCAAAACAAAACAAAACAAAACAAAACAAAACAAAACAAAACAAAACCATTTTGATATACTATGCACAAAAAACTGGTAGTGAAAGTCTAAACCAAACCAAACCATATATTGGAATCTTTTTTCAGCCCAAATCGCTGTCATTGTTATGATGTAGAGCAGGAGTGTCCAACCTTGGCAACTTTAAGACTTGTGGACTTCAACTCCCAGAATTCCCCATCCAGCATTGGGTGGTGGAAACACAGTAAAGATCCAGAGCATAAAATAATAAAACTCAAATTCTTAACATATCAGAGTTATCTAAACTTACTACTCAAATTCATGCTATTCATTAAATTGGTAAGACAATGTGGGCACTTTGCTCATCACATTATATTACAACCTAGTTAGCTTAGTTTCAAAATAAAGACATATTTGAATCTAGCTACTGTGATTTGTAAAGTGTAGTTTCATGTGAAATAAAGAATAAGCCAATAGCCAACTATGGCTTGTGAAAACTTAGTTAATGAAATATTTGGAAATTTATTTGTACAAATTTTAAAAATCACTAAAATTATACACTGATATGCAAATCAAGAGAAGTATCAAAACCAAAGATTACAGACATAGATAGACATTTAATTTCTTGATCTAAGTAATGGTAACCAAAATAAGATTATGCATGGATCGATTTAAAGAGATACTGGTTTACGTTGGATTAGCAAACTGAACTGCTAGGCAAGTAAATGTGCTCCTGCCATTATGATTTGTATTTCAGTCTTTGGCAACATATCTTCACAGAAATTATTCATAGATTCATATGGAATAAAATGAGGTGTAATATCAGGGATAGCAAGGCATAGCATCTGAGTGAGAGAGAACAGGCATGTTCAGTATGGCAAATATTTATTTATGTTTTCATTTTATTTATAACAGAGCTGGCCAAACTCTGAGGTCAAATCTGTTCTCCCAAAACCATTTTTGATATACTATGCACAAAAAACTAGTAGTGTAAGCTCTAACCTAAACTTAGCAATCTTCAAAACAACAACTAAAACAAAGAAGCATTGGCCAGTACAAAAGAAAATAAAAAAAAATCCTGGCCCTAACTATAATTCATAAGGATGAACCTACCTATACTGCATCTTTGCCCTATCCACTGTACCTATTACCACTCTCCATCCTCTGGCTCAAAAGTTAACTACAGCCTCTGACTTCTGTGCTGTCCCTATGCTGCCTTTTAGATCATTGTTCTCACAAACCAATTCATTGACAAAAGATAAAATTCCACAGCTCTCTTGTATCGGCAGATCTTTCACTGCTTTCCTCTATCTAACTTTGATGTGGTTTACAGAGTTCAAATCTTCCTCTCTTTAACCTTGACTCTGGCATTCCCAGCTAGCCAGGACGATATGTCAAAACACAAAATGGCATTATTCTTACTGAATAGACATTGGATGTGTTCCCTGTGGTGTTTTAGGACTGGAGAGTAGTAAGTGATGGTAGCTCTCGTACTGTGTAATCTTTGGGGGAATGGGATGGGGTGATGCTATTGTTTTGTTGTCATAATGTCTCTTTCCCACATATGAACATTTGTCTGAAAAATCAATACAATGATGGTTCTTTTTAAAAGAAGGGCTCTTGAAATCACCAGCCAAACAGAGAATATCAATTTAAACTGAAGCCTGAAGCCTGAAGCCCCATTTGGATAACTAGCAACCAAAAGATAATTACACAGAATAATGTTTTGCAATAAATTACATTAAAGGTTGTCACTGCAATGATGTCTCACTGACTCTCTGACTATTTACAAAGACCCATTGTTATTGGTTATCAATGGGAGTGTATATGTATAGGCAGATTAAAACAGTTTCTTTCATAAGATTGTGATCTAAGCCAGCTTCACTGCAAGAATGTCCTCTTGTCTGATTGTGCTATTTATATTATATTATATGTATTCACAATGATGTCTCAGATAAATCTACTCAGTACTCACTTCTGAGTATGATAAAGGTCTTCCCTTTACCCACATCCCACCACTATATTTCTGCTTAATTAAAAATTTTCTATAGCAATAAAATCATAAACAGACCTTCATTTACCAATTATGCTGATGGGGACATTTCAGTTCTAGTTTGGCATCCCCACATATACAACTGACTTAGACATACAGATAGTCCTTGACTTACAAACGGTTCATTTACCAATGGTCCAGAATTATGATGACCTTGGAAAGAGTACCTTTTGGTCTATAAAGCACTTCTAGCCATCACAAAACTTTGTACCACCACCTCTGCATCATGTAATCATGATCTAGGTGCTTGACAATGTAGGAGATAATCAGGCTGAGCCTGAGGGAGGAGTCAAACATGTCATTAGTCATGAGTCTCTTCATGCCCACAAGAGATCTAAGACCAGCCCACCTTGAATTCCTTCTATCCCTTATCTATCACCAATTTCCTTTGGCTGTTAGTAGTTCAGATTCTTGTAGAGAGCTTAAGCTTGCAATAAATCTTTATAACCATGAACTGCCTGGATCTCCTGATTTCCCTGGCACTTAACAGACAACGCTTTTAACTGTTTACAGCACAGCCAATTGTCAAGTGCCTGTAATCATGAATGCCATTCTCAATCTTCTCTGTAGGCTTCCCCAGAGAGTCAGTGGGGAAGCTGGCAGGGAAGGTTGCATGCTGCTGCCACTTGCTCAAAGAACTCCTTCTCATCTCTCGGTGCTGGTTGAAAGAGCTGCCTCTTAAGAGAAGCCAAATTACTTCTGTGTGGATAAAGAAACAGCTGAAATCCTGAAGATTTTGGCTTTGTTCCTGCACCTTGCCAAAGAAGTTTCCTTCTGTGCATGGAGGAGAGCTGAACTCCTTCAGTAGTAATTCAGCCAGTCCACAGAGATAGAGGGAAACAAAATATGAACACAGAGTGGACTGTCAGCATTGTAAGATAAGGAACATGGGTGCCTCAGGCATGAGGGGTCCTGGGAGAGCCTAGCACAGGCCAAGCATGAATGTCTCTTTACTTAATGGCTAAAAATTTGCTTAGGTTTCATCAGGGAGGATTTTCAGCTCCTGAATGGAGCCTCCCAGGGACTCCCACACCCGTTTAAGGCACCCCATGCTCCTTGCCTTGGACTTTTTCTGCTTAATAATCCCTGCAATTGCTTAATAACCACAACCAGAAGTGCCAGGACTGCAGTCATTGAGCAAAGCAGTCACTTGAGAAGTTATGCAATGTCTCACTTGATGTGACTGCTTTGCTCAACAACTGATTTTCCTGTCCCAATTGAGATCTTAGGTTGAAGACTACCTGAAAATTTCCAGGAAACCCCAAGAATTTGGACAATAAATCTCAGAAGGCAATGACAAACCACTTCAATATTGTTTCCAAAAACACAATAGGAACTGAGTTTGACCCAAGGAAGTCATTAGTATAATTGTTAGTTTGATTTCAGAGCAATACAGCAAAGGCTACAACAGCTTTGTAAGCTATCTCAATGCCTATTACCAAAGTTCTTATTGCATAATACATATAACACACTCAGTTTTGGCTTAACCATGTCTTGAATAAATGTAGTGGCAGGATTCTCTCTGTATACTGAACCACCACAACTACATTCCTTTGTAGCAGAACATATTATATGAACCTTGGTGCTTATTTCCATGGAGAAACTCAATTTGCCTGATCCATACCATCTGCTTGCTGTATCAACTCCCAATTCTCCATAAACTTTTCTTGGCGATGAAACCAGTTCCTTCTTTTCAGAACCTTGATTTATAGGTAGTTACTTTTCTGTTTCCTTTGCTTCCTTGAACTCTTCTTTCTGAATTTTCCCCCAGTTCAATTCTCCTTATTATAGTTGGGATGTAGATGGATTTTTAATATTTTCCCCTCAAGAAAATGGGCATATGTGAGATATAAAAGCAAACCAACAACCCAGATAAATGCCTTTTTAATGTAAAATGAAAACTTGCCATGAATTGTCCAGCTAATGAACAATAACTCCTTTCTCTCTTTCCTCTTTTGCATTTCTATTAACTTCTTTCTTCATTAATCTCCCAGCTATGTCCGCCCTTTAAAATTTCAAGTAAGAGAAAACAAATTAAGAAAAAAAATTGCCTCTCAGTTAATTGACTTTATTTGCTTTAATGCTGCCAGTCCATATTATCTGCTTTCTTAAATAGAGTTTGAGATTGCAGTCCTTTGAGAGTATTACACTGCATTTTGAGTTGCTGCCAGCATATTTTGAGCAAATATATTTAAATCAAAGTTAAGCTGCTTAAAATATTCATCTAATTCTCTTAGTGTGATTTAGAGAAATGTGAAACCATTTAAGACTTAAAACCTATTATATGGCCAAAAATGGGTTTGAACTATCAGACATATAATCCAAATTGATAGTCAATTTTAAAGTTGCCCAATAGGAAAAGGTTTCATTGTCTTATTATAATCATTAGAGTTAAAATATCTCTTATCTTTGAACATTCTAGAAGCAACCTAGAACTAAGAAGAAATTTCCTAACTGTGAGAACAATTAACTAGTGGAATGTTTTCCTTCAGAAGTTGTAGGTTCTCCATCACTGGAGGCTTTTCAGAAGAGACTGGACAGCCACTTGTCTGGAATGGTATGAGGTCTCCTGCTTAAGCAGGGGGCTGGACTGGAAGACCTCCCAGGTCCCTTCCAATTCTGTTATTCTGTTAACTTTGATACAACTGGCATTCAAGGAATAGTTGTGTGTAATGAAATTTGCATTTCATAAGTCTACGTGAGGACTTCATTTCAATTTAGAAATAAACTCAGATTTCATGCAGTGATACGGTTTTGCTAATTTCATAAATAGGTTTACTATATCTAAGATGTGATGAATCACAATTTTTAATCAGTCTGTCAGAATGTATAAAATCTAAAAACAAAGATACAGTACCTGGGTCACAGTAGTGCATATTTTTCATGGATGTGAATAGTTTGATTCACCTATTAAGATGTGCTTGTTTTAATCATGGTTATGTAAACAACCCAAAATGACCTGATTTACATGTAACATTAAGCCAAGCAAATGTGCATATGTTCTTTCTTTAATACATTTATTCCCAACCATGTTCAACCATTTTATATTTTTCTTGTTATTTGTATGCCGTAACTTAGACAGTAATGTTGTGCAAAGCATTCAGCAAAGCAAAGTACTCTTCTGAATCTTCCCCATGAAAGTTCCTTGAAGCAGCTCAAAGAAGGCTTCATTGGTGTGGGTTTGAGCCTTTGGATGCTTTTAGCTGCTTCACTCTCTCAAAGAATGGATTCAGAGGAGTATTTGGGACCAAAGCAATGTTTCTTGTTAATGATTATGATAGGTCTAATAGGCATCCATTTAGGGGGTTAGGTTTCAGATAAATATTTTTCTGAAAGGAAGGAGAACAAAGAGTTATAAATGAAACAATTGCTTTTCCTTTCTCTTTAGACTGAAATGGTACATTTTTGAAGCTTGTTCTTGAAACTGACTTTCCTTCTGAAATGCCTCTGGAAAGTCTAAAGTTCCAGCTTCAGCTGACTTCATATTTTTCAATGAACAAAACCAAAGATGCCTGTACATAATCATTCATACACATGGAATCATGAGGCCATTGCCCCAACTTTCTGCTCAGTGAAAGCCTTCAAATCAAAACATGCTTGTTCAGTGTCTATATGAAACCACTGGGTGAGATTATCCAACATTTTGGCATCTGGTAGCATCAGTATGCTCATGATACCCATTTATATATTTTGTCTTCAGGCCAACCAAGTAAGGTTGTCAAAGCCTTGTCCCAGTATCTGGAGGCTGTGAGGGTCTGGATGTGGAGAAACCGAGTCTGCCTTAATCCAACAATGCTAAGTGGCTGAGGTTGCTAGTATCACCCAGGTCCAGAGATCTTTGAATATTACTCCTGGATGGAATGTCAGTTCTCAATTCAGAATGGTATACAATCTGGGGGTCCACTTGGACTTGATGAGCAGATGGCAATTATGGCTAGATGCCTTCGCACACATCATGTGGGGTGCCAAAATGTGCTCCTTGCTAAATTGGATAACTCTCCAGACAGTCACTCCCTTCTCATCTAATGGCCCAACAGTGAAGCTGCCCTTCAATATTACATGGAAGTTTCAACTGGTCCAGAATGCAGTGGTGGGTCTGCCCATGACATGCCTGCTTTGTGAGCTTCATTGGCTGGCACTATGCTTTTGGGTACAATTCAGAGTGTTGATCCTCACCTATACCAGTCTTGGTTCCGGTTATTTGAGGGGCTATCTGTGTCTGTCATTTCTATTGCCCCAGAAAAAGCTGACAAGTGAACTTACCCTTAATTAAATCGCATTCTTTCAGTATTGCAGAACTGTCCCTTCTCTATCATGGATGAGGTTCCCAAGATATAGATGGGTCTCATCCTGATGATACTCCAGAAAGTTTTAACAAATCTCGTTATTCTCCCAGGTTTTAGGGTGGGGTTAGGGTGGAACCACTTGTTAGATGCATATGTCTTATGTTCATATGTTTTGATGTTAATTGCTTGGATTTGCCATTTTGTTTCCTTTACTGTATTTTCAATTGAATGTATTGCTTTGTTTTTTTTTGTATAATGAGCCATCCAGAGTTAGTCTAGAGTCAGGCAGCACCAAAGTTGAATTAAATAAATAAATGATCTGACAAAGTTAATTTTGCACATGCGTGATATGGGGCAAAGACTTCTGAGTATTGGAGCTGCTAGAGAGAGAGAGAGAGAGAGAGAGAGAGAGAGAGAGAGAGAGAGAGAGAGAGAGAGAGAGAGAGAGAGAGAGAGAGAGAGAGAATAGAAATCAAGCAATGTAGTCTCTTTCCCTTTGGAAGCGGGGTAGGAACAGATTGCTTTGTAGAGCAGCTTCAAAGGGGTACTTTGCATAAACCTTTGTCAAAGCAAAACATCTCTTCAAAGCTTTGGGCAAATGTACTCACAATATACATGTTTTAATATTCAGCTTACGCTAATGTGTACTCCCTTTTCTTATATATGCTATATTCATGCACATATAATTTGAAAGAATGAAATTTTTTAATAAAGCTCAAGATCAGCAATGTGAAATACTCTTCAAGAAGTAAAAAATACAGATAGTAGTGCAATACATAGTAAAACAGACAGAAATATAAAAGTAAGGGGAGATTGACAGCTACAACTGGAGAGGGAGATAGAGCACTAATTTCGCTGGCATCCCTTTGTTACCTGTTATCGCCTTCTGCATGCTGCCATGCAAAATTTTGCTGCATAATAGCGAGTAGCTGGCTGGCTGGCTGCCTGTGAAAGAGAGAAGGACTTCATCCAGGTGGCCTGAAAACTTTAGCAAAAGCAGCATAATAAGCTTCTTATGTAAATCCCTGTAGCATTCGCAGTCTAGGAAGATGCAACCCAATGTTTTTACTGTCCCTGAGTGACAAAATGAACTTCTGGAGGACTGTAGTAATTCTGCCTTCTAACAGAGTAGATTAGAAGACAGAAAACTCTGTCAAGATGAAGCAATGTGAAGGTAGGTAGGTAGGTAGGTAGACATCTGGTTGGCAATCTCTGTTTCTAGAACCTAATGAAATTGATCTCAGTTTGCCCTTCAGTTGTATATGAAGCATCCTTCCATAATCATATGTCTAGGGATATTTACCCATATAGTATGGCTGTATTACTATTATCCTTTATATCTTTTCTACTACCTTCTCCTATTGGTATCTTATGATATTACCTTGTTGTTTGTAGGTACACTGAGAGCTTAAGCACCAGAGACAAATTTCTTTCCTTTTTTTAATATTTTTATTGATTTTTTCCATACATTCAATAGTATTTATTCAACAAACGTGCTGTCTGAGTTAACATTCGCTAATACATATTTAGTTCCTAATCCTTTATTCTTTCCTCTAGCCATCAATAAAAAAGTCCCAAGTTTGATAATATTCCGTTTCTTCTTTTCCTTTCAGTCTCAGAGTCAGTCTACCCATCTCCGCGCATTCTAATATTTTTTTAATTATTTCTTCATCTGATGGTATTCCTTCATTTTTCCAATACTGCGCAAATATAATTCTTGCCACTGTTATAACATGCAAAGTCAAATATATGCTTTACCAGTCTTTTCTGGCATTATACCTAATAAAAAAGTTCAGGTTTAAAATCTAGGTGTTCTCCCAACATCTTTTCTAGCCAGGCATGTATCTTTTCCCAATAACTCTTTGCTTTGGCACATGTCCACCAAACATGGTAATAAGTGCCTGACTTATGTTTGCATTTCCAACATCTATCTGACATGTTTTTAAACATTTTTGCTAGTCTTGCTGGTGGCAAGTGCCATCTATAAAACATTTTATATAAATTTTCTTTGTAGGAAGTTGACATTGTCAGTTTATAATTTCTTTCCCACAAATTTTGCCATTTTTCTAATTCTATATTGTATCCAAATTTTTTTGCCCATCTTATCATTGTTTCTTTAACTTGTTCACTTTCCATTTTCAAAGTTAATAAAAAATTATAAATTTTCTTGATTAGTTTCTCATCAGAAGTTAACAATATCTTATCAAACAAAGTTTGCTCCTTATAAAATCCATATAGTTTAACATCTTTATCATATCTAGCTTGCATTTGTAAATGTGCCCACCATGATAAATTGATACCCTGATTTTCTATTTCTTGTTTAGTTTTTAAATTCCCTTCAGAGTTTAGAATATCTCTATATGTCTGGATTTTTTCAAAGTCAACTAAATTTGGGTGTACAAATTGTTTGGAATAAAAATAAAAATTTCGGTAATATATTCATTTTCACTGTAGCAATTCTTCCTAATATTGACAATTGCAAGTTTTTCCATTTTTCCAAATCCACTCTAATTTGATTCAATAGTTTTGTATAGTTATCTTCTTTTATCGTTGAACAAATTTCTTGTGTGTCCAATCACACTTGGCCAATAAAGTCTTCTATTCTATTCTATTCTATTCTATTCTATTCTATTCTATTCTATTCTATTCTATTCTATTCTATTCTATTCTATTCTATTAATCATAGAACAGAAAAAAGCCCAGTGGAAAGGCCATAGGTCAGTTTATTCTTTTCAAGGAATGAATGAAGACTCCACTTATGAATGACATTTTTCAAGAATTATTAGGAAAGCCAGACACATTGCACAGAATTCAACCTTTAACTAGAAATTAAGAACTTCCAGCCAAACACCTGTGGTTGATCTTCCTCCAACTACAAGGTAACATTAGGGATATTTTGGGGGATCTGAAATGTGGTCCTCAGGAATTTAGTCTGCACTGTTTCTAGATGGGAATATTTGGGGGAATGGCAGCAGCAGAGATTTGTATAACTGTTGAGACAAGAACTTGGCCAGAAATTGTTTGGTGGCAGCAGGTACAATGCTACCTGCTTTTGAATGTTGAAAACCTGAAATGCCGGTAGAATTTCCCTGTGCATTTTCAGTTTGGGTCCTCTTACTTGTTCATGGACACAAGTCCCAGATATTTAAAGCATTAAACCTGCTCAGTGATGTTGCCCTAGCAACTGTGTCATGCCACAATTTAAATATAATATAGTTTAAAAAAAAAAAAAACTTTTCTGAATATAGACTTATATTTAATTAATTTTTTATAAATATGAACTAATTAGTAAGTTAATTATTTTTGATGCTATTTGGACATAATGAAATTGGTTTTAGCTATCACGGCATATTGAAAGAAAAAATGCATGTGCTTGAAAACTATATCTGTCTGTACGCCTACCTACCTACCTACCTACCTACCTACCTACCTACCTACCTACCTACCTACCTATCATCTATTTCATTCCTACTTATCCAGGCAGCACCAAAAATATTTTTCTGACCTTCTTAATATATCAGAGATAACATACAGTTGTTATTAGTTCTTTAACTCCAGGAGCCCTGGAGCATCTTTTCTTTTATGACTGTGTTTTTGAAAGCACTGTTATTTAAATTCTACATTTGTGTTGCTCCTTCCTCAAACCCTTCAACAACCATTTGTACAATTTCAAGATCTATGCTATGCCAATTGGCAGGAATCCCCATGTTGAAGCTGCACCAGATTTCCTAGAGATATTTTGCAACACAAATTAGTCAATCTCAAAGCTCCAGCTGCATCTCTCTATTTGAATACTGACATTAATGCTAAGTAATTATTTTTTTTAGTTTATACTGTGAGTCTTATGACTGTGTGTGTGGATATGTCTGTCTAATCTCTTTCTCTCTCTCTTTCTCCATTCATAGTGTAGTGTATGTGTAAGTGTGTGTGTGTGTATGTGTATGTAGATGTCTACCTGTCTATCCATCCAGCATAGAAATAGTGTTTGTGTATATATGTGTGTTGTGTGGAGAGAGAGAGAGAGAGAGAGAGAGAGAGAGAGAGAGAGAGAGAGAGAGAGAGAGAGAGAGAGAGAGAGATTACCAGTCTACAAGTTGTCTTTTTAGCCTATTTTACACTCAATATAAAGGGCAGTAAAGTGAGTTATCCATTACTAACACTACATTTTTCTTCTTAGAATCAGTGAATGGATTCTAACTGAAGGATGCAAAATCACACAAACACAATATGCATATATATTGATATTGTATGCAAAAGAGGCTATGTTTCAACTGTAGAAATTCTATGGCTTTATCTGTAGAGCCTTGGAGATCAGTGACAAGGCCCAGGTTTCTGAATTGTGGAATTATCATCAGATAGAAAAGATACAGGCATTTTCATACTCATTTTTAAAATGGCAATTCCTGCTTTATAGTTTATAAAATAAATGAAAAATAGAGGAAATAAAACATCACAACGTAAAATGTTAAGGCTTATAGTAGAACTGAGGTCAGTTTAAAATAAAAAAGCCAACACACAAAGACAGAGAAGACAGGAAAGCAACTGTACATTCACTTTCTTTTATGTGCAATTTCTAATGTATTTTAAGGCAGCTGCTTTGGCAGTTCCTTTAAGTTGCTTCTTTGAAATTAACATGCAAATTGAAACAGGAAGGACACTTGCATGATATGTAATGCTTTAAATTAGACTGCAAAATAATTCAATGTCGCTCTGTCTTGGATATTTCAGATAAGCTAGCAACAAAAGCTGAAACAGAACAGAGACTTTCAGAGGAAATGAATTGTGGCATTTATCTGATGGATGTTTCAGTCTGCAATCCCACATGATGCATAAGATGTCTGTATTTTTCTAGAGAGCCTGACCTAATCCTTTCAGGTCTACTTAATCAAGCCTGGTGGGCAAGGTCATTGTTATTGGGGCCCACCTAAGTAAGTTGCAATTCTTTCTCCTGCCAAAGCCTGCCATGCTTATTTAACAAGCTATAGTACTATGAAAGTAGCAAAAGACCCTAGCTTCCCAGAATACACTGTGCTCCCACTGTTTATTCTTCTGCCAATTCTACGGTACTCTGGCCTCTGTGAGCCAACACAGAGATGTCAGATGGTGCCATAGCAGGGTGGTGATGCAACTCTTTATATTTCCACTTCACATTTGTCATTTCTGATTGACGATGAATAACTGCAGCTGCAGTTATCGTGTTCCTTGCTTTCTCTCTCTGGTGCAAAGTGTGAATGATAGGGATTAAAAGATGAATCAACTCTGCGATTATAGAAACTGCTATTGTGTTCTTTGTTCCTGGCGCAGGCATTTTAACATTCTGCAGTGGAATTCTGTCATATCCTATGCGGCAATAAGACATATTATTGTTTCATTTTTCTAGAGGTGCTCAGAAAGCATGTTTATGTTTTAATTAAAGTAAAACTACTGCTGTAACTGAGCAGTTCTCGAACCATATATTACATTCTAGCAAAGTAAGGGAACCAAAACATCAGGATTCAAAGTGTATTGCATACGTAGCCAGAGATTTGCTTTACATTCTTATAACAGCAATTCCTAATGGAAAACAATTCTAGTTCCTTGAAGTGGTGTGTTTAACCCCAAAGAAAAGGTAAATGTTTCCTTTGTTCAGTTGTATCCGACTCTAGGGAGTAGTGTGTAACTCTGTTTCTTAGCCGAGGGAGCCAGTGTGTTTCATGACCAGATGACTAAACACCAAGGTGCACGGAATGCTGTTACCTTCCCACTGAAGTGGTACCTATTTATCTACTCTCGTTTGCCTGCTTTCAAACTGCTAAGTGAGCAGGAGCTGGGACAAATAACAGGAGGTCACCCCATCTTTAACCATTGAGCCATCGTGCCCCCAAAAGAATACTGAAGCTAAAATACACAGTAGTATATCCTCTCACCCACTATAATATTATGAAACTGTGTTTTGGTTGCTTCTCTTTAAAGAGGCTCTGCTCCCAATTAAAGGAGCAACCCATTGTTTCCAAAGCCTGATGTGGTACATTTTCTGCAGTTTCTGCAACCAGTATAGTGTCAACCGAGGCATCTCAAGAAAGCCTCTTGGGATTAGAATCCCTATGCACAGGGTGGACCCAGATGAAACCTTCACTCAGTTCCTTTGGTTTTTTTTTTTTTTAACAATCTCCAAATCTGGGGGGACAGGATAAGTGAAAAATAATCAGGAGTGGCAAAGGCATTGCTGCAAAGAGAAACTACATTTTGCAGTTGTTCCTTCATTAGGATTACCCGATCTGAGCTGTAGATATCCAGGTGATCCCTCAATGATATGAAAGCAGTCTTTCTCTCTGATAGCCTTGAGGTCTTGACACCATTATTGTTGGCAAGCAAAACAAGGGCCACATTCACCTCAGAGCAAAGTATATCACTGCACAGGGGTTGCTACTGAGGAGGTATGTTTCTGTCTTTCCGTCTTAAAACACATATGGAGTGGCAACCCTGAGATGAATGCAAAGAATTGCCTTGGTCTGGGCAAGAGACTCAATCTTGTAAGTTTACAGGGAGTGATTGATGAAGAGCTTTATAGGTTAAAACCAGGACCTTGAATTGGATCCAATCTGGGTCAGTCACCCGGACCAGAGGTTTATTCTTCTTTCAGATTTGTGCTGGTCCCCATTCTCAAGGAAACTTCTCTCTAGCAGGGGTCCCCAACCCCTGGTCTGTGGACCAGTACTGGGCCACAGCATGCCAGCAACCTGGCCGCACAAACAAGCAAACCCCCATCCATGGGATGCAGGCAGCACACAAAACCATGTCCCCTCCTATCCACGGAAAAAACCTCTCTCCATAGAACCGGTCCCTGATGCCCAAAAGGTTGGGGACCTCTGTGCTAGAGAGAAGTTCCCTGAGGATGGGCTCCAGCATGCGTCCGAAAGCTTAGAACACTAAACCTCTGGTCCGGGTGATTGACTCGGATTGGATCCTACAATATTATCCTGGGACACGTATATTTGCTTTCAACCTTGAATTGGATTTGGATGTCTATTAGCAACCAATGCAGAATTTGAAGGTTGATACATATCCTGGTTAGTAACCTGGTTACTATATTTTGCACTATTTATAGCTTTCAAAGCATTTTTGGAGGTTGACCTACAGTATGTAAAGCAAACTGAAGTCATCTAAGAGAAATATAGTCACAACATCCTGTTCTAGAAAAATTCCGAGCTAGTATATCAGCTAAAACTCACCTCATGCCATAGCTTCTACCTACTTCTCTGGGGAAGAGCAGTCCTGTTCAGAACCAATCTCAGGACTGGGAGGAAGCCAGGATGATCACCTACAAATACTAACTTACTTATGTCAGGAATTGAATACAATTTTGAGCTTATTCCATCTATAATGTTCAGCTTTCTAATTCTGTCCATCATGATCTTATTCTGTCAATCAATAGTTCTTGTTCAGACTATTACCTTGACTACAAGGATTAGTAGCTGATATCTAGCTAGCTTGGTTAGTAGCTTTATTTGAATAATACAATCCTTTCTAAGTTAAAATTCTATTGTTTCTTTTGTCAGGATAGGCTGTTTTTATTTGAATACAAATGAAATGTAGGGCTGGCAAGATAACTGAATAAACCCAATTGAACATCTCTATTCTCTCTTGAAACAACATTTATTTAATATCACATTTTTTTTACAGTAGCAAAAAAGTGTTCTTAGCTTATGTGGTCATCTTAAATAATACAGTCATGACCTGGTCTACAACAATCCTAGGAGCTCCTCCCATCTGCATTCTTTTGACTACATGCACAAACTGAACATTAATATTCGCATTTTAAATAGTTTTTAAAAAATAATTTAATATTTCCTTACAAACTGAACACATTTAATATAAATCAAAACTGTATCTTATAAAGATAAATATAATAATGATGCAAATTAATCTCAACCTAATCTTAGTAGCTCTACGAACATGATTATAAAAATGTATGTCTCAGGGAACATGAAACACTAATTTTTGAATGATAGCCGGCCTGTTGGCTAAAATGCAAATAGTTATTTAGCAGAATGCCTAGGTAATGTGCTTTCCCCCCCATTTTTTTAACTGTTAGTATAGCTGGATATTTTAAGAAACTTAATATTTCAATGTGAGAATGGTAAAATACAAAATGTAATCTATTGTCAGAAGGGGCTGGTGGACTTTTCTTTCAAAGTCTTTCTAAATATGTTAAAAAATAAATATTTACGCTGTTTTCCATATCAAAACCAAACACAATTATATTAATTATTTTAAACAAACAACACCTTTCTTTGCAGACTATGGAATTTTTCACTGCTCCTCCACAAGGTTATTCTATAACATTTTGTAAAAATGAATACAGTCTCTGCCAATATATGTATTAAAGCTGACAGTAATTCTGAGGAGATATATGATAAAAAAAATGATGAAATCTGCAGGAAGGAAATGAAAACCTTGATTTACAAATATTGGATGGGGAGGAGGATTGCTTCTTTCAAAATTTAAATTCCAATATTAGTGGAGCTGAGCGTTCTGAAAACATACAAAGGATTTTTGTATGCATTAAAGATATCTATATATCTATATCTTTGATTTGGCTGCAGAACAAATGCAGTCCATTATACTCTTATTATACTTCCACTAGAATGGAAGAAACCTTATATTTTATATTTATATTTTGCATCACAATAATATATTAAAACAGAACCCAATAATGTGTACCTTCTAGTCACTATCTCCTTAATTCCATAATAATCTTTAGGATGAGGAGAGGAGCTTTAACAAATTAACAGCAGTATTCCAGTAAAAGAGAATAAAGGTAGCTCAGAGTTGAGCAGTGGAGTCCTTGGTACTCTCTGAGCTTGGTTGTTTGCTTGTAGATTTTTCATTATCCATTTAGATAATACACTGATGATATTACCTAATCAGGTAATGAAATGTCTACAAGCAAACAAACAAGCTCAGAATGCACCAAGGACTCCATAATGGCAGCGGTGTATAAAGATAAAATGAACTTTCCAGATTCAGGTCTATGAGTGTGTACAGAGAAAAAATGATTTTGTTAATTTTACCTTCATTTTATTTTACGAATAATCCCTTTCATTGGGGTGGAGTCAGGGCGACTGAATGGAGCTGAGCGTTTACTGGCTGGATGCCCTTCCTGATGCCTATGCAGAGTTCGCAGCAGATATTTTCTCTTTGTGCCCTGATAGAGAAACATCTGTTGCTGTCTAGGATTGAACACTCAACCTCCCTAGTGTGAGGTGAGTGTTTTCACCTTTAGGTGACTGCACCACTCATAATTTTACCTTCATATGCTTGTGTAATATTTTTAGACATTTGTATGACACAAGATGATTTTTATTTTCAGAATTCTGCCATAACAACATATTTGGGGCTACTACAGCTTACAAGTACAGCCAATCATCCCAAGGTGATGCTCACCACACATGCTTATCAGCAAATCCTGCATCTCAGGATGATGGGAAAGATACATTCAGAGAACAGTAGCTTAGAAAAGATGTCTTAGACCAAGGGTGTCAAACTGCAGGCCTGCGGGCCGGATGCGTCATGGCAAAACCGCGCCCACCCCATTGCCGGCAATGGGAAAAAAGTCACGATACGTCGCATGACATTGCGAATTTGACACCCCTGTCTTAGACTAAGTGGAAAAAGGGGAATTTCCTACCTATGAGTACTTCTATTCTTCCTGTTCTTACCTCCTCCTTCCTCCTGTTCTTTCACTAAAGTATCAAAAGCTATAAGATTCTAAAAAGGGATAGTCAATTTTCCATTTCCATACTCGAATGCATTTTTGAATTCCATGTGGAAATTTTCAATTATAATAGCGTGAAGGAAACCAACCTGTTTCTCTTTTGCTTTGCTTGGTGAAGCTGTTATTCCCTAGTAGGCTCCGCTGGTGTGATAGAATTGCTGATAATGGCAACTTTCCAAATTTGCTGGCAGCAATTCTTTCATCACCTTCACAAATAGGAGCAAGGAGTAATGTCTCTGGAAGGATTCCCACTTATCTTGCACAAGGGAGTATTGGGAGCGGAGGGGTTCCTTCACCTTCTGCATTTTACTTTGGAGAAAAGAAATATGCAAAACAGTGCTTGAAATACAATGATAAATAAACAGCAAACTCTTATTCACACTCCAGCCCCTGACCAAATATAAAGTCTTTTCAGGGATAGTTAAATGGAAAAATACTAATAACACCACATAAAAAAGCAGATGTAGGAACCTGGATTGAAATTCTTGTTGAGAAGTGTTGTGAAGACGGATTGGACCCAACTGGATTTGTATCCTGCTTCCCTCTGTGGCCAATCAAATGCCCTGAGAAGTTAATAATGAGGATTTGAAGAAAATGTTTTTCCTGAACAGCTGGCAATAGGGATTTATTGCTTCTGAAGAAGCATAAAAAGATCAGCGTTGTTATGATTGATTGATTTATAGTAGGTTTTCATCATTTTCCTGAATACAGGGACAATTGGGGACAAAAGTTCTTCTTGAGGAGTGCATATTAAAAACTTGGGGGCTTCAAGGGAAAAAGAAGGAGGGGATCTTTTTGTGTACCTCTGAATCCATAGAGATGCATTGCTACCATACAATTAAATTATACACGGTAAACCTTAAGATATAAATAATTAATTTTAGAAAATAATATGCAACAATACACACACACACAGCAAGTACAAACCCCCCCCCCAAACTAAACTAAACCCCTCAAAATTAATTTAAAAATAAAAATAGGAGAGCTGGCAAGAGTCAATTTACAAAAAAATGTTTCATCTTAAGCCACTTCCAGAAGACTAAAATGGTAGGCAAGCTTTAACTGCAGCAAGAAACTACAGTATTTCATTAAGGTCGGTATAGCAACTGAGAAACAAGCCCTCCTATGTTCCATCCATGATTTATAAAATGAAAGTCTCATTTTACAGTTACCTTGTTTTTGAGCAGGGGGTTATAATTTCAAAAGAGCCCAGTGATAACCATTCTCCATTTTTGCTTTCTAAGATACTATTACTTTATGTGAGACTGAGAGACATTCTTGGAAGTAAAAATGATGCTGGAAGAAGACATTTTATGTGGCACCACCTTGGCATTCTCTTTACTGATTTTTAACTTATAGAATATTTTGCAAAATCCAGCAGAATAAGAATCCTGGAGTGCCCTTTTGGGATCTCAGAATCAGAAAAATGAGCTTGTGGTGAATTTAAAATTGCATTATAAATGGAAAAGAATATTTTATAGAATGTTGTAAAAAATCATTCATCAATTGTCAGATCATGGGGTTATTTGCTTCCTAAATATTTTCAAAGGAAAAAGAGAAAGACAGCAAAGGGTTTCATTGGAAAATTAATAAAGTATGCAATATGACATTTATTGCATTAAAATACACCACAATTAACTGAAGGAAACATTTCTTCTTAAAATTTAAAATAATAATAGAAATAATGTTAGTTTTATTTTAAAACTACAGATATGTTTATGAATTTATGAATATTTAATATTACATGCATAAATTAATTTAGCATATTTATTTTTCCTGATTAGATCGTCCTATCCTTTGTATTTAGGGGACTACCAGTGCATCATTTAATTTTTTTCTCTCTCGCTTCTGTAATGCTCAATTTTTAAATATATTTTCTTTGAGGGCAAGTACTTAAAGCTAGGTCACAGACATTCAAATTTATCAGATATGATAGTGTAGTTTTGAAGCAGCTTGATGCGGTGGAAGTAAATGGCTTGGACCAGTCTTTTCATAGCTACTATCTTCTTGAAATGTTAGAAACACAGTTTCCAAAATTTCCTAAGTAGTATGGTGTGAGTTTTAAGAGTTGTGGTTTTTTTTTTTAAATCTTAGTGTGGTTCTGTCTCCAGTATGTTTTTCTACATAAATTTGGAATCTAGAAATAAAAAAAATCGATCCTAGGTAGTGGCAGATATTTCTCTCTCTGGACTCAAAGAGAAAGTATCTGCTGTGAGCTCCACGTAGGTGTCGGGAAGGACATCCAGCCAGTAAACTCTCAGGTCCATTCAGTCTTCCCGACTCCACCCCATGCAATGTAAAGTAGAGATTTTGTCTCTTTTGTTTTCTCTCACATTCACTGAATGAAATTTTTTTGGGAATTTTCATATATGTTTATCTGAAAACGATTCAAACCAAATTTTCTACCATCAGCACTGGATATTTTAAATAGGAGTAGTTGTTCCTAAATACTGAGATTGTGTTCTACCTTGTTGCTGTTGAATAAGGTGTATTAGCTAGAATAAAATATTTGGGAATCTTTATTTAGTGTCCAAATGTGTAGAATACCCATAGATACAAATCTAGCCCTTTGAATGTGTCTACAGTTTTATACAAAGCAGTTTTCTTGAATAAGGAAGACTGCATTTTCTTTTTCTCCAAAATAGATGCATGGAATAGGCATACATGTTGTATCTGAAAATCATCCAAACCTAATTTTCTACCATCAGTCTTTATTAGAAACTGGCAAATGTTTTAAATAACTTATATATAAAACATGAACATTTCTTTCCTCATTCCTAATCCACAGTGTTTTCTCTATTCTTTATACTTCATTATCTTTCACTCTCCTTCCATTGCAGATTTATCTAACCCCCAGATAGCCCAACAGGATCAAAAATGAAAAGTGTGATAGCAGTATAAGTCAAAAAGATCACAACTTATGATGGAAGATTTTTGCTTGAGATTTTTATTTCATTAACTGAAAGTACACCAGCTATTAATCTGCATTGAGTTGATTAAGGGACTGCAACTTAATCTTAATAAAATAGATATTTTGAGAAAACATAATGGAGACCAAATTATACATACAATATATAATTCAATGGGTGAGGAGGAAGACCTTATGCTTCTTGAAAACTCATCATGTTAATCTAATTATGAAAGGCTGTACTTAAACAGTTTTAACAGTTTAAACACTGCTGTTATTACTATTAATGGTGTTTTGCTTTTCATGGGGGACAGCTTTGATTAAAATTAGAAATAAAATCCAATTTTGACAGGTGTGATTAATGAGTCAGTTGATCAGTCACATCAGTGCATTGATTAATGCTTCTAGGCCTACTTTATTAAGTTTAACGTCACATTATTGAAAGCCAACAAACCTCTGAATGTTTCTAAGGTCAAGTATGATCCAACAGCTGAAACTGCATGCATTTCTTCTGTCTAAGCTGCACAATTTTATATATACTGGCCAAAACAATGCTTCTGTACTATATGCAGGACTTCAGAGCCAGCCCTCTTGTTTGACCCTGCTTATTTATTTATTTATCGTATGGCATCTATAGAAATCATGCAATTGCTGATATACAAATTTAAATAAAGCATCAGCAATGTATGTATGTATGTATGTATGTATATACGTATATACGTATATACGTATGTATGTATGTATGTATGTATATATGTATATATGTTTTCTGAGGTTTTCACGGGTGTTTGTATGTAGGTCTTTGGTAATTCGGGTTTTCTCCCGCGTAAAATTGGAAGTGTCTTGGCGACGTTTCGACGAAGTCTCATTCGTCATCTTCAGGCTGGTGTCTCTTCGGCCTCGTGCTTCTAGGAGCAATGTGTGATTGCAGCTGTTTCTTCCTTTTAACTGCCAGTGGGGGTATGAACTGATTGGGTGGGAGCTTGGCTGTGTTCTGATTGGGTGGAGGTGTGTTCTGATTGGTTAGGGGCTTGGCTGTGCTCTGATTGAATGGGGGGTTGGCTGTGCTCTGATTGGATGGGGGTGTGTTCTGTTTGGGTGGGGGCTTTGTTGTGCTCGGATTAGTCTGAGTTGCAGTGGGATTTGAGATGGAGAGCTGCACTGCTGTTGTTTGGCTTTGCCCATCCAATCAGAGCACAGCCAAGCCCCTAACCAATCAGAACACACCTCCACCCAATCAGAACACAGCCAAGCTCCCACCCAATCAGTTCATACCCCCACTGGCAGTTAAAAGGAAGAAACAGCTGCGATCACACATTGCTCCTAGAAGCACGAGGCCGAAGAGACACCAGCCTGAAGATGACGAATGAGACTTTGTCGAAACGTCGCCAAGACACTTCCAATTTTACACGGGAGAAAACCCGAATTACCAAAGACCTACATATGTATATATGTATATATGTATATATGTATATATGTATATATGTATATATATATGTATGTATGTATGTATGTATATATGTATATACTACTACTACTACTACTACTAATAATAATAATAATAAAAGTTGGAAAGGACCTTGGAGGTCATCTAGTCCAACCCCCTGCTCAGGCAGGAAACCCTATACCATTTCAGACAAATGGCTGTCCAGTCTCTGTGTATATATATTTGTATGTATATGTATATGTGTATATGTATGTATGTGTGTGTATGTGTGTGTCTGTGTGTGTGTATAAATAAATAAATGATGTGGATGATACAAAATAGGAGATAAAATATTAAATTAAAATAAAACCATAATAATATCACCATCATATGAAGCCATAGAATTGCAATGGGGTAGATGTTATAATTTGATATCTAAGGAAGCTAACTATCTACTTCTTTCTGGTGTGGCTGCAATGAGGTCATCCCAGGTACCTTGAAATGTTCTGAGGAGACATTTTTGAAATATATGTTACCCTGATGAAACAGTGATTTGAGCTCAGAACTCTGACATGTATGGTTGATAATGAAAACAGGGCTGAGGGAAAACAGGGAAACATGGGAGAGATGGTGGATGAATGCTACTGTAACTAACCCCCCTCCCATCCCCCTCTCAATGGTATTGAAGGTTTCGTAGTTGCCTCAGAGGTATGTTGTCAGTCTCGTTCACCAGCAAAAGCACAAAGTGTCCAATCCTATTGCAGGCTCTTTACAATAATTCTTCAACTCTCTCCAGATCTCACATCTGTAATCCTAAAATACTTGTTGCTTCTCTTCAAAACTCTAGCCATTCCCTAGATGACCCTACCCATTCTTACTCCTAATCTAAACACCTAATCCCTGTTGTTGTACTATCCCAGGCAGAAGCATTCAGAAGATCACATTCCAGGGAAAGAAGAAAGAACGTTCAGCCTGACGCATTGTCTGAAACAGCATGGAACACTCAATGGTGCTGCTCAAAATAGCTGCATTTCTTCTGTAGTAAAATAAATAAACAAGCAAACTCTAAACTCTAACTCGGCATGTTTTGTTGCATTCCTGAAACAACTGACTCCAAATATGCATGTTTTGTTCTGATCATGAAACATCAAAATAGTCTTTCTGAATTTCAGAACAGTTTCTGTGCAACTTTTTTATACTTTCCTAGTTTATCACAGGACCAAATTGGATAATTACTTTCAGAACTTTAAGTGTTTTTCTGGTATTACCCCAATCTATATCAGGAAGTGATATTTATTCTTCAAAATAATCTTCAAGGTCATTTTTGAGAGCATTGTTTCATTAGCTATAGAACTAATTTGTCATGAGTGCTTGTATGGATATGGTATTAGCAAAAATGCTACTTCATCTTTTGTGCCTTTGTATAGGAATCTCTCTCTATATATATATATTTAAAAAAACTAGGGTATAGCATTTAGAATAACTGACTTAGTTCCAATAATATTAACATAAAAAAGCAGTCTGTTATATACATATCAAAAATTATCAAATGACTATATCAAAGATATTATGTGATTAGATTCAAAATTCAGCATTAAAGACATGGGTGACTTACAATTTTGGATCAAATTATAATTCTTATCTTTAAAAAAAATAATAACCAATATTAACTCGTAATATAGTAATATAAGAAACAGTATGGCTGTGATATTATCCAGATTTGGCCATGTTTAAAATCTTTAGAATTCAGTAGGAATTTCTTCTAAAGAAATACAATAATGATAATAATAATAATAATAATAATAATAAAGTTGGAAGGGACCTTGGAGGTCATCGAGTCCAACCCCCTGCTCAGGCAGGAAACCCTATACCATTTCAGACAAATGGCTGTCCAGTCTCTTCTTAAAAACTTCCAGTGTTGGAGCATTCACCGCTTCTGGAGGCAGGTTGTTCCACTGGTTAATTGTTCTAACTGTCAGGAAGTTTCTCCTCAGTTCCAGGTTGCTTCTTTCCTTGACTAGTTTCCATCCATTACTTCTTGTCCTGCCCTCAGGCGCCTTGGAGAATAGCTTGACTCCCTCTTCTTTGTGGCAACCCCTGAGATATTGGAATACTGCTATCATGTCACCCCTAGTCCTTCTTTTCATTAAACTAGACATACCCAATTCCAGCAAACGTTCTTGATATGCTTTAGCCTCCAGTCCCCTAATCATCTTTGTTGCCCTTCTCTGCACTCTTTCTAGAGTCTCAACATCTTTTTTACATCGTGGTGACCAAAACTGGATGCAGTATTCCAAGTGTGGCCTTACCAAGGCATTGTAAAGTGGTATTAATACTTCACGTGATCTTGATTCTATCCCTCTGTTAATGCAGCCCAGCACTGTGTGGCTTTTTTGGCAGCTGCAGCACACTGCTGGCTCATATTTAAGTGATTGTCCACTAGGACTCCGAGATCCCTCTCACAGTTACTACTATTGAGCAAGGTACCCCCTATACTATACCTGTACATTTGGTTTTTCTTGCCTAAATGTAGAACCTTACTTTTTTCACCATTGAATTTCATTTTGTTAGATAGCGCCCAATGTTCAAGTCTGTCCAGGTCCTCCTGTATCTTAAGCCTGTCTTCTGGAGTGTTGGCTATTCCTGCCAGCTTGGTGTCATCCGCAAATTTGATGAGTTCCCCATCTATCCCCTCGTCCAAATCGTTGATGAAGATGTTGAAGAGCACTGGCCCAGAACAGAGCCCTGGGGCACCCCACTGCACACTTCCCTCCATGTAGATGCGGTTCCATTGAGGACCACACGCTGAGTACGGCCGGTCAGCCAGCTACGAATCCATCTGGTGGTGATGCTGTCTAACCCACATTTTTCTATCTTATCAAGTAGTAGGTTGTGATCTACTTTATCAAATGCCTTACTGAAGTCCAAGTAAATTATATCCACAGCATTCCTCTGATCCACTAATTTTGTCACTTGGTCAAAGAATGCAATAAGGTTTGTCTGGCATGATCTGTTTTTGACAAACCCATGTTGGCTTTTAGTAGTGATTTTGTTTGCCTCTAGGTGTTCGCTGATTCGTTGTTTGATTATCTTTTCCAGAATCTTCCCAGGTATTGAGGTCAGGCTGATAGGTCTGTAATTTCCTGGGTCCATTTTTTTCCCTTTTTTGAAGATGGGAACTACATCAGCTCTTTTCCAGTCCTCCGGTAATTCCCCAGTGCTCCAGGATCTTTGAAAAATATAGTTCAATGGTTCTGAGATCACATCTGCCAGTTCCTTGAGAACCCTGGGGTGTAATCCATCTGGTCCTGGTGATTTGAACTCGTCTAGGCTGGACAGGTGCTCACTTACCGTTTTCTTGCCTATCTTAACTTGCATTTCTATTCTGTTTTTTATGGCACTATTTTTGGTAGGTTGGTCTGTTTTTTCCCTTTGTGTAAAGACAGATGCAAAAAATGAGTTAAATAGTTCTGCTTTCTCCATGTTGCTTGTCACCTTTTTGCCACTTTCACCCACTAGTGGACCAATCATCATGATAATAATCCCCAAACATCAGGAACACTACTTGAATACCATCAGCATTGACAAAATAACCATTAGTCAATTGCAAAAGTCAGCTTTACTAGAAAAACCTTACATCCTGCAATGACATCTTTTAACACAATCAAACACCAACATCTGCCTATCCCAGGTCCTTGGGAAAGTCTTGATAAGTAGATAAAAATGTCAAATCCAGTCTAAACACTGTCAAACCTTAGCTATCTTTCTCAAGATCCCTGTCAAGTTAGGCTAGAGCAAATTCTCAGGCAAGAAAGTTGGCTAGATGACTTTGGGCCAGTTACTTTCTCTCAGTCCATGATGCCAGGCTTTGTCGACAAGTTAGTTGGTCAATTCCTGTTGCAACTAATGGATCAATACTCAGTTGATAAAAAATGTGAGTCCTGTACTTGCAGGAAAATGCTAGGAAGAAAAAAATTATGTGAAAAAAAAATTACGTGATGGACCCATCTTTTGTCCACGCTTGTCTTTCTGCAGGTACCCCTTCTTCTGTTGAGTAATAATAGATTTATCAAGTTGGAGTGTTGCTAGTGATATGAGAAATGCTATTCTTTGATTACACTTTTGCAAAAGTGGTTTGGGAAATATACCACTTATTCAAATGGCCCTGTCTTGCTTCGTAACCGAACAAAGCAAAATACGCCATTCTCCATGAAATTTAAAAAAAAAAAGAGATCCATAAAGTAAATTGACAAAAGTGTGGCAATTTTGTTATGTTTGTTGCATAATAATACCATACAGGAAATAGACAAGAATAACTTTTTAATATGACATTGTCTTTGTAATGCTTGATGAACAATTTGATATTAATGTTTGGTGATCACTTCATATAGAGAGATAAGAGAGATAAGAAAACCACCCACTGCTTGCATTTGCATTCAATATATGAACAGCAGGATGCTATATGCCTGCAGTGAATCTTCAATTTTCACCATTCATGCCTTAATTTTCTCCAAGAAATCATCTCTGTGAACTAATAATGGGCTCTTCACCTCAAAATAAGTTCCTCTTGCAAATCTCCGAGAAGGAAAAATGCATAATTTAGAAGCTAGAAAATCAACATTTTTTTTTTAAAAAGCATGCGCTGTACACTATAATGCATTCTGTAAATGCCATTAAAATGTTTTAGTATTTATATGTCTAAAATTAGGAAACACTGCGAACGTGTACCGCTGTGTATTTTTTAATTATAAAAAGATTCCTACTTTCTAAAATGTATTTTCCCTACAGTTTTACGCAGTTTGTAATTACATATTAAGGTTGGTACCATACGTGCTAATTGATACAAAAGAATAGCAAGAAAACAGTCATGAGTACCTGCTGGGAAATCTGTCACTTTCCAGTTACTGCTGAATTATAACTTCCAGCAGCTCCAGTCAACGTGGTCCAAAATAGATGCTGGTTGCTGCAGTCAGCAACATCTGGAGGGCCACAGGTTTCCATTTGTTGCTTATTGATTTTTTTCCTCTCCATTCAGCATGTTAGATACTGTAGTTGTAACTAATTTCCTTCCAGATCTTTTATGCTGCTTATCTTTTTATCCAAATTCCAAGTTTATATCAGCAATATTGGTCATGGGGAGGGAAGGCTGCCTTTTGCTAATGCATAAATACAATGGGAGGCATGTAATGTAGTTATCATGATAAACTAATCTAGAGTAAGCCATATGATTGACTCGAATGCTTTTTTTTCTAGTGAACTGTAGGTATACATCCTGCTGGTAAAAGAGATGGAAAAATAGGCCAAGATTACATTTAACAGCTTATTATTTAGATAACAAAAAGCACTGTTTCATTAATGAAGGCGGAATGGGGTAGAGCCAACCATTATATCCTTGCCCCAAACATTTTTTTAAAAAGATGTGGAGGTACTTCTGCAATCTTCGCATATCAGCGAATGTAAAAAGAAAGTGGCTTATAGCTGACTAGTGGACAGAGTCAATGGACTGGCTAACCATATCTGAATTTCATGACTCAGGTTTTCTAACTATAGGGATAAAGAAATGACTTTTTCTGTTTTTCTGTTTCAGAACGTAAGGAATTATAATGTACAAATCAGGAATGGAATAATAATTAGGAAGTGGTAGTTTATGGCAGTTGAATCACTTACTGGCCCTGCTTCTGAAAGTGCATGTGACCAGAGCTGTCCATTCATTTGTTTGACTGACAGGGCACAAGAATTACTAGATGTCTCTCTGTGACAATGGCCTTAAAACAACGGCAAATTTCAGAACCAGGGACAGAATCTGTAGTGAGATTTGACTACACCATCTGGCATAGATGTTAGCATTCTTCATGAGTTACAAACTTGCTAGCATTATATTGTACAATCCTGTGCGCTATTGTCATATGCTACACTAGTTCAAGATTTTGGAATAGGATTTCTTTACCTATTTAATTTTTTTCCATTTGTTTTTTGAGTGGTGTCATGGAGCTGCAGTGCAAAAAGTAGGTGAGGCCAAGATGAAGAAATCAAGGAGACAAGGACAATTTTTAAATGTATAATTTCAATTAAATTAAGTATGGTTAATATAAATTATATTATACAGATAGTCCTCAGCTTATGACCACAATTGAGCCCAACATTTCTGTTGCTAAGGGAGATATTTGTTAAGTGAATTTTGGCCCACTTTATGACCGTTCTTGCCACAATTGTTAAGTGAATCACTGCAGTTGTTAAGTTAGTAACATGGTTGTTAAGTGAATCTGGTCTCCCCATTGACTTTGCTTGTCAGAAGGTCACAAAAGGGGATCACATGACCACCAGGACACTGCAATGGTCATAAATATGAATCAGTTGCCAGGGGTCTGAATTTTGATCACATGACTATGGGGATGCTACAATGGTCATAAGTGTAAAAGATGGTCATAACTTACTTTTTTCAGTGCCGTTGTAACTTTTCAAGGTCACTAAATGAACTGTTGTAAGTCAAGGACTATTTGTATCATATCAATATAGTATAGTGTAGTGTAGTGTAGTATAAATTATTATATTATATCACATATTATTATAACTTTTGTATCGTATAGAAAAGCTTTGTAACTAATAACAATTTGTTATCCATTTTTGTCAGTTCTGTATTTATATGAATTAAGTTATTAGACACACAGCCTTCAAGAATGTTTTCAAGATCAGCCTAAGCAATTCCAACGCTTTACCCCCATTATTATTTGGAGAGTCCTCAATCTACTATCTCTATCTCTATCTCTATCTCTATATCTGTCTCTGTCTCTGTCTCTGTCTCTGTCTCTGTCTCTGTCTCTGTCTCTACCTGTACCTCTATCCCAATCTAATCCAGTGGTGGCGAACCTATGGCACGGGTGCCAGAGGCGGCACTCAGAGCCCTCTCTATGGGCACGCGCACTGTTGCCCCAGTCCTAGGCCTTCAGCTGGGTTTTATAAAACCTTTTCACTTTAGGCCTCCACCGCCGTGTGCAAAAAAAAAAAAGGTTCAATCAGTCAATTTCAACTTCTCAGGGGAAAAAAAAGTTGCAAAGTTGGAATTGATTGATTGAACTTTTTAGTCCCACCCAGTCTGCCATTACCACCGCAGCCATGCCCACCCAATGGGCCACGGCCACCCAATGGGCCACGGCCACCCAATGGGCCACACCCAGCCAGCACTCGATGATGCATAAGTGGGTTTTGGGTTGCAGTTTGGGCACTCGGTCTCTAAAAGGTTCGCCATCACTGATCTAATCTATCTATGTCTATCTAAATCTTTATTGCTCAGAAGTCAATCAGCCAAAATTGATTGACTTCTGAGTGATAAAATTCATTAGGCTTTTTAATGACACTTCTATAAACTGAGACATTTTACATTTATTTTTCTTATTCATCTATAGTGATACCTTGGTAAACAATTGCTTTGAAACTCATTGAATTTGCTATTCAATGCATTTTGATATAAAATTTTTATCCCGGTACTCATCATTTGTTTGGTATTCAATGCACAAGCTAGAACTTGTCAGCGTTGGTTGCCTTGTGACTCACTATATTATTCCTTATGGGAAAAATTGTTTTTGGTACTCCTCGTTTTTGGTACTCATTGTGCCTCCTGGAGCCAATTAATGATGACTAGCAAAGTACCACTGTATCTAATTAATTGAACAGCTTTATTATATTGATCACAGTCATCTTCACATCCATTTAACTGCTTCATGATGACTGACAATAAGTATGTTGTCTGGAGTTTTATTATGGTAAAAAATGGAGCCACAAGCAATAACTAATTATGTATGTATATACTTTCCTCTTTAGGTATGTAAAATAATCAAGAAGGGCTAGCTTTGCCCTTAGGGAGAATGTTGCAAATATTTCAGTTCTTCCTCTTGAGTTTAGTGGCATTATTATACTCATAGTTACCTCACTGGAGCCTTATAATTAGATCATATTTTTTTTCATGCAGCTGTTCATGGCTGCAATCCTACTCAACTTAATGGGATTTATTTCTGAGCAGAAAATGCCTTTCGGTTGCACAACTGCTTTCTAGCATACACTTTGGATAATTTTTCCAGAAAATACAGAAAGAAAAAAGCTAACAGGGGTATCTTCTGAGTAGCTCTGAGACATTTCTGGAATTCATTGTTAAAAAGATCTGTTGAAGCTATTGGCACTCATAGCATTAACAATGGATTAGATTAATACAGGGAGTATGGGTCAGCAACATGTGCCTTGCACAAACCATCAGTCTCGTGGATTTTGGAACAATAAGTCAAACACTCTGAAATTTACTGCCATTTTTTGACAATGCTTTCTGCTTTTCAAAGAAAAAGAATGTCCTAAGCATCATATACTATTGTCTAAAACTGGGGAGAAAGAGAGTTAAAAAGGGGGGGGGGGCTGTGGGATAACATCATTGTATCTCTGTCATATCCATTGCAGTCCTCACTTGACAGTGAGATGGACAACATATAAATTAAATATATTAAATAAATAAAAACAATCAACTTACAGAAAAAACCCCAGTGTCTCAGACTTTACTGATAGTCTTATCCAGGGGTCTTCAAACCTGGCCCTTTTATGACTTGTGGACTTCAGCTCCCAGAATTCCTCAGCCAGCATATGCTGGCTGAGGAATTCTGGGAGTTGAAGTCCACAAGTCATAAAAGGGCCAAGTTTGAAGACCCCTAGTCTTATCAGTAAAACCAATAGCTCTAGAACCTCCCAGTTAAGTGGCAATATGCTTTCAGTGCCATGGAAAAGAGCAATGGCTTATTGCTTTCATGTCCTAGTCATAGACTTCCTAGGCATATCTTACTGGCCATTAGGGAAAATAGACTTTTAGATTAGGTACACCTTGGTTTATCTAGCCTAGCTTTCCTTATATTCAGTTATTCTGAAGCATTTACTGTAGTCAGTAGCAGCTTATTTCATCTGCTGCTTTGATGCATGCGTTGGCATAACATGGACCGTTTTGATCACTTGTAAAATATTATATAAATGTCTTCAAATTCTTACATCATGTTAAGATTGGACATTTATAGTATTAAATTATCTCCATGATTAGCTTTCAGAATAATATGCTCTTTAATTTTTAGGCAGGAGAATACAGTCCATGTCGAACAAGAACTTTAAACCTAGACCAACCACAAAAAAATTGAATGTACCCCAAATTGACTGTTACGCTGTATAAAGGTCTAAGGAAACACTTGAATTTTTAGTGTAGCATGTATTTATGCTGGACTTTAAGCATATCTTTTTTGACGTGCTTTTCAAATCTGCAAGAAAATAGACTGAAATGGATAGGCAAAGTATTAAGCGAACATAAGCAGATGCTTTGCGTAAAAGACAAAAAAAAAAAAAAAAGATCAAGCATTAAATCTTTGATTTGGAAGGGGAGAGAGGAAGCCCAGCCTGATAAAACCTGTTCAAATGCACAGTATATTGAAACAATATAAGGCAAACTAAAATTACCTGTTCTTGCCCAAGGCTCTTTCAGCTACAGGCAAGGATTGCGGAATGCATGCTGATTTTCAAGTGATCCCTTGAAGAGGCTGCTAGCTTTTCAGGATACAGAATATGGAAAGATGAGACAAAGGTATTATGAAATCTTGAAAAAGATTTTAACTTTTGCAGGACAATGTTAAATAATGAAGAAAGCACTAATAAAAAAAACTTCAATTCAATTGTGAGATACGGTGCTGCTAAAGCAATGCTTCTCCCCCCCCCACCCAAAAACATCAGAGTAAGATTAATGTGGTGGGTATAATCAAGTGACTTCCCTAGCCCCCAACTGAACTTATAGTTATTGCTTGAGCAGGGCCTGCTGGATTGACTGGAACACTACACATCCTCTTCACAACCCGTTTTCCTTGTTATATTCTGAGAGGAGGCTTCATGGTATCCAAAGCAGAACATCCAGATTCAGTCACAGTTTTATTCCATTGTTCCAACTCTCAAGTTTCCTCTTTCCGCTATGTATTCAAGATGGACAGTGATTAATATTTATATGTATTTATATGTAAGGGTGTAGGTATATGTTGTATATAGCATGTTTATATGTGTGCTATGTATGTTTACACTTTTGAGAGCAGGCAACAGAATCTCATTTTTAATGTGTGCCAGTGTGCCCACAGTAAAAAACAAATGAGAATAAAGGTTATCTTATCTTATCTTATCTAACATTTGAATCTGGGAGGCCTACAGAAGGAGAACTTCTCGTTCAATATATACATTCCAACAGTGGCAAATCATGAAATTGGCAAAGGGTTGTCTGAACCAAGTGATGCAAATTTTTAACCTCCAAGTAGCCCTTTTTGTTTCCATTTGACAATTTCCCAGTTGCATTTCTTCAGGTGCATTTCTTAAAAGAAAAGTCATTTGGTCTTACCAACCAACTACATGGCAAAGGACCAGGTTACTTGACGGGCCATTGTCTCCCCAAAACATCTGCCCATCCCACACACTCCCACATGGAGGGCATACTTCAGGTTGCTTCATTTAGATCTTTTCATTTTACAGGACCGAGGTAAGAGGTAAAGTTTTCCCTGTCAGTTGTGTCTGACTCTAGGCAGTGGTGGGATTCAAATATGTGAACAACCGGTTCTCTGTGTGGATGCCGCTTTCAGAAGTCCATTCTGGGCCTGGACAACAAAAAAGTAGCTACTGGTTCTGCCGAATGGGTGCGAACTGGCTGGATCCCACCACTAACTCTAGGGCACGGTGCTCATCTCCGTTTCTTGGCCAAGGGAACCAGTGTTGTCCAAAGACTATTTCTATGGTCATGTGGCCAGCATGGTTATACGTCAAAGGTGCAGAGCGCTGTTACCTTCCCACCAAAGTGGTACCTATTAATCTACTTGCATTTGCATGCTTTCGAGCTGCTAGGTGAGCAGCATGCCTTTTTTTTTGAGGTTTCCCCTACTCTCTGGAACAACCTCTCTCTCACCCACCCCTGATATAGGACTGCCCCAACTCATCTCACTTTTTGGAAAGTCATTAAAGCCTGCTTGTTCCCACAGGCATTACGTGGTGGTTGAGTGGGCATCCCCTTGTGATTTTGTTTCATTATATGCTTGGTTGCCATTTTATATTTATATATTAGATTTCTTTATTGTTATATGTCCTGTCTCCCAAAGTTATTCTCACAGCCCATTAATTCAGTGGAAATAATTCATTAAGTAATATTCATGGTTTTATTGTTCCTATTATTTCTGGAAGTTTTCAAACTATGGGACCCAGCCTGAAACAATTAGCAGGGGAAGGGTGCGGGAGGGTTTTACAGACTAAGTCGAGGTGCTGCCAAAATTCACTTTGGGCTTTCCACTCTGCTTTGCCTATGGACCTTTCCCATGCAATGCAAAGATAGGTTTTAACAATGTACCTAAACCAGTGGTGGGGTTCAGCCAGTTTGAACCGGTAGCTAATTTTTTGTTGCCCAGGCCCAGATGCTGTGGAAGCAGCATCCACACAGAGAACCAGTTGTTCACATATTTGAATCCCACCACTGACCTAAACTACCTGCGTAAGTTTGTGGTTCCACCAAGTTAGAAAAACTGTGTGATATATAAAGTGCAATTATTACAAGTTTATTTTATTTTATTTTACAAGTTTTATTTTTGTTCAGTTGAAATCACCAGTTTTCTTCATGGGGTGTGTCACACAGATTCGTACTATATCAATTTAGGGGGTTGTAGGTAACAGTGGTTTCCAATTTATGGTCTGGAGACCTTTATCTCTATAAATACTCTATAAATATATTCAGGTACAGGTAGTGCTCGACTTATGACCATTCATTTAATGGCCATCAGAAGTTACAATGGCACTGAAAAAAGTGACTTATGACCATGTTTCACATTTCGACGGTTACAGCAGCCCCATGGTCACATGATCAAAATTCAGATGCTTCACAACTAGCTCATATTTTTGATGGTTGCAGTGTCCCAGAGTCATGTGATTCCCCTTTTGCAGCATTCTGACAAGCAAATGGAGTAGATAGACTCACTTTACAACTCTGTTACTGACTTAAAACTGCAATGATTTACTTAACAATTGTGGCAAGAAAGGTCGTAAAAAAACTCACTTAACAACTGTCTTGCTTAGCAACAGAAATGGTGGGCTTTGAAATACTACCTGTACTTCAAAGAATATAATGCCCAAATCTTAAGAATGCCCAAGATTTTGACATTCTTCCTCCAAATCTCACAAAATGTGGCAATTTCAACAACACAGTGGCTATTTTTTTAAATAAAGTTTTTGTTTAATTTTGGATCGATTAGGTAAAGGTTTTGCGTAATTCCGCATCTTTGTAGAAAAAATAATAATGAAAAGCACTTGTTCAGGAAGGACATGGAAATATATATGTGTAAAGGGCCTGTCTGTCCTTGTCAACACATGAAACATGAGTCAGAAGTATGATGCCGTTGCTGAAAAGGGAAAAGCAGGGAAAAGCTATTTTGGAGTATATTAACAAGAATACAGGGACATAATTGTTATACTCTACTCTGTCTTGGTCTGATCCCACTTGGCATGACATGTACAGTTTATGTCATGGGCACCACAATTAAAAAGACAATGACAAAATGACAAAATGGAGAGAGTGCAGAGTACAGCTTTCAGGATGACAAGATATCTAGAGGCCAAGTCCTATGAGGAACGGCTGAAGTTTGGGGTATGTTTAGATTCTAAAAGAGATTACTCAAGCGACCTTGGGCCAGTTTGTCTTCCTCGGGTCTATGTTAATTCACCATGGCCAACTCACCATGGCCAACTCACCATGGCCAACTTGCTGTGGGACAACTCGCCACAACCAACTCGCCACAGGACAACTTGTTGCTGGACAAAAGTTACACTAATAACAAAGAAATGGTGAAATCGAATAATTAAAGAAAGGATACAAAAGGAGGGACAGAATGAAATGTGATCGACAAAAATTAAAATAATGTTTTATTTATTTTAAATAATTAAATAGAATTGTTAAATTGTTCTGCAGAGAGTTGTCCCATGGCAAGTTGGCTGTGGCAAGTTGTCCTGCGACAAACTGTCCCATTCCCTCCTTCCTCACCTCTAGGAAGATGGTAGTGGCAAACAATATCTGAAATCTTGCTAAGAAAACTGCAAGGATTTAGTCCAGGCAGTTGCCAGAGATCAACACTGATTCAAAGGTGCGTGGGTATGTGTGTGTGAGCATGCAGGTGTGCATGCATGTGCACACTTGCCTCCTACACACATTACAAAGATAAGCTCCTGTGATAAATATCTCATAGTTCAGAAGTTGAAAATGGAAAATAATAGGAGAGAGAAGAAGAAATTAGGGTGACTAATATAAAAAATGACATTCATTTTTGTGGGCATTTCTATATGCTATTATACTGCTGGGTGAAAGGTTTTCAAGAAAAGAGGGTTCAGAGAAGAAGAATGAAGAAAAGTCAGTCAACGATTTTCTGTTTTAATGTTCTTACTAAGCAACAATTCCTCGTTTACAGTGGATGGGTTCATATAATATGCCAACTCAAAACCAAACAAATCACATTATGGCTCAGTAAGATCTGTAAGCCAGATCATTCTGTTTCTTCCCACACAACAGCTAGAACAAATTACTCTTCCCCAAAGCTCTGAAAAGAGGGCTTTTGCGATGGGGCTGAGGAGAGGCATGTTATCTGTTATGTACTGGGCCTTGCTGAAGTCATTCAGCAAGGCTCAGAAAGTCTGTAAAGAGGCTGGGCCGTGCTGAGTCATTCAGCTAGGCCCAGGAAGACTGGAAACAAGTTGCAGAGACCCAGACAGACCACATGTCTGCCCAGGACCGGTTGCAGAGACCCGGACAGACCACATGTCTGCCCGGGACCCAGACAGGCTGTCTCCAGCCTCGTGCGCATGCGCGAGGCGGGAGAATAGCCTGCATCGATTGGCTGAGCATTCCCTTGCTAGGGAATATAAGAAGGAGTGGCCAGTGTGGCCAGGTTGTTGTTGTTAGTGCTTGATCCTGTGTTAGTTTTGTTCAATCCATCTACATGCTTCTGTTCAGTGCATGTACACAATAAAGATCATCTCTTGTACCAATTGCCTCGTCTTCATGTCTGCGTTGCGAACAGAACATTATCCATGCCTATTTTATGGCCACGTTACCATAAACATGTGATGTCTGCGCCAGCATGAAGTTTTTATAATGTGACCTTTTTACACTGTTGTCAGTGGTCCCATAGTTCACTGTAACACCAGTGTAGATCAGTCTGGAAAAACAGAAATATTGAAACCATACCAGCCCTGAAGGAACGATGCTGCAGTCTTCCAGGGAACAATTTGGGTAGTACATTTAGCCCTCTCTGTGTTTAAAAATGAATTGTGGTGGCTTGTTTTCCTCCATCTCTCTTCTGAGGCTAGGGAAATGTAGGTTGAAGATTTCAGGGGAAAATATCAAGAAAATTCAGAGAAATGTATGTTTTCCTTTTCCTCTAGGCCCTTGTTTTATTTTTCCTGCATATGCTCAAAGACTCTTCCCCAAGGGTTCCTAGATCTCATTAAGCATTCATCCCTTACAGTGCTCTACTTTAACAACATGGGGGTCCTTTCAGTTAGCAACTTTAAAAGAAAAAGCATTTGAGATGTTTACTCTCTAGTCACAGGGATAAGCTGTGCTCAGCCTATGAAGTTCTAAAGAGAATCCTTAGAGAAGTAAACCTGATGATGCCTTGAAACAGTGCTCCTTAAAATATTTATCTTTTTTTTGGCTGTATTTTTGTGTCTGAGTTGCCTCTGGATGCTCACCTGTCAATCATGCCCTAGGATAGTGTTTCTCAACCTTGGCAACTTTAATATTCATGAATTTCTTCAGCATGTTGGCTGGGGAGTTCTGGGAGTTGAAGTCCACAAATCTCAAAATTTCAAAATTGAGAAACACTGCTCTAGGAGATTCTGCACTGAGTAGGGGATATACAAGGCCTGTCAAATATACTGTACAGGCAAAATATTTGGTATGACAAAGGTGTTATATACAGTGCATGCCATTGGGCGAAGTGAGTCGAGAATTCCAAGTGCAGCAAAATATTTTCCTGTACTTTCATTCAAGCCCTAAGGAAGACAAGCTTGTAAGGTATTCCATGTGAGCCCCCATCTCCCTGATGTTCCAGCTTCACTCCCACTCTTAATCACCATAGCATGTTTCTGAAAATTTATTTTGCATCCCTTTGGGATTTTGTTCTCTAAATATATATTTTTGCCACAACTTCTGCAAACACTGGAATTCCCCTAAGCATGCAAATGTTTACATAACAGCCCTTGCAGGATACAGAGGTGATATAAAATCAATTCCCAAATAAGCAGTGGTTAGGAGCATTATCTTACTTAGTTGGCCAAATGGATGCCTGAATCTTACAATATGGGAAATCCAGCGAGAGGCAGAGATTCTAACTAGCTCTTGATTGGATGGTAAAATTCCTTCAGAAGTATAAGATTGGTTTGAATTTGACAGTGGTCCTGGTAGAATTGGCATACACTTCCACAGATAACCAGAAAGTCTCTTAAAAGGGCTGTACCAAACTTCATGAAGCCCCAATTGCTTTGATGTGAACAACATCTTCCAATAGCTTACACAACCTATTGTGTAATCTATATTCATAATGGAGACTGAAAGAAATATAGTAAAAGGAGAGCTTTCTGTTCACAATTCTTGGATCCAAATACCTTGGGCAGGGTATCAAGCCCCAGGGAAATCAGGAGATCCAAGAAGTTCAAATGGGTATAAAATTTTATTGCAAGCTTAAGCTCTTTACAGGAATCTGAACTACTAACAGCCAAAGGAAATTGGTGGTAGATAAGGGCAGAAGGAATTCAAGGTGGGCTGGACTTAGATCTCTTGTGGGCATAAAGGGATTCATGACTGATGAGGTGTTTGACACTCCCCCCCCCCCCAGGCTCAGCCTGATCATCTTCTAGATCTGGGCTGTTAAAGGTTTTGTTGTTGTTGTTGTTTTTCTATCTAGACAATACTCTATGTGTTCTGTTCGCAACACAGACATGAAGACGAGGCAGTTTGATGCAAAAGATGTTCTTTATTGTGCATGTGCACTGAACAGAAGCCAGAACAGAAGAGAGCAGAAGAGAGGGAAATAATGGCAACATGCCCTTTTTATACTCCCCCTGCAAGGGGAGACTCAACCAATGACTGCAGGCTATTCTCCCGCCTTGCGCATGCGCACGAGGCTGGAGACAGCCTGTCTGGGTCCCGGGCAGACATGTGGTCTGCCCGAGTCTCTACAGCCAGTCCAGGGCAAACACGTGGTCTGCCCGGGTCTCTGCAACCCGTTTTCAGTCTTCCTGGGCCTTGCTGAATGACTCAGCAAGGCCCAGCCTCTCAGCAACTTTCTGAGCCTTGCTGAATGACTTCAGCAAGGCCCAGTACATAACACTATGCATCTGAAGAACAGAGCTTAATCCTTCAAAACCTAAGCAAGAGAAGTACATTTGCTGATCTTTGCCATAAGAATGTTTGTGGTTTTGCAGAAATACATTAACATAGCTATTCCTATGGAAATGTTTCAGAGGATATTCGATTCTACAAGATTAGGAATTTATCCCTACCCTTGCCTTAAGGTTTTTTCCCTTGGAAAATATGACAGGGACATTCAGATTATTCTGAAAACACCAAGCTTTGTCTGTTTTCAGAAGCTAAGCATGGTTAGACCTGGTTAGTACTTGGAAGGGAGGCAAAAAAGAAAGCCCAAAATAGTTTATATATAACTGAATTAATACTAATATGATGTTTGAATAAGATTTTCCTGTATGTTGAATAGGTATTTCATAAGAGGCAATCCTTGATTTATTAAGACAGCTACTATACATTTACTTCAATTATTCAGAAACCTAATGAAAAATGTTGGAAGGTCAGTACCTTTGCTTAACCACTCAGTGAAGAAGTATTTAAAGTTTACACATGGCTAAGGTGTTCTGCACTTAGCCAGTTGCCTGCATTTCTCATGAATACTGTAAATCAGCTCATTCAATTTAACTATTCAAGTTCTGTATTAGCTATTCAAAGATAATTTGTCTATACCCTGCTAGATTTTCTTTTACTTATTTATTTATAGCCTCAGCAGGAGAATCCTATCACTGCCTTTTCAAAAGTAATTCCAATTGAACTGAATGGGGTTTATTTCAAGATATGTGAATAAGAAATTGTAGAGATGCATCAGGACTGCTGGTGATATTTTTATTGAATATTTGCTCACCTCAGTGCAAATATTGGAAGCAGCCATTGGACAAATAGTGAAGAGATTTGGGGAAGCCTTCTACTTCTTCAAATCTCTATGGGATAGCATTTGCTTTCCTTAAATTTCCCAAGAGCTACGGTTCATGCAACCAGTATATTAAGTTGCCTCCGAGTTATTTTATTGTCTTAAGACACAAATCTTGTTGAATGCAAAGGCCAATAGTTTTATTTTATTCTTTCCTGCTTGTATGGTGGCCATATAAACTTGGCATTTTTAGGAATAGAATGAGAAATCTCTTCATTAAGAATATTCTCTTCGGTGTTACGGGCAACTCTATTTTTTAAAACTTGATGAAAATGATTTTTCAAATTTATATGTGTAGGAGGGAAATATTCTCAAAAACTCCTCTAAATTAGGTTTGTAAAGCACACGTTCTTTTCCTAGTAAACCTAGTTGCTTTGTGTGCAAAGGTTTTCTCTATATGCTCAGAAGCGTTCAGATTGAGACCCTGAACATAAATAATTTCCTGTATCAGGATTTTTGTCCAACTCTGTCATGGGGGAGGTCCCTTAGTATATGTTTATTGGCTAACCACTGCACTCAAATGTTGCTCCAGTAACAAGCCAGTTGCAAAGTCAAAATGCCAGATATATTTTTAAAAAATTAAAAAGGTTTTGTAAGGCATTGGCTTTATCGTTTCAGGAAAAGCAGTGGATTTTTGAACGTCTATAGTCATCTAAAGCCTTGTAATTTGTACCGTCTTTTTTTTAATGAATTAACTCAGTGGAAGGAACACAGTAATAGCACAACAAATGTTATCGTTTTTTTTTAAACAGTCCAAGGATGGTTGTGTGCAAATTCTTAGTTAGAAGCTAGAAATTTGCATGGCTCTATTAATAACAAGACAAAATCATGTTGCCCCATGTCCTTGCTGAGG
The DNA here is from genome assembly GCA_023970755.1 of Azemiops feae. NCBI lineage: Eukaryota > Metazoa > Chordata > Lepidosauria > Squamata > Viperidae > Azemiops > Azemiops feae. Next base: position 1,347,624 of record JALGBA010000235.1, read on the forward strand.
GCAGTATTTGAAACTGTACATGATATACATCCATCACTTCCCCCTGTATTGAAAACTCTTATCTTCACCAGAGCTAGGAATATGAATTGCTGAGCTCTACAGCCTGGGATCATATATGTGAGTAGTCAGTTATATTTCTACAGAGATTACCTTAGAGACGTAAACTTTCAAATTGTCCATATTAATATCTCCTTGCTTCGTTGAATCCAATTTATTTGATCCATGCAGTAATCTGTTAAACATGGTTAGGTTAAGGATTTAAACTCTTCTACAAGAAGTAGCTTTAAAATGTCTCTTGTCACCAATAAGGATTCAATTAAAATAAAAGACTTTGATTTCAGAGAACAATATAAATTAGCAAGCTCCGTGGTTGATAGCTTGATGTTACTGCATAGAATTCCCTCAAAATACTTTGTATCACCTCCAAAAAGGGGAAAAATCAGAAATTTGGGAACTTAATCTTAAAATGCATCATCATCATCATCATCATCATCATCACCCTCCTATCCAAGGCAATACAGACACTATTGAGCTTATTCATATCTACAATATCAGCCTAGGAACTCTCAGGACTGCAACATATTGCTTCTTCTTTTTCAGTTTATCCTATTTATGTCCTAAGATGAAAATTCATTACAATACATATATTCTTTTCACTACTGTCCCCTTTCTCTCCTGTACATAATATAGCAGAAATGCCATCTCCAACCTCACTTGGGAAGCTTTCAGTGCTTACACAATATTTTATAGGGAGGTGGGTTTCTCCTCTTAAACATTCTGCATTGTGAAATTTAGGCTTTCACATGGAGGTCATGTGCAAGTACAAAATGTAAGTAATACAATATAAAAACAAATTTCTGAAATGCACTATTCATGACAAAAAGAAGAAATAAAATTAGGGCGCCTGCCTTGTTTTCTGCTGGCATAATGCAATGGCTTTTTTCCACAATTTTTTTTGTGATATATCTGAACAATAAGCACAAGATGAAAAGAAAGGGGCTTTTGCATTCCAGGTCAGCTTCATTATCCAATGTAATTCTGTGGGAGCTAGCTGTATGACCTTTAATACATATTATCCCCATCATACATAAACTCCTCAAAGAACAATATGTCTTGTGAGAGAGGAAAATAAATAAAGTTTGAAAGAAAAATAGTACAGTAAATAAGGGGAATATAAATGAAATCACGAAAGGGGCATAAAATTGTCTCTTTTCTAGGGAATGTGCAGGGCATCTATACTAAGAAATAAGAGTTACAGTACATGAGAAACATCTGCTGGATTGATGTGCATAGGGTTCTTTTGTTAAAAAGATTCCTCAACACTACTAATTCAATCTGATAACCACACTTGTCACATCAATGATTCCATTGTTCAATTTGGAAATAATAGAATAAGGAAAGAATTAAGAGGAAAGCCTAGAAAGCAGTACTGTGCATCTTGCATTTATTTATTAATTAAATATTATACTGCCATCTACTGAGGTTGGAACAAAATGTTTTCAAGAATCTGAGAAAAAAAGTCTAGCTAATTGTGAGGCCCACTCTTTTTGGAATAGTTCATAAACAAAATGAAATTGTGGTTTGGTGTATTGTAATAACTCATGTTCAGGATTTTGATTTTAGAAATCTGTTAAATGTCACCCTAAGGATAGTAATCTGTGTACAGTATTTGTATGTGATGCTTCTAAATCAGCACCAAGCTCTCTTGATGGGAATAGCTTTATCTTCAATTTCATAACAGCCAAAGGTTCAGTAAACTGCCGACAAACCCAATATTTGAATCTAAAACAGCATTTTTCAAACTTGGCAACTTTAAGATGTGTGACTCCAACTTCCAGAATTCCCTAGCCAGCATGCTGGCTAGGAAATTCTGGAGGTTGAAGTCCACACATCTTAAAGTTGCTAAGTTTGAAAACAATTAATCTAAAATGGTTGCCAGGAAATCCTGTATGCCACTTGACTGCTAGCAGCAAATGGATTGCTAAGCTTTGCAAAATGACTGTCTAAGCTATTATACATACCACACAAGACTTTTCAACACAGGCTCAAAACCTGTCCACCAAGGAATTTATGGTACGTACAAGTATAGGGAAGTGGGGACACCCTTATTAGTTTTGTCCTATGCTGTTCTTCATGCCTCTTTTAATCAGTTTAACATCTTCCTGTATAGCTAAAAATGAAAGGCTATTTTAATTGCATTCAATAGAACATCAATAGATGTTTAGTTCCTACAGAAAATTTAGAAGACCAGCTTATCTACTGAGGGCCCTTAAGCATTCTGAAAAGTCATACATGTGAAGAAGACAATTGTATCATTCCCTTGCAGCAAAAGGCTACCCTATATTGCAAGTTTATTTAATGATGTGAAACTGAACTTTATTCTGGTATTTTCTACTTTGCTCAGGAGTGTTAATTTCATTTTGTCCATTCAATTTTACCATCATAACAGCCCTCTGAGATTAGGAATAATGAAAAAGGGATCACCCAGTTTATTTCATGAATAGGATTGTATACAGGTCTCTGTGGTTCATGCCAGACATTGTCTTTACAGAGATTCATCAGTTGTGGCTTTAGTTATCTGTATAATGTAGAACTACTTCCTGGTGGTTCAAAGAGCTGATAATCAAACGGATAATGGCAGGACCATATTGTAATAATTGATATAGACTTCTTTGAGACAAGAAGAAGAGTTGGGATAGTCAAAAGATCCTAGCAAGTCAATGACAACTAATTACCTATTGCCATTAACAAACTAAGAAACACCACAGCATGTCAGTTAAAGGCAAGGGAATCAATACACACTGGTATTTTTTTGTGTGTGACATTCATGATTAGTGTTACCTTGGGGTTTTGTTGTTGTTGTTGTTGCTGTTGTTGTTTTTGTTTTGAGTCAAATCAGCCAGGGCAATTTAAGCCTAATCACTTAAAAGAGTATTTGGTTCTGCTGTTCTGCATGGAAGCTTAGAGATGTGAAGTAAATAAAGTTATGCAAACTGAGAGATCATTATTTCTTTGCTTGTTTTATTTGTTAGAAAGCTATTCTGTTTTTCCTCTAAAGAATTCAAGGTGTACATAGGCCACAAAGTAATGACTGTCTCAGCATAATTGAATGAACTTTCATGACTGAAGCTAGAATTGGATGCTGACTTTCCCAAATTTAATTTAATAATGTAACCACAATACTGCTGTGACTGTCATTAAGCAACACAAATATGCCAGATTCTATATACAGTATGCATAGAAACTAATTTTAATTCATCAGTTGTTTTTGGTTTTAATTTTGAAACCAAAGGCATCTGAAAAATAAACCATGTGAGAAATTAATTACCCCTTCATTTTTATAAACCAGAAAACCTAAATAGATGAAGAAACCATACCAAATGCATAAGCCTACATATTGAGCTTTGATATATGGCAAAGGAATCTCATATATTGTCTACTACATTTTTTATACAATTAATACATATCTCCTTAGTTTTTAATATGATTAGATTTAAATGAAGATTATGTTACAGCTTATAAAAAAATAAATAAGGATTTGTCTCAGTGGAACAGCACTTCATGTAGGATACTGAACATAATAGTTAGATAATCTCTATTCCAAAATAGAAATTCCAGAAAATGTAATAGATTCTGAGGAAAAAATGTTAAGGCATCAAAAACTCAAATTAAAAAAAATGTTTGCTATATGTATCTTTTTCACTAGAATGATTAGGTTATTTCTTATTTAAATGTTGCTCATCTAAAAATATATCATTGTGTTTCACAGATAAAGTATTTGTTTTCTTTGCTATAGGACAATTATATAAAATAATTGGTACCAATGAAAAACATTTTAAAAGAATCAAAGTATTTGATTGTGGGTTGTTGTTTTTTAAGGAAAAAATGGATGTAGAAAAATTGTGTTTTCAATATGAATCGCATAGGATAAATTAAATTAGACATTGTTCCTTTGACTCTACTGCTAGCTTGTCCATTATTTTATAAGTGAAGGGTTAATATATTCCAAATTTGATCAAAGAAAATAATTTTGGACTTTAAAAGACTTTTAGGCAAAATTTGTCTCCAAATCCAAAAGAGCAGTAGAAATTTATTTAGACTATAATTTAGATTGGGTGCAAAGGGGCAACTGAATCTTTATTTTTACAACACCCTGAAGTAAAACAAACAAACAAATCTCACTCTTGTTCTTTAATGCCTTTTAATAAATAATAAATATTTATTTTATAAGAGTCAAGGGTACTGGTAAAATTATATAGATTGAAATACGTAATATGGAAGGGTTAAAGGCAGAATGAAAACAGCCTAGGGACTAAAATGAGAGGAAAAACCAAGTTTTTCATTCTGGGGAAAAGAAAGCCTAATTTTCATTATCAGCAAAAATAGAAGAAATTCATCTTATTACAGTACAGGAATAGCATTAATTTTGGGGCTGCAATCTCATATGTGGAAGTGAGTTCTCACTGATTTCAATGGAGATTGAAGAGTACTTATGATTAGTCATACTTAATTGTATTACAGTTCTATTCAAGCTATAGCTAAATTTATAATTCTAAGGAATTAAGAGTTATGTATTTAAGAGTACTGAATATATTTTCCTGAAAAAAGTCAGACTTTTGGTGTGTAGGTTCTTTGAAATCTAGTGAAATCCACTACCACATTTCTATTGCCTATCATTTCAACATATTTTTTTCTGAATTCAGTCTATAACTCTTAATAGAGAAAGCAAAACAAACTGAAATACAAATACTGTCTAGAGATAGCATATCTTTGACTTTCCAGATACAGCTGAATTACAGCCCATAGCACCCCAAATTAACATTGCCAGTGGGGATAAGTATTGGGAATTATAGTTCAACAGGACCACACAATCCCTTCCCAGCTGCATACTATTATCTTGTCTTGAAATAAATCCAGCCAGCATGAACTGGAATGAGTAACCCACAGGGTGGTAAAGAATTTTATGAATGGCTTAGTGGACATGATTGTTTCCTTCATTCATAGTTTCCATTGTTGGGAGATAATGGAACCAGAGCACAATGAAACACTTTCTTGGCTTCATTGGAGAGGCAATGGAAGCGTGCATACAGAACAAAGAATATGATAACTGGTTATGCAAATGGATCTATCTTCATCGGTTGTATACTCCTGATTTTAGAATGGATGCTATCTATCTTCCAGGGTTCTGAATCTGCTCTGGAATGTTGGAGCAGAATATGAAGGGATGGACATGTCATATGGAGAGACAAAAGGTGAAGGAAATTAAAAGTGTGGGAAGCCAAACTTCCAACAAGAATCCTTGTGTGTGAGAGAGCCATTCATTTATTTATTATCTGCCAGAGATTTACTTTATCCCTAGCAGAGAGAAATAAGTAATAAAATGCTCATTATCATTTCCTTTTTTGCCCCTTTACTCTCTCCATTCTGAAGTGAAAGGTAAATATCCAGATTTGGGCACATCCTTTGCAATCGGACTTCTTCTGTGCCAATGTTTGCAATTCAAGTAGCTCTTCCTTAAAAAGCCTAATAAAAGTTACTGAGAGATAATGCGGGAGTTAGTAATAAGGATCAGTTTTAAATTTCTCAATAGTAATAGTACTATTCTTCACTTGGATGGTTTAATAGAGATTTTACTATTTTGAAGAGGCATCTGTTGGTGATACTTCATGCATAATGCCAAGAAAAGATGCCGCATTACTTATAACCATTTTCCAAATCGGAAAAGGCATTTCTTTCCCCTTTTAAAGATTTGCTTGATGTGAATGGCCTTTTGGTCCATCAAGTTTAACCCTAGTTCAGTGCAGGAATCTCAGGTAACACTTATGTTAGAGGCATCGCTACTTCACTATCAGGAGTCATTTTGAACTGAGTTGGATTAAAAGAGTAATTTGAGCCAAAATGGTACTTTGGTTTGAGAAGTTCTGTGATGTCTCAATCAAAGCACTGAATTCATGTTGCTTTGGTCTTCTAAAAGTGCTAGAAGGAACTTGGAGCAACTGCTTTGATGTGACATGGCCTTGCTGAACTTTTAAGAAAGCAGAGGATGCCTTGAGGCTTCGTAGAACAGTCTGAGAGAAATGATTTGTTTCAGGCTTTGATCAAGGGGAAGGTATTACAAAGTCCATCAATAAAAGATTTCCTGCTCACCCTTTCCTTGAAAATATCCAGTAAAGGAATAGTTACTATCTCCCTTTGGTAATTGGTTTCATTTCTTACTGTTAGGAAATTCTCTTAACATTTGATCAGAACTAGTCTCCGCATAATTTAAGACCATTTTTTCATGTTCTGCACTGTGGGTTAATACAGAAGAGGTCAAAGTTTTCTTCTTGTGTACTTGAAGAATACTGTCATATACCCATTTAGTCATCTTGTCTCAAGGCTAAAGATTGCCAGACCAATCAGTCTTTGAAACAGTTGCAAGATTTGTAGGGTGATGATAATCCTTATTGCCATCTTCTCTAGCTGCCCAGGGATACCTATATTACCTGAGATTAAGTCAGACCAATACATGAATAAATGATGCTGTAACCAAGGCAAGTACCCCTATCTTTCTTAGAATAGAATAGAGCTTGAAGGGACATTGGAAGTCTTCTAGTCCAGCCCCCTGCTCAAGTAGGAGAACTTATACCATCTCAGACAAATGACTGTCTAGTCTCTTCCTAAAAATCTCCAGTGATGGAGCGCCTACGATTTCTTAAGGCAAGCTTAATAATAATAATAATAATAATAATAAAGTTGGAAGGGACCTTGGAGGTCATCTAGTCCAACCCTCTGCTCAGGCAGGAAACCCTATACCATTTCAGACAAATGGCTGTCCAGTCTCTTCTTAAAAATTTCCAGTGTTGGAGCATTCACCGCTTCTAGAGGCAGGTTGTTCCACTGGTTAATTGTTCTAACTGTCAGGAGATTTCTCCTTAGTTCTAGGTTGCTTCTCTCCTTGATTAGTTTCCATCCATTGCTTCTTGTCCTGCTTTCAGGCACCTTGGAAAATAGCTTCACTCCCTCTTCTTTGTGGCAGCCCCTGAGATATTGGAACACTGCTATCATGTCCCCCCTCGTCCTTCTCTTCATTAAACTAGACATACCCAATTCCAGCAACCGTTCCTTATATGCTTTAGCCTCCAGTCCCCTAATCATCTTTGTTTTCTCTTGTACGTCTCAACGTTTTTTACATCGTGGTGACCAAAATGGATGCAAATTCCAAGTGTGCCTTACTAAGGATTGTAAAGGGTATTAATACTTCACGTGATCTTGATTCTATCCCTCTGTAATGCAGCCTAGCACTGTGGCCTTTTTGGCAGCTGCAGCACACTGCTGGCTCATATTTAAGTGATTGTCCACTAGGACTCCGAGGTCCCTCTCACAGTTACTGCTATTGAGCAAGGTACCCCCTATACTATACCTGTACATTTGGTTTTTCTTGCCTAAATGTAGAACCTTGCTTTTTTCACCATTGAATTTCGTTTTGTTAGATAGTGTCCAGTGTTCAAGTCTGTCCAGATCCTCCTGTATCTTAAGCCTGTCTTCTGGAGTGTTGGCTATTCCTGCCAGCTTGGTATCGTCTGCAAATTTGATGATTTCCCCATCTATCCCCTTGTCCAAATCGTTGATGAAGATGTTGAAGAGCACTGGGCCCAGAACAGAGCCCTGGGGCACCCCACTACACACTTCCCTCCACGTAGATGCGGTTCCATTGAGGACCACACGCTGAGTACGGCCGGTCAGCCAGCTACAGATCCATCTGGTGGTGATGCTGTCTAAGCTGTTCCACTGATTAATTGTCCTCACTGTTAGGAAGTTTTTCCTTAATTCCAGGTTGCTTCTCTCTTTGATCAGTTTCCAACCATTGTTTCTTGTCCTGCCATTTGGTCCTTTGAAGAATAATTTGACCCCCTCTTCTTTGTGGCAGCCCCTCAAATACTGGAATACTGCTATCATGTCACCCCTATTTCTTCTTTTCTTTAGACTAGCCAAACCCAAGTCCTGCAGCCATTCTCCAGGCCTTTGACCATCTTAGTTGCTCTTCTCTGAATTTTCCAAAATCTCAACATCTTTTTTGTTGTACAGCCAAAATTGGTTGCAGTATTTGAGGTGTGGTCCTACTAGGGTTTTATAAAGCGGTACTAATATTTGGCATGATCTTGATTCTATGCCTCTGTTTATATTCTATGCCTCTGTTTATTTTTTGGCTACTGCTGCACACTGCTGGCTCATATTCAAGTGATCATCCACTAGGACTCTAAGGTCCCTCTCACAGTTACTGTTTATGAGCCAGGTCTCACCTAATCTGTACTTATACATTTGATTTTTCCTGCCTAAATGTAAAACTTTGCTTTTCTCCACATTAAAACTCATTTTGTTGGATAGGGCCCATTGTTCAAGTTTGTCAAGATCTTTTTGGATCCTGAGCTTGTCTTCTGGGGTGTTGGCTATTACTGCCAGTTTAGTGTCATCTGCAAATTTGATGAATACCCTCTATTCCCTCTTCTAAGTCATTTATGAAGATATTGAAGAGTACTGGGCCTAAGACGGAGCCTTGTGGTACCCCACTGCTTACTTCTCTCCATGTGGATGTAGTTCCATTGAGGACTACTTGTTGAGTATGGTTTGTCAGCTGGCTACAAATCCATTTGGTGGTGATGTTGTCTATTCCACCTTTTTCTAGCTCACCAAGAAGTAGGTTGTGGTCTACTTTGTCAAATGCCTTACTGAAATCTAAGCATACGACATCCACAGCATTTCACTAGTCTACTAATTTATGCCGGCACATTTGATATTTAACCTTATATCATCTGCAAATGTGATAACTATCCTTTCATCTCTTTATTCAAACCTTTAATGAAATTATTCTAGAGTAGAGGACTTAGCTCAAAGCCTACAGCACCCATTAAGTATTTCCCTCCAATTCATTGAGAAACCATTGATGATTGTTCTTTGAGTACAGTTTTAGGTCCAGGAAAAGATCTAATAGTTTTGCCTTCTAACCACACTTAATTACTATATCTTGCTAATCCAAGGTATAACATCCCACCACATTTCTGTTAGGCCTATTTGCTTTTGGTTCAAGACTCAGACATTGAAAGTTGAATTTACCTGAAATTGAATTTTGAGTCAGTGTTCTTCCTGATTTTCACTGGGTGATTTAATAAGTCCTCGTTTAATTTTTCTCTCATGTACTTCCGCAGTGCAATTATAGCCAGTTATCCAGAAATCTCAGACCATACAGCCACTCATTTCCATAGCCACTCATTCAGTTGTAGAATACTTTCTCTTTTGTTTCTCTGGAGTGAAAAGATAGATTAAAATACCACCTGAATCTCCAGATTATTTAGCTTCCCTTCTAAACCTTCGAACCTTCAAATTTGCATGTGATCCTAGTAATGTCACTTATTCCCTTCTGAATAACCAGGACAGGATGATAACTATTCTGTCACATCCCTAATTTGTATCCCTGGGAGACTGCATATTTTATAAAGCAATGGGTCCTGCTGGCAGATAGTGCTTTTTATTCCTTGTAGAAGACATCATCAACTGCTACAATTTTCCTCCTGCAAGAGGTATTCACACTTTTTTTCTGTTCAAAGGGCTCCAGCCTTCCAGTTCCTATACCGCTAGATCTAATGTGGCTTCTACGTGATATATTGTTTTGGTATTGCTGTCCTCCACTGATGTGCTTCTTTTTCATTCGCTTTCTCAAAGAAAGTTGCTTCTTCTGTCAGCTACTGTTCTAGTGCCTCCTTTGCTGTCTACTAAACCTTTGCCTTCTCTTTTGGACTAAGTAGCAACTCATTCTTCCAATCATCTAACTTTTTCTGCACCAGAAATTCATTGTTAAGTAGTTCAGTCGTCAAGTGAAGCTTCACATAATCACATGTGATTTTGAAACCATTTTGCCATGGTCATTAAACAAACCACCCATGGTTGTTAGGCAAGGCATCACATAACTGTGACTTGTAATCTTCCTGCCATTGACTTTGCTTGTCAGAAGCTGGCTGGGAAGGTCACAAATGGTGACCATATCACTGTAGGATGCTACAACCATAATAAATCCACAACAGTTGCCAAGCACACAAATCATGATTACATGACCATGGAAACGCTGTGACAGTCCTAAGTGTGAGGATTGGTTTTTCAGTGCCTTTGTACTCTGAAAAGTCATTAAATAACTGCTTGTAATGTTCAGATTCATACAATGTATTGAATCATATAAAGTATGTAATATTTAATCCAAATTATTCTTGTTGTCAATGATATTTTATTATTTGCACATAAAGTACATATATATTCACATGCCACATCAATACATTTTTAATGCCATCAAAAACCTTTCTGGTGCAATTATCCATCCTCACATTAAACAATCAAGGAGACATCACACCTTTGTTTTATTTCCTGCTCAGTGTTAAAGTACTTAATAACATTCCATTTATTTTCCCATGTGCTTTAGTTACATCATATACTTCCTTTTTGCAACTTTCAACTTAGTTCAGGCAAAATTAATGCATAATTCAAGTCTATGAATTTTATCTGACATTAAAAATAACTTAGATTGCTAATGGTGAGATTACTAATCCTTAAATGGAACAATTTAATTAGTGTACAACTGCTCACTATTTAAGAACATTTGATAATGGAGCATAATTACATCAGGATGGGCAATGTTTGAAGGTTGAAGTTTGCAATTCAGCCTCATGACTTTCTAGGGAAAGAGGGCTGTTTTGTGAGATGGTCATGCCAGCGAAAGGACAGTATAATATTTTGGTATTTCATTTCTGGAGATGATTAAAAGATTCCCCCCCTAGATGTGGGCTCATTTGGGAGGGGAAACAAGGAATATTGAGGTAGATATGGGAGGAATTTGGCTTTAAGAGGCCTCTTGCTGCCATTTCATCTCTTCATATGTCAGAACTAATAAACAGATTGGTATTGTGCCCAAAACAGCAATTTCGGGACACTGTGGGGATGGATGGGTAGGAAAGTTTTAAGTATAGGAATGGGTTAGCCATATCTGCCTTTTGGGTTAAAAATCACTCTGGTTAAATGCGGCCACTTTGCTGCAAGGTTTTAGCAGCATTTTCTCAGAATACTGGGAGGGCATTCTTCTGAAACAAAGAAATGAGTACAAATAATAAAAGAAACCCCAAGCTCTCAATGCTTCAGTACAACAGAACCAGGTTCTAAAGCTTTGCTAATATCCTATTTAACATTGGCTTTCCTTCCATAATACTTTCAATGCTCATTTCATTAAGCAAGCCATAACTTTGAATCAAATGCAGCACTAGAGAGATGCTGACCTTTTCTGCAAAATTAGAGCTTTTCAAACGTTGGGTGGCAATTTGCTTACATTCTGTTTTCCTGTGAGCAGAGATGACTTTTCTAAGGTACATACAAATATCAGTTAGGAATATTTTAGTTTTATTCTAGTCAGGCAGAAGAACAGAATGAAATGCCAATGTTTATCCAAATGGTGAATTTCTCTTAGATAATTGTAATACTCTTGTTTACGATACCTATGATATATGATAGGTGTGATATGATGATATGTCAGCACGAATTTTATTTTAATCATAAGGTAAAATCAACAAAAAGAAATAATCTTTAGTGTTTGAACTGTATCATTAAAAATAAATTTGGCTAATTACCCAAAGCGCCAAGCAAGACATATTTATTTTTTGTAAACCGCAACTGTCCCAAAAGTGCTTTTCAAAAGGCAACTGGACTTTCTTAGTTTTTTCTCGAAAATGTTTCCCTTGTCTTCCAAAAAGCTTCTTCAGTTCTGGACTTCTTGGATGAGAAGTGAAAATTTTTCAAGAAAAAACTAAGAATGTCCAGTTGCCTTTTGAAAAGCAATTTTGGGATAACCATGACCTGGATGATTTGCGATAGACATAAACTGCAATTAGATTTAGGATTAGATTAGAAATTTAAAGACTTTAGTTGAACAGAGTTTGAACCTAGTGCCTATTTTTCTAAGCTCATTCATATGTTATCTTAATACATTTCAATCCATTGTATACCACAATGTTCTTTTAAGAAACAATGGTACATATATGACAGCTTTAATAATGTTTTTGCAGGGGAAAAAGGTGCAGTTACAGAGTGTTGATTGGACATCCTTTATCTTCATGATTTAATTTTAGTAGTATACAGTTTATTCCTCTGTCCCTTATTAACTTCATTTAATTTGTTCATTAAAAGCACAACTTCAAACCATAAACAAATCAGTCACCCATCTACTTGAAAAGGTTACACTTAGGTAGTCCTTGGTTCTTGATTGTCTCATTTAGTGACTGTTTGAAGTTCCAATGGTATAAAAAGAAACAGCATTGCAACCAATCCTCTTATATACAACTATTGCAGCATCCCACAATCACATGATTACCATTCAGGTGTTTTGTATCTGGTGTGCATTTATGATAATTGCAGCCTCCCACAGACACGTGATCACAATTTGCATGCTTCACAATCGGCTTCCAACAAGCTGAGTTAACAGAGAACGCGGAAGTAAAAATACAAGTTGCAGTCACAGGATATCTTTCTTAACAACTGCAATGATATGCTTAACAACCACATGTCTCTGAAGTACCAGATTAGATATATGTTAATTTATCGTCAGTGCTTAATTGAGTCTTTGAGCAGGCCAAAAAGAGAAAGAAATAGTTTGGCACTTAATAGGGTAAATATATCAATAAGTAGTCTGATTTGGATATAATTTATTCAATCTTTTTCTAAACAATTTGTGCTCATTGCAGGAAGGAATAGATTGTCTTTTATAGAAAATGTTGCTTTGTGTGTATATATATATATATATAAATAAAACAGTTGTATAATGCTGCTGAAGGGACAAAAGAAATAAGAAATGACCTATAAAAATATAGCCAGTTTTATTTAATTGAAACCAAAGCTTGGATCCCTCACTTTAGGGGGGGGGGAACTAGTGAAATTTACTGCAGGATACACAATTTATGGCAAGCTGGTGGTTTCACTAAATTGATTGTGTTGTCTAGTTTCCTTGCTCCTCCTGGCATTTAGGTGTTCTATAAAAATAATTATCCTTCCTCTCTGTTCTAACTGCATTTATTTTATAGCCACTGCATCTTTGGGAGCGTGCATTTTGTAGGCTCGCTTAGGCTTATCTCATCTTAAGAAAAGGAAATAGGTGTTTATGGATTCAAAACATTTGTTTTAGTGGAGGGGTTCAATTTGACCTCTCACCATTTGCCAAAAAAAGCTGAATCCTTCAATATCACTGAGGAGGGCACTTAATGTCACGAAACAAATAACTATCATAGGGGATGCTTCTCATATTTCTCCAAAGAGGAAAAATAATAGTTTCACCTACAGTTAGTGGAATATTCAGAACATTGCATCTTTTACTCAGAGAGTTCGGAATGGGACAACTCGCCACAGCCAACTCACTGCAGTCTACTCACCACGGCCAATTTGCCACGGACAACTTCCTGTGGCCAATTCACCACAGCCAACTCACTGCAGGACAACTCGCTGTGGGACAACTCGCTGTGGGACAATTTAACAATTCTATTTAATTATTTAAAATAAATAAAAACATTGTTTAATTTTTGCCATTCACATTTTATTCTGTCCCTTTTTTTGCATCCTTTCTTTAATGTTTCTATTTCACTATTTCTTTGATACTACTGTAACTCTTGTCCCGCAGTGAGTTCTCCTGTGGCGAGTTGGCCATGGCAAGTTAGCCATGGTGAGTTGGCTCTGGCGAGTTGGCCATGGCGAATTGTCATAGACTCCAGAGAGTTCTGGTGGCCATGGGTGAGAGCAGATGTCAATATGCAATGTTCTATTATATATTTTGCTGGGCAAGGCTATCATTGCTAAGCCAGCCACAGTGGTGAGATTCAGCCAGTTCGCACCACTTCAGAAGAACCGGTAGCTAATTTTTTGTTGCCCAGGCCCAGAATGGACTTCCGGAAGTGGCATCCACACAGAGAACCGGTTGTTCACATATTTGAATCCCACCACTGGCCAGCCAGTTTTCTCTGCCTGTTCTGCTCCACCTCAGGATCATGGGACATAGTTTCCCTGGATTTTATTACTGATCTTATAAATTTGCAAGGTTACATGACATTCCAGGGGGTGTGAATACTTGGTTTTTCAAAATTATAGTGTATATGCATAATTTGTTGCCGTTATTTTGAACTTTTGTAAGGGGTACGAGAATATATCAGAAGCGTTCTAGGGGTGCGGGGTATAGAAAAGGTTGGGAGCCGCTGGTTTAGATGATAGTAGATCTGTTTTGCTAAGATAGCTCATTTTATTCTAAACAATGGACTCTCATCTGTGGAGGTTGCAAAATTATTTCTAGATCACATTTTTTTGGCATAATGTCTTCAGTCAGTCATGTGATCTTGAATACATCCAGGTTCTGGAAAGTCCCCTTTTCACTTGCTGAATATTCATTTTCATTTGTCATTATCTCATCACCCACAAATGGGTAACCAGAAGGGACTAATGCTATGCTGGAGCAATTTTTGCATTGTTACTTTTCCTATCAACAGGACAATTGGCCTGATTTGTAGTTATTTACAGAATTTGTGTATATCAACTCTCTGCATTTCTTGATTGGCTTACGGCCATAATCCCCACTGCTTGCCCTCTAAAAGTCCTATTTCTAAAGTTCTGGAAGCCTTTGATGTTCTCTAAGAGAGATAGACTGCTCAGCTCCTCTTAAAAGAATGGTCAGGTATGGTCAGGGCTATATTTAAATTTATGGCACATTTACATAGGCAAATAGACATCAAGATTGCTGTGTGGAATTTGGTATGGCTTTTGACTAAGTTTCTTCCTGTCCAAGAAACTATTTTACTGATAACTTTTCTGTCATAGATCAATTCACTGGTCTTCTGTTTGCAGTGAAAACTGTTTTTTCTCTTGTGCAGAAGAAACATTCGTTTACATTTAACATTTCCTTTTCCCACTAGTTTTTGTACTTGGAGAAGAAGAATATTAACCTGAGTGTATTCTAGATTCTAGATACAGGAGGGGAAGGCTTGAATATTTTATTCAGAGGAAGAACTGCCCTGACACAGAATGATCGTGGGAAGTGGCAGAGGATGTTCAAAATTCACAATTTCTCCATCTCATTCCGGCAAAAGGAAGACAGTTCTGCTGAGAACAGAGATGAACGATTGCAGTGGAATGAAGAATTGGTGAGTGGACTGGCTTTTCACAATTCCTTTTTGGAGAAGGACAAGACTTGGGATTGCCTACAAGTGCTCCAGAGAGTTGCTTCTGATGAGGAGACTGCAAGACATAAACCTCTAATGGGCTTAGAGCTCTGGGAGATGAGCGAATGTCATCTTAGCCCAAACATGTTTGGTCTCTTTATGGACACAGAGTACACATTCTTCCTTTTACAGCCTACTTATCTTTTGAGATAAGTCAAAGTAGGCTATGTGCTGTCCATGAGGGGATTATTGATAGATAATCCTATAGACTGAAGTCTTTGCATAGGTTTTTTTTTTTAAAAAAAAAAACAATAAGGAAGTCTATATTAGGTCTTAATTCTCTCAGACAAATCCCTTGTCGGGAAACCTTTCCTCAGTTTTCTGCTTATGAAGAGCAGCAACACATCCTTTGGAAAAATGGCAGTAATGAGCTGGTTGTCCTTGAGCTGAAATGCCAGCATGGAGAGGTAGCCCCAGTCTGTTGTCTCCAGTGTCTCTCCCAGTAAAGCACGAGTCCATTCCCACCTTAGGCAGCAAGACAATTAGAGCACCATTACAGGAGAAAAAAGCCAGCCTGTCACTCTCCTGCCACCACCTGCAATCTGGTGGCAGATCTTTGCAGGCAGTCAAATTCCAGCTGCTCTGCAGCTGCCAGAAGCAGTGTTCTTTCCCCTTGTTTGTCTCTGCATCAGGAGGAAAATACTTGTGAACATGTGTCTATAGCCCTCTGCTTGGCAAATGGAGAAGCTGGCTTTGGACCATGCCTCCCAGCTTGGCTTCTCAGCATCGAAAAACACAGACTGCAGCTGTGAATGGTGACTTCAGCAGAATATATGGGTGGGGGTTTATAGCATGCTTGGGATGCCCAGCAAAACAAACAGATGGCTCTGTGAAAGACCTCCTGGCCTAATAGTCAGTGACACCCTCACTCTGCCAAATCGCATTCTCCAGAGTTGCCTGACTTCTGCTTTGACCTTCAGGTTTGGCTGGTGTGGCCCAGGCAGTGTGAATATTGATCTGGATCTCTTTAGGATCTTGATATTATGCATGGCTTTCCCACAAATATTTAAGGAGCTTTCTTTTACAGATATTGGCAAACCCCAAACCTACCATCTCATAAAGCTTTAAATGTTTATCCTGCTCTTGTTTGCAAACTAAACTAAGGACATAAGGACATGTAAGTTCTTTTAACTTCAGCATCTATTTTTTATTTAATTCTTGTTTATCTGAGGGAAAAGGTTAAAACTGGAAGAGTGACTACTGTAGAAGGCGATAGAGAGGTTCATAGAGTTGGAAGGGACTTAAAGATCATCTAATTCACCTCCTGCTTAGTGCAGGATCCATTACAGTATCTCTAATGGATGGCCATCCTGCCTTTGTACTAGTATAAAAGAACTCGCCTTTTCATGTGGCAGGCTGTTTCACAAGCTGGCAATTTGTAGTTAGGAGATTCCACCTACTGACTAGCCTGGACCTACTTCCTTATAATTTTAACCCACTTGTTCTGGGCCTGCTCTCTGAGGCACTAGAAAATAAATCTTCATAACAATCCTTTGGGTATTTCAAGACTGCTAACATATCCTCCCTCCATTGTCTGGTCTGTAGGATAAGGATTCCCATATTCTTTAACCGTTTCTCACATGGATTGATTTCCAGATTGTTTTCTATCTTGGTAGTCCTTCTCTTGGTAATGCTTCTCCTTGTTTCAGTTTTAACTGTGTTTTTAACCGTGGTTAATTCAAAGAGAAGTCTAATCAGGGCAGAATACACTGGAACAATTATATACCATGATCACTGCTAAACGTAAGATATTATTTTTCTGTTTAGCAGCTGCATCACATTATGCACATGTATACAATCTGAACAACAGAACTCTCAAATTAAAGAATAAAAATGTATCTCTATCTCCAGAGACATTGTTTCCCTAACTATAGTTATACATTAGTGGATCTATTCTTTACCTAAGCATGGACTCAAGGCCCTTGGAAAACAAGAGACATGAGCACTGCTGGAAAAAAGTATTTGATCCCCTGCTGATTTTGTATGTTTGCTCACTGACAAAGAAATGATCAGTCTATAATTTTAATGGTAGGTTTATTTTAACAGTGAGAGACAGAATAACAACAAACAAATTCCAGAAAAATGCATTTCAAAAAAGTTATAAATTGATTTGCATTTTAATGAGTGAAATAAGTATTTGACCCCTTTGCAAAACATGACTTAGTACTTGGTGGCAAAACCCTTGTTGGTAATCACAGAGGTCAGACGTTTCTTGTAGTTGGCCACCAGGTTGCACACATCTCAGGAGGGATTTTGTCCCACTCTTTGTAGATTCTCTGCAAGTCAGGTTTCAAGGCTGACATTTGGCAGCTCGAACCTCAGCTCCCTCCACAGATTTTCTATGGGATTAAGGTCTGGAGACTGGCTAGGCCAGGGATCGGCAACCTGAAACACTGAAAGAGCCACTTGGACCCGTTTCCCTTACAAAAGAAAAATCTGGGAGCCACAAAATTTTTGCTCAGTAAAAATTCAGTATAGAGATTTGATTCAAAGGCCTGAATCAAACTGACTTTCCAAATTGAATCAGAAAGGCAAATAATCAAATCTGACAATTCAGAAGAGTTGGATACTTCCACACATACATGGAAATGGCTTTTTGAGAGCTTATGCACCAGAGACTAATTCCTTATATGTCCAATCACACTTGGTCAATAAAGAATATTCTATTCTATTCTATTCTATTCTATTCTATTCTATTCTATTCTATTCTATTCTATTCTATTCTATTCTATTCTATTCTATTCTATTCTATTCTATTTTCTATTCTATTTTCTATTCTATTCTATTCCAAATCAAACTGAACAAATCAAAGTGAATGTATGAATCAGTCTGAATTTACAGCATGAAGAAAGGTCAGGGATGCTAGGAATTGTCATCTCAGCATATCTAGAAACTACATCTACACTTCTGTAGCACCTACATTTTTTAAAGGACTATAAATGTGGTGGCATTTCAAACCTTCTGGGATCTTAAATAAAGTAATGGAAGGAAGGGTAAAAAAACTTGAGAGCTGTTGGGGTGGGTCAAAGCTATGTTTGGTAATAAAATATTTATACATGGGCCACAGATTGCTTATTAAATATTTTATTGCAGACTTCTATTTTCCCCACGGCATTCTGAACTTTTCTTATTCTGGTTCCCCATATACTGCTGCACATTGTTTTTTTATTTGCATCCATCCACTGCCATACCTCCCACAGTAGGCTGGCTATTTTTTTTTTTTTAAATTTACATCAATCCTATTTTTTTTAAATTCTCATTCTTGAACTTTATGGGAAGTTCCTCTTTACCCTGGAAATCTCCATCCAGTATGATATGTAATTCTTTTTAGCAATTTGGAATATACAACATAATACCATTTGTTCCTTATTCCTTTTCTATGGGACGGATTGCTCCCCCTCCCCCTCCTCCCCTGCTTTTACAGATTAAAAACCAAATATGTTCTGATTCCAGTATTGTAGATATGATGTTTCAAATGTAAATACTGATTACTTGCTATGTAATATTTTACTGTAGCAGCTACCCATACAAGTCCCTTTTCAGCCAAAACCAGGGCTAGAAGCTGGACTGAGAAATTGCAAAAACCTCTTAGAAGAAAATAGCATCAAATTATTTTCATATTGTTGCCACAAAAACCACATGGAGGGGTGAATGTAGTCATTAGGGGTTAAGCTTGACACAAAGGAGATTGTATCGTTTATGTTTTATGGAATAGATTCCAAACTGGGATAAGGGCCAGCCTGCTTCAGAAACTACATTGGTGCAAGACTATAGCAATCTAAATATAATTTAGCTAGATAATTTCCCTGTCTATTTCTATGCAACTAAAAATGCAGGGATATGGTTTTTTTATGCAACCTCCTTTGTATGGATATGCAAATTAGAAATACGCCTTAGAGAGAAAATAAGTCAACACATTTCCACATTTGATAAACAAATCCATTGGCATATGAAACATACTGAAAGAGGTTGATGGAAGATCTGATATATGCTGACATATTTGTTCCTTGCAATGTTCATCCTTGATTTTACTTAATAAAAGGGATTTTAGCTGAAGTGCTGAGAATGGATTCACCATCTGCTATATGAAAAGACCGATTTTAAATGAAGAGTAGTAAGGGAAAAAAAAGGAATCATTTATCCCCTCCCCTCCCACTTTTTGAGGAGGAAAAAAGAAAATTCAGACTGGCAAATCACTAATTGATTTTAGCATCTATTGGATTATAATGCTTCATTAGCCTGGCACATTCTCAATGCAGCGTTTTAACATGTAGCCTGTACGTTTTCTAATATTGCAATACCATTGTCTTGAAGACGCATTAATGCGTTATGACAATTGTGAATAGGCATAATACAAACACAAAACGAAAGTAATTGTATTAATGCAATTTCAAGTACATTTACAAAAACGGGATTTTATGAGGACTCTTTATTCTGCATTATATTTGATTGCATGTCTAGAGAAGCAAAGCATGTCTAACAAGGTGGATTTTGGGGAAAAATTGACAAATCTACATGGATTATAAAGAACACTTATGCTTAATTATTTGAAGTGCCTGTAGTATATGCGATGCATAGTTAATGATTGCAAAATGAATGATTGACTGTGGCTTATTCATGAGCAGAATATTTGTGCTCTAATAAAGGAGATGAGGAATGAGAAGAAGTGACTACATCTGAAGCCTTTGGAACTCTCCTTTTTCTTGGAATTGGTTAAGTAGCATATACTTTATTCAAATTATGTTTAAGGTTATGAAGTCATCTGAAAATGAGAACTGAGTTTTGTATGGGTTATACTGCCATCATTTATTATTCTAAAACATCATGGGTATTGTACCATATTATTAATTCATTTGTTTTGAAAACAAAGTTTTACATTTTTTTTCTCCTCTACTCTGTATCTCGGCTAATATAACATGATAAGCCATGGTATGCTTTTTATCATGATTTAAATAAATCATAGTGGCTGAGTTCATAATGACATCAAGTCGTTAGCCAACACAGTAGGCTGAATCAACATTCAAACAAACCAAATAGTTTAGCCCAGGGCAATCCATTGCATGATTATGCAGAAATAATACTGGGTTTAGAATGGTTTAATTTCTATGGAGTCTTAGACAACTTGGGTATATATTTGTTTATGTAGAAGAAATGCATGTTTATATGGAAGAAAACATTTTTTGTAACTTTTTCTAGCAACCTAAGATGAAACTATACCTTATGTACAAGATAATTGCTCATGTGAGAACTTAGGATAGCTTGGCACATTGCTTATGGTGTTAGATACTATACCACTAAGCTTTCCATCTGGTGAACTTAACTCTATATGGCATGGCACCGGGATACATTATATCAGGCCCTGACTAGTTAATATTGATTCTATCCATGTGATACAAACATCTGGAGACAGCTTGCTAGAGTCTCCCTTCATGGGAAGTTCATAAGATTTGGGGTTCAGTGACAGGCAGGTCTTCTATGTAGTGGTCTCTACCTGGGGTGCGCTCCATCAATAAGTATGATGTAGTGGTTAATGCACCAGCTAGAAACCAGAAGACTGTGAGTTCCAATCCCACCTTAGGCTAGGATTACCTTGGGCCAGTTATTCTCTCTTGGTCTTTTGAAGGAGGCAGTGGTAAACCATTACTGGAATCTTGCCAAGAAAACTGCAGGGACCAGTCCAGGCAGTTGCCAAGAGTCAACACTGACTCAAAGGTGTCTGCGTGTGATTTTTTTTCTGTTTTACTATTATATACCAGAAGATACAGTGCCAGGCCAGAGAGGATCTATTTCCTAGTCCTTCAGAAGAGCAAAGCATTTATATTTCACTCATCCAGTATTTTAATATTTAGAGTATACTTCAGCAATTAGAAGACATGTCTTTCCAAGAAATGGCAGTATAAAAAGAAAAGTGGATATCCCAAAAGATTAGTCCACTAACTCTAGGAAGGTGCTTCCCATTGACTGGCAATGTTTGTTTTTATGTCCTTATTCCTCACAGTCCATTAAGGGATAAGGCGTTCAGACAAAGCAGGTTGGCATGCAAATTGCAACCCATCTTACCACACATGCAAGAATGTTTGTTTGCCTGGTTTTGCCAAACAGAACAAGAAAATGACACCTTCCCATGTTTGTCTGCCTCACTGTGGCCAATGCTGAGTGATTGCTTTCTTTTTACTGGCACTTCCTTTGGAGGTTGGTCCTGTGGCATTCTTTTGCTTAATCTAGTAAGTATGAAAGCAAAGGCATGCATGAACAATTAGGCAGGAAAGAATTGGGCAGTGCTGGACTACATTTCCCTTTACATGTATTACACTAAATGAGCAGATTTTCCTAATTCGCTTTAAAATAACAAGGCCAGCCTCTGTGCTTCAACTGGCAAAATTACCTGACATTTTAAATTGGCAATACTGTTATCTAATTCAGACCAGGCACAGTTTGTGACCAGCAAGGAAAAATACAATTAAGTGCCAGAATGCCCTGAGACTTTTTCCTGAGGTAGCAAAATTAAAATATTCTGCAGAACTTTTGGTTTTTTATGATCAAAAATCCAAGGTCTGGCTTCAAGTGGGATATTTATTACTTCTTGTTTTTTTATGTCATGAACATTTTTTTTTATGTTGTCCTCACTTCTAACTTGAAATATCAACAGAGTAAGGCAATATTCCCCCCCCCCGACTCCTTCCTATCCTACAATATTGGTTTGAGAACATTGTTGAATATCTTAAATATCATATTCTTGTGCTGAAAAGGCTAGATTCATATCAATACCCCTATTAAGGAACATAAAGTTATTTCTTTTCATTTAGCATTTCTTTTGGGTGGATAAGATGCTGTTAATCACCGTTGCACTGATTCTGAATTTTCCCCACTTTTTCAGGCACTTTCAGGTGCTTTAAATCCAAGATAGCATGGTAATATCTACTACAAAAATAATAAGTTCAGTTTTCATTTATAAATTATGTGAAATGATTTTTGTCCTTCACTGATTGGAAATTGGAAATAAATAGCTTCCAAACCATCTTGAAATTTAAAACTAGATATAGGTAAAAGGGCAATTTTAGATACTCATGCATAACTTAATTTCCATCTGCATCAGTCCTGAATATTACTCATAGCAGAACAAACATAAAAAAACTTAACTTTGTTTAGGAGATTTCTTCAGAATTATATGATTATGATTGTAGCCTTGGTAACTTCAGGCAAGCAGTGTTTCTTTGTATTGACATCCTTGACTTCAGCCCAATATACAACACTGACATTTTTTAGGGCTTATGTTAGGTATTGATATAGTGCAGGGGTCTTCAAACTTGGCCCTTTTATGACTTGTGCCTGGCTGAGGAATTCTGGGAGTTGAAGTCCACAAGTCATAAAAGGGCTAAGTTTGAAGACCCCTGATATAGTGCATGAAACAAACTCTTATAATTTGTTAATTGCAATCAGTCTTTACTTTCAAGTATTATATTCACAGTGAAGTGCCGGGCAACCTCCTGAGTAATGTCACTTGTGGATACCATCTAACTATTGCTTGTATGATCGTGTGGGGATTATGTGCAGAAGTGACATATTCAGCAAAAACTTGAATCAAAAACAGTAGGACTCAAGTGTCTTGTCCTTAATCTCTCTTGAGGATGCTGAGCTGCTATCCACTGGAGCAATGAAGTGTCTACTAAAATCCTGACTTGACAATCCTTCTGCAAGAGAAAAATACACTTTTGTAAAATCTTGGAGAATTCTCCCGCTGTCCTTGAAAAAACAATGACCTTATAAAAACAAAACAGAAAGTATTTATATGGGTTTTGATGCAGCAGGTTCTTCCAAATGACTTTGGAAGAAGGAATAGTTGTATCTATCAGGAATAGTCTCACTTAACTAAACTGGTAAATGTTATATATGGCAATTTAACAATTTTACTTAGGATCTATGATTTTTTTCACACATTTTATCTGTAATACCATCTGTAATATTATTGCTATATTATCCCCAGTGTAATACATTGGTGATTAAATTGTACATAGGCTTGATGAAGTGAAAGATTAGGCATATGACAACATTTGAAACTCGTATTTGTGATGTGACTGGCTAATAGACTAGAGAAAACTATGCTTGGCAAGATAGAAAGAAATAAAACAGCTGCTAAAATGGATGGATGGGATCAGATTGTAACTAGAAGCAGGTCATGGTTGAGAATATTTTTTTCATACAGTCATTCTGAGTTGAGCCCAACTTGATGACATCTGACTAATGATTGATGTTTTTATTCTCTGCTCTTCTTGGCTTGCAGCTCAGCTCTACTATATCTTATTTCTGATAATGTTTGTCTTTCTGGTTGATCTGTGCCTGCATTGACATTTCCAGACAGATTTACAGATCCAAGTTTGAGGTCACAGTCTTCACTATTGTTTTATCTTAGTTTCTGAAATGGAACAGGGACTAGCAATAATGATGTCAAATAAAATTTTGTTAAATAAATGACCTCATAATTTCTTGTTTTCACAAGTCTAAAAACTAATTGGTTTTTCTTCTCTTTAAAACAGATGTATCTAGCCAAAGATATTAGAAGTTAATTGAAATAATCCTAAAAGTCTATGCCCTTCTTGAAACCAAACGGAAGAGAATTGAAGAGTCTACAACTTCTTGAGTTCCCTCCCAACTATTTGATAATTAAGGAATTCATCTTTTCCTATACAACTTAACCTTTATGCAAACATCATTTAAACCAGGGATGTCAAACTGCTGGCCCGTGGGCTGGATGCATCAGGCAGAAGCCGCGCCCACCCCAGCTACGGCAAGGGGAAAAAAGTCACAATACGTCGCGACACGTCATGTGAAGTGACAAATTTGATACCCCTGATTTAAACTATCAGATTTTTATACCAAGTCACTTGCATGTATATTAGCCTATAGAAAGCAGTATTCAGTGAACTAGCCACTTAGTACTTCCTTACAATCCTTAATTATAAACTTTGTGGGGGAAAAGCCTGTTTATCCCTGTATGTTCTATTTGGGATAATTTCTTAAATAACATTATTTTGATTTCAGTTATTATAAATTGGTTGTGTTCCCCACTGGAATAATTTCTTCTTACTTATTGGAAGGCTACCAGCTATATAAGTGTTACTTTGGTTTATAGAAGCAAAGCTGAATAGAATTTCTATACGATAAAATAAATATAGTCTTCATAAAAATAGGCCAGAAGGGGAAAAAAACAATAAACTGCAGACATGGATTGCATTCTTGGAAAAGTAAACTCCTATTTATATTTTATTTAATGCTATATATTTCATAATATGCTTCTGCTAATTAGCATATTATTATTCAGAATTGAAGTTATTTCTAGAATGGTGGGGTTTTTTGTTTTTTTTGGGTATTGTGGTGAGAACGGATGTTTCTTAAGAGGTACCCACAGGAGTTATGAGTTTTTTAGCAGATTGTTGGAAGTTTGTGGGTTGGAGGATTTCAGCTTATTTGGATTGGGCTGTTGGTGAAAAGATGACCAGGACTTGGTTGACTATGATTGCCCTGGAGTGGCCATCTGGGTGACCCAGAAGATGGTGCTCTCTGGCAGCCTATATGATCAAGGTCCCAGTTGTAGGAATGGCAGCAGAGTTAATGCCAGAGAAGAGGTTACAGCAGCACCACTGATCTGGTGGTGCAGTACTAACAGTTGACTTATTCCTTGTTTGGGCAGCAATGTCAACATTGGCAAGCAAGGTATCAGACAGTAAAGAAGATGACCTTGAGAAAAATGTGCAGGCAATGTTATCTAAGCAAAAGTGTCCAAAACATTTTTAACTACAAAAAAACATAAAAGACTGTTTGGAAGTGGCTTTAGGTAGATGTACAATTTAACTGTCAACAAGAGACTTTACATTCTTCCTCCTGGTTTGTAGAAGAAGCTTAAGAGATGCATAGAGTACCACTAGAAAAAGAAAAGTAGGCTGCACCCAAGTAAGCACAGATAAGAGTTTTTCTTAAGGATTATCTCGTGGCAAAAAGGGTGCAAAATATATTTACTGTATCTTGCTGCACTTATTGCATTCAGAGAGAACTGGCTGCCAGCCCTATACAATTTTAAATCTGGAACATTTACCTATACAATATTTAGACATTGATTGCTCTATACTGTATAAGCAGATCTTTTGAGTGATTATGGTTTTATCCTACTTTGCAATCAAGAAATGTATCCAGTTGTATTGTCTTCATGAGTCTTATGCTAAGAAGAAAGTTCCTGAATACAGGACTAAGTATTTGGAGAATTGACAGAATTGAGACACTACTCTGTCTGTCATAAAGCCAGACAAAGAAGTCCTTAAAACAGTGGATTTGCTGTCTTGAAGAGATGCTTCTTTTCTCTACTGATGTTGGCTATGGTCATATACAGTAATACACTTACCTCTGGCAAATGTAGTGGCTACATTAAAAATAGATAAAAGTTAAATAACCAGTTTTTTTAAAAAAAATTGGACCAGAAGGGTTGTTTATTGCATTCTGGTATGGTATACCCATGGGAAATTTCTCATACTGGCTTTTAACCTTTGTTTTATTATGGTAGTTTTGTAACTTTGGTAGCAGCGATGGTACTGCTGGGAGACATGCTTCTGTTGCAGAAACTGAAATGACAGAGAATTCAGAAGAAGAAAACAGTTCTTTGAAGAAAAATACAATTATAGAGATAGTATTTTTACTCCAATAACATCACTGTGCATTTTTAATGAGTGGTAGGGATAACCTTGAGAAACAGGAAGAAGAGCCACAGGAAGAAGAGCTAAGACAATGGGCAGATAAGGAAATTTGAGTCCAAGGCAGAAATGTAATTTGAGAAAGCATCTGAGGCTTCATTCTCACTAGTTCTCTTGAAGATAAAGGCAGGGAATGGGGAGGCACATTCAGACTTTCAGGATTCTGTTACTGTAGCTTTATAATAAAAGTAGAATTAGCATTAATAACCTTGATTTCCCAGTCTGGTCTACCTCAAGGAGCTTACAATTTAATATACAATGTTTGCATTTAATTAAAACTAAGTAGCTGTAATTCCATCTGACTTCGGTAGGAGATAGTAAGCACATACTTAGCAGACCAACTGTGTCCTGCAGTTATCCCAGGACTAAAAATGGTTGCACTACCACCATCCAATCCAGGCAGGAAGCACAGAAATATTCATTTATTCAAATCTGTGGATGCTGCTTCTTAGAAAATACATCAAAGTGGTTTACAATCACATGCTGATAAAATAATACCAAGCTAAAACAGTTCATATGAAAGATGTTTGTCAAGAATGGATAGGAGGAAGAAAAAAAAGATCCCTAATCCCCTTTGAATGTTAGGGGTCACGCATTGCAAGCAACAAGTGTTTGCACCGAGAAGGCCAATTCATTTGTCTACAAGATGTTGATTTGTACTTGTGTCCAATGTTGGATGTAAGTATGTAAGGCCCAGTGTTTGTTTCATCATTTGCTTTTCCTTGGTAGATCTTCCTCTGTGGATGGCTAGGTGTGTGTTGCATGGAAAACAGTAGCTAAATTCTCAGTACCCAGAAAAAGACAGCAGAAATAACAGGAACCATCATTGCAAAAGCAGCAATTAAACCTACAGCAACTATGAGAAAATCACTTGTATTAAATATGATGAAAAAGTTACTTTCCTTGTGGCCCATAATGAAGAAATTCAACTAATCCTGTCAGCTCAAGTGTCTCTTGTTCAGCATACACAACACACAATCCTCATCCCAGTAACATAAGCAAAAAGTATAGTTTCCCAAAGACCAGACTGCTTTGTAGAAATATGGAGTGAAACCTTTCCTGCATCTAGTCCACACTTTGCCTTCAAGCATCCCAATCCTTCCTTTTGTCAACTAGTCAGCCTGTAATTCTATGGGATAGTCCCCATTCCTTCCGGTTCCTTTTCCTCCTGTTAGAGAGCCTCCTTCACAGTACTTCATGTACTGATTGCCTTCAAGAACCTCATAGCATCACCTATGGTTTTCTGAGTAGGTTCACATTCCAAACTAGAGGGAAGAAAATGCCTAGGTAATATTAATTCTGCTCCTAAGATAATTGAAACCAGTCTTGGAGTATAATGAACATTGGTTTTATTCAGTTGTCTGAGTGAACGTTGGAGTAGGAATATTTGACTAATTGCATTGATTGACCAGTCCCTGGTGGGGGGTATCCATAGAGAAAGCCTTCTGAAGATTTTAGTGAATGAGCAAGTTCACAATTCTAACATTTCCCATACTGAAATAATCTGGAGCATTGGCAGTATGCTGAATTGTTCAAAAAACAAATGAGAAGCCCATCAAGTTTCTTTTTTTTAATAATTAAAAAAAAGACCTCTTTATAAAGTCAAGCTTGACTCCTGGTAATTTCAGGGACATGGCCTTGATAGTGATGTAGAATTGGTTTGCTGTAGTTTTATTCTGGGGCCTTTTCTTCGTTTAGTCCTGGGTTTCCTTCGAAATCAAGTACTAACCAGGACCAATCCTGAGCAGGATTGGACAAATGGACAAATGCTGCCACCTGCTGAGACTATGTTTGTTATGTATTGGCATTGAGAAATACATTCCCAGGGGGAAATCGGATGATTCTGGCTGTGGGATTCTAGCAACAACCTTGAGCTCTCAGTCTTTTGTAGGAGATGTCACAACCTAGCCCGGTTTATAACTAGAGGGAAAATATCCTACCTGGCAGTGTAGATAAATCAGTTAGACAGATATAATGCCAAGAAAGTGAAAGAGCTGAATGTATTTTGTTTGCCTCAGCTTCTTACAGATCAAAATAAGAGTTTGCTATGTAATTTTTAACCTGAAAAAGGTCAAAGACAGAAGAAACTTGGAGAACATCACTGCCATGTTTTCCAGAAAAGACCAAAACAAAAAGTTAGAACTGTACTGATATTAATATATTTTTCCAGTTCTATTGTGTTAATAACAGTCTCATAGTAAGAGCATAATCCAGCAGTTCATTTCCCCAGAGTTTTAAAACTGATACTAATAATTCTAGATTGTTTTCCTACTTATGAAATATAGTGCATAAACTAGCTCAAACGTTGCTTTTTTATTGAATAAAGAAGGGCTAAGCTATAAACAGAATAAATCACATTATGTCTTAATGTTTGAATCCAGCCTGAATGTATGAGTATAGATAGTCCTCAGGTTACGACCTGAGTGACAGGTCAAAGTTATGACAGCCCTGAATGAGAAGACGTACACCCTTGAAGATGTGGCCATTCAGCATCATGATGTCATGTGATCACCATTTGTGTGCTTGGCAACTGGTTCTCAATTATGACAGTAGCAGCACTCTGCAATGATGTGATCACCATTTTTGACCTTAATTGCCAGTTCCTAACAAGCAAACTCAGTGGGAAAACTGGTTGGAGGTCACCAGTGGTGATCATGTGCCTTCATGCCTAAGAACCATGCGAGCTTTACCTAACAACTGCAACTGGAACTGCTGTGATTGCTGTTGTAAGTCAGTGCAGTCAATGCCTTCATGCTTAATGATAACCCCATTACTTAATGATAAAGTTCTCCGTATTAATTACCATTGTTAACTGCGGACCCCTGTATATAATCATATATGAACGTATATATTCATTCTTGTCTGGGGAACTAGAAAAAAATAAAGATTTGAGCTACTATATTACAAGAGAATATAGGGCATAGTTTCTCCAGATTTGAGATGAAACCTATTGAGATGAAACCCATTGATATGAATGCATATGCATAGATAATAGAAAATATTTGTACTGCTCCTTTTTTGTTGGAAAAGGACGTGTACTTAATAGATCATTGGCTGACTGACTGATATCAAGCCTGTGATTTTTATGTATAAATCTGCCAACAGTGCCGTTTATTGTTTGCTTGTTTATTACTAAGATGTCTAAAGCCACCTAGAATCTTCTGTGAGATGGATGCAGTGGTGGGATTCAAATATGTGAACAATCAGTTCTCTGTGTGGATGCCACTTCCGGAAGTCAGTTCTGGGCCTGGGCAACAAAAAATTAGCTACTGGTTCTGCTGAAGTGGTGTGAACTAGCTGAATCCCACCACTGGATGGATGGCATATACATTTAATAAATAAATAAATAAATTGTTGCTCCATTCCAGACTAGCTCTTAGGAGAATCTTCAAAGCTAATTTACATTTTTATAGTTAATGTTTCTTTCGATTTTGATTTCTCTCTTGCCTTCCTCTTGAAAAGCAGAAATCATCTTACTTAAGCTGCCATGCAATATAAATTTTAAAAAGTAGGATTATCAGTTCCTGGTTGTTCCTTAATGCCATCTCACCTTTGTAGCAGATACAACGAGTTGCTCATTTATGCAATCTAAAGAGTGTGGGCCTGCAGTTCAGTCTCTTAATAATAATAGTCTGTCTTTAGTAACTGACATGTTCAGGTTTGTTTAGAACTCTTCAAAGATATATCTCTCAGGGTAGATGAGAGAGTGCTGCAGTTCTGATAGGCTTTCACACAGGAAGGTTTTGATCAAAGGGAAGTCCTGACGTTGAGATAAAAGTATGTTTGCCTATGTGTATGTTTCAGAGATTGTCAAACTAGGAACTCTAGCCTATATTAACATTTGACTTGAAAGAAATGTGGTAGGTTCCTAGAGCAGTGATGAGTTTATTAGTGGTCTCTTTCATAAATTCTTCCCCGGTGCAATGTCTACATACTGAATGAGAAGTCAATGAGAAAGAATAGACTTATGGCCAAAGAGCATCCTTCATCCATAAGAATGTGCACTTACTTTAGATGTTAAGAGCTGACTAAGCAATCTCTGCCTGTATGTTTTACTACAATGATCTCTGCATTGTGTAAAGAATACCTGTAGGATTTAGCTTTCAGGCAAACCTTCTTATACTTGCATAGCAATGTCTGTAGTCCAGGGTTGGCAATGTATGACCATGAGCTACAACCTGTTTTCATCCTCATTTTTCAACCTCATTTTTCTGATCCCGCTGAGATTAAATCACTAGCTTTTGGCAGCTAAATGCAAGTTTTAACAGTATGATTTTTGTTCTTGCTGAAAATAAAATCTTTTACATAACCACTTGTATCATTCATTTTACTTATTGAAGTGAGCAGATAATATTAAAATAAGCTTATTGAGTTTTTTCAGTTGGGTAGCAAAGCCTACTTGAGCATTGTGTGGCCTCCAAAGTCCAAGAATTATAAGATTCTACTATATGGATGCACAGTGCTGTTAAGATAAAAAAAATCAGAACCTAATGATGAGGAAACAACCTTTGAACAAAAAATAATTATCACTGACTCTAATTGCTACTGATCACTAGGAGTTCCTATGCAACCAGTTTCATCCTTACAGGGACTTATCAGGCACAAGTAATCTCCATGTGGTCAAACGTTTTACCAAGATTTGAACTCACAGGTCCAAATGCATTTATCTTACTTGTGCATTCCTGTTGAATGATATTAAAAGCCAATGGCATGTCTTTCCTACAGGAAGAATATATGCCTTAGTTGTGAAATATCCTGTTTTTGGTTTTTCATTTCCCCTTGCCTCTTGATGTTCTCCTTCTTATACTTGCATAGCAATGTCTGTAGTCCAGGGTTGGCAATGTATGACCATGAACTACAATCTTTCATCCTCATTTTTCAACCTCATTTTTCCGATCCCGCTGAGATTAAATCACTAGCTTTTGGCAGCTAAATGCAAGTTTTGACAGTATGATTTTTGTTCTTGCTGAAAATAAGCTTTAATAGGCCTATTTTACATTAACTTTCTCCTGAAACTTCCAGAAATAGGCTAAGCATTTCCCTCTGATAGCATCATGGCATCATCCTATGCTCTCAAGGAAACTCTTTGAAGGATTCTAGCATATAAATTCAGTAACCCCTTCCCCATGCGATCAATAAGTTGATACTGCTGTAAGCTAGTTAAGGCTCCACGTAATCCTATCTTTCTTTATAATTGTGTTGTTAGCTGTCATATAGATAGATGATCTGTCAATTAAAAGAAGGTAGCCTGTTATGAAGAATGGGGTGCCAAGAACTACTGTATCTGAGTTGCAAAAATCCAGGCAATCTTTAGCTAACAACAAAGAGATACAGAAAATGCGAAATCCTTGCTGCATCTAGTCGAGTAATGGAGTTTTGCCAGGAAGATGTGAAAGGTTTTTGCTCTAAATTAACTCCTTGTTACTCTTACCACTTTTTCTTTATTTCTTTTCCCTCTGAAACTGCAAAGTGCTTATTGTCGTGCTTATTAATGCATCTTGTCATTGTACAATTCTTCTCCATTCACGTTCATTTCCAGAACACAAAAGCAAAATAACTGTAGCAGTTCAAAATATATAATACCAAAATTGTGTGAACAAATCCAACATTTTCTCCCATACCGTTGTCCAGAATTGAATTAGCTGCACATATTACCTGTAATTCTTCAGTATTAATGCTATTTTTTTTTTTAAAAAAAATGATTTTGGATTAATCATTGTATGTATACACATACACACACACATGTATAGTATATACTTATTTATATGTATATTCACCATTATGCATATAGATACATGTTACGTATATGTATATGTAAGCATAGGCACACACAAGCACACACACACACCAACGCAACACACACACATGATTATACATATAATGTATTTGTGTGCATTGACCTTCTAAGTCTATTATGTGTGTTATAAAAATGGATGTTACTAGCAATCTGCTTGTCATTGGCATAGCAACAAGGATGCAAATCAAAATATCACGTTCACTTGTCACAAAATGAGCATATTTCTTCTCCTATGTAGTAATGTCTGTACAGAAAAATAAAGATAAAACATGCATATTGGGAGGTGCTGATCTTTTAGAGATGGATCCTGGAAATATTGCCATATGCTGCTTTTCAGACATTATTGAGTTTTAGATTCTGATTTCCTGTATATTTACTTGGGAAAACATCTTTATTAAAGGCTGTTCTCTCCTGAAGGCAATTATGTACAAAATCCTGAGAGCTAATCAAACATATCTGCAAACTCGAGAAGGACTTATTTTGAGAGTAACTCTATTTTAACAGAATAGAGTTCTAATTCTACAATTCAGATTAGATTTTATTCTTGGTGATTAGGATATCAAATAGTAGGAGGGGGTTCACCCAGTCAAGGAACTGATTTGTTTTATCTCAGAGTTCTCACCTGCTTGGACAGATAGAAGAGGTCTCCCATAGCTGACAGGACTACTCCCTTCTGATGGATATTGTATCACAAAAAGCTCGGCATATTGTAATTAAGAAAAAAAACAACACAAGGCCTCCTTGCAGAAAACAAGTCATTTTATCATTTTATTATGATAATTCTCTTTCAAGCAAACCAGCAATGTTCATGAAAATTTGCAAAATATATGCACTCTGGATATAGCTTTTGTTTATGTAGTGATAAGATTCAACTGAGCCTAGAGATTAACTGTAGGAGAAAAAAATTCTCAAGATCATGCCTGATATACATGTTTTGTGAAAAGAGAGAAAAACAGATGGAGAAATGTGTGCACACACATCTGTCTTTAATCTCTGATAAAGTGTTGGGTGCTTTCCATTTGTTACTACTCATTTATAGCAGACATGCCACAAAGCTGCTTTCAGACAGGTGAATGCTGGCGTCTCTTTTTAGAAATTCCATTAATAGTTTGAATTGCCTTAAGAAATCTGGTGATGGATGTTGATGGGGTGGAGGAGAGGCAGAGCTGCATGTTGCCAATAAGGCATTAATTTAGGCAAAGCCTGCAGGGATATTTGGAATCAGTCATAAATTATATGATCAGTTATCATTTATATGAGACTAGACCATCTTCTTGACACCTGTTATCCATCTTGTATTTCATTGCTGAGATGATTATAGACAAATCAGAATTATGATGTACATTGCATATAACATATGGTGTGTATGCATGATTTTCTTTGTATATACATATAGTAATTATTTAGGGCTGAACTCAGCACCATTTAGTGTATTATGAAATACACACTTCTGGCTGTAACGTGGGAAACAGCTTCCAAAGAAAACAACTAAGACAGGTATGTATAATAAATTAAATTATGGAAGTAATTGTTCCATAAGACAATTAAAACTTAAATGAACAACTGTCGATGTTGCCACAGTATTGAGTTCAAAATATGATATAAAGGTAGTCCTTGACTTACAACAGTTCATTTAGTGACCATTCAAAGTTACAATGGCACTGAAAAATGTGACTTATGATTTTTTTTCCAGTGCCATTACAACTTTTGTAGCATTCCTATGATCATGGGATCAAAATTCAGACACTTGGCAACTGGTTTATATTTATGACCGTTGCTGTGTCCAAAGTGATCCCCTTTTGAGACCTTCTGACAAGCAAGGTCAATGGGGAAGCCAGATTCACTTAATGACCGGGTTACTAACTTATCAACTGCAGTGATTCACTTATTAATGATGGCAATAAAGGTTGTAAAATGGAGTAAAACCTAACAAATGTCTCATTCAGCAACAGAAACTTTGGCTCAATTGTGGTCATAAGTCTAGGACTACCTGTAGTCATGTCTCTCACCATCAGACACCCACAACAATTCATTTTTATATTTCTTTATAAGCAGGTGTATGCAAATGTGCGTACATTTCAAGCTCAAGATGGTTTAAATTAACATTTCATAAATATAACCAGATAGTTGTATGAGGAAATTATAACGGGGCTAAAGTCCAATTTTAAAAGGTAAATATTGGTACTGAGCAGAATAGGAAAGGAAGAAGCAAGCCACAATACATTAAGTTTAATAAGTTAGATACAAATTGAAAGAGGTTTCTAGCTTTAGGAATAAAAAGAAAGTCTGGGTGCAAAGGTCTGCAACTAGAGGTCATAAATAATCAGGGGGAATAAGAACCTCCACAAGTAAAGTAAATAATACTCAAAGGATGTTAGAGTGAAGTCAGAACGAGGAATCTCCAGACAAAGGGGAAAATAGGAAGAAACAAAACTCAGAAGTCTTCGAATGGTATAATATGTTTCTGAGGTGAAATAGGTGTATAGGATGAATCCAACCTGGCCGTGGCTACAAAAAAAGAAGAAAGATACCCTCAAAGATGCACCTAAAGAGATAAGGTAATAAGGATCAGGGCTGGATATATTTTTCTCTCATGCAGGTGAGAAGAAAAGATAAAAGGAAAATAAATCCCAAAGATGGAAAGGAGCAAAGGGAAGGCTTTTTTCTGTACAGCACTGCACTCTGCAGCAAGCAGAGAGGAAGGGAAGCTTTGGAGGCTTAGTTTGGTCAACTCTCAGCCAAATAAGAGAGAGAAAGGCTGACAGACTGAGCAGTGAGGAAAGAGTCCAACAGATTGGCTGGGAGATTGTGACTTGATGTGGATTAGGTCACACTTGCCTGGTGGGGGGAGATCCAATCCAAAAGACACGATCAAGCAAGGAGGCCGGAATCCAAGTGAGATTGGATCAGTTCTTGCTTTTAGATTGTTTTTCAAAGGGGTGGAAATTTAGACTGCTTATTGTGTGTTTTTAAAATATGTGCTTTTAAGCCTGCTGAAACTGCAATCAGTGGAGAAGGAAAAATAGCTGGGTGTGTGTGCAGTGACTCTGAGCGTAAATATTTTAGAGTAGAGGAGGAAAAGGAATTGCTACCTTAGTAGGAGAAAAAGGGATTATTCATTGAGTTTCATTGTATAATTTAAAGTTATTCTTATATCTGTGTATCAGTATCTGTTCATTTGTAAATCACGATTGTTTCTTGTTTGTAATGCAATGTTGTTCATAAGAGAGTTGTTTTTATTGGATTTCCCAAGAGAGGTAGGGAAATGAATAATCAAGATCTCTCATTGGGTGGAGGCCCAGTGCCAGGTGTTGCTCACAGTACATGGCAAGATCCCAGTTTAGGGTGCTTGAAGAGAAACCAGCTTCTTGTAGGCAAAGCAACTTCTGCTTCAACAGAATGGTTATATAAGCAAAGTACATTTAGAACTAAATTAACAGCTCACAGCTTTTTTTTACTTATAAGATGCATTCGAGACATATTCCTCCTAAAGCAAAATGCAGGATGGTTTTTCTGTTTCATACTCATTAGCAAGTGAATTTTAGTATTATCTATCACTCCTATTTACACATAAAAGAATGAATTTAGTATTATCTATCACTCCTATTTACACTTTCCTCTCTAGCTCTTCATGGCATGGGACCAAGAAAGAAGGACCATCTTTCTCTGGTTGTCTGTGCCTGACCTATTAGATATGGCCGGTAGGCCATGTTTTGGGTCCCAAGACTTCATCTTCTGGGACTCAAGAAGCATGAAAATTCATACCTTGTGTCTATCTTCTGGAACACCCTGTCACTTGAGATTAGATTCTCTTCTTATTTTTTTGGTGGGCAATTGATTAAGGGAGAAAAAGAGAAAGCACGGGAAGCCCTTTTAGGTTAGAAATGTTTAAAATAAGATCAAGTAGCCTTTTTTATCATTTGCATCTCTACCAATCTTATTGGCCTTCTTTGAAGCACTTAAGATCTGGCTTATTGCCAGGCATGGAGGTCCAGAAATCAATGAAGCCTGGTGGTTTGTGATAAGTTTTTTTAAATTGTGCCTTTTCTTTTACGTTGGACTGTATGTTGTGTGTTTTTTATAGTTATTTATATCATTGCTTTAATCCTAAATCCTGTTCAATGCCCAGAGTCACTTAGGTGAGAACAGCAGCCAAATAATAAGGGTAATAATTTTATTTATTTATTTATTAGATATATGTGCCACTCCTCATTTTTAGAGGTGACTCTGGGGGGGTTATAATAATAATTAGTACCTGGAGACAGCAGAAGAGAAAGAACAGGAGATAATCCCAAAATACAAAGACCTGCAAGAAGAAGTAGAAAGACTATGTCAAAAGAAAGTAAAGATAGTACCAATAGTGATAGGCCCCTTGAGTGGAATCCCCAAACAACTGGAACACTATTTGAACACCATCAGCATTGGCAAAATCACCATCAGTCATTTGCAAAAGGCTGCTTTACTTGGAATAGCTTACATCCTGCAATCCTACCTTTAAGACTACCAAAACAACATCTGCCTATCCCAAGTCTTGGGATGGTCTCAATAGGTGAATAAAATGTCAGATCAAGGCTAAACATGTGGCTGACTGCAACAAATCATAATAATAAATAACCAAACTCAGAGAGCACCAAGGACTGAACAGTTCAATTCTGACCTACGTATATTCACTTCAGTTGGAATAACAATAATAGCTGCCTCACTATCCCTAAAGTTAGAACCAGCCCTACCATCTACCCCATTTTAGAATACAGTGATTAAGTTCACTCATAATGTTAACCCACCAATTTTAATTACGGTTGACCAATGAGGGGTAACTTGGTTCATGCATTGCACAAATCCACCATCAGCTCGTTTGCATATTACCTTGTGCTTAAAGCAAACTCATGTACAATTATGTACTGGTGCATATATATTTATTCATATCTTTACACACATCATTTCCCAATTACTATAAACAGAAAATCAACTTCCTTTAGGTTGAGAGGATATTAAAAGTCAAACAAAAGTGTTCAAATAGCGTACATACCTTTGCCCACCCCAAACTGGTTTAATATTAAATAGCACTTGTTATTTTATTTTTTAAATTAAAAGTTGTCTTAGAAAATATTCCTATCCCATCTCTCATGGCTGCCTTACCAACTATATAAAACCTGTTTTTCTTTCAATGGAATATTTCATGATTAGTGTAAATGATCAGTTTGTTTATCTTGCCCTTATCTTGCCCTTTAAAATCACAAAACTTCACTTACTTTATCTGTCCAAATCTTGCTTCCTTGAAAATGATCAAAACTATCCCTATGATCAAAATCCTGTTTGATCATAGTGTGAACATTTCTAACCCAACAGAGCTCCCCGTGCTTTTCTCTTTTTTCCTTTAATCATCTGCCTGACAAAAATATAAGAGAATTGTTTCTCCAATTTTAATGATTCTGGGTTTTGTTCAGTGCATGGGGAAATCAGTTATTAAGATATTTACTGTTATGATTGACAGACATGAATTAAATGCATTTATTTCAAAATGCCATTACTGGGTGGGGAATCACTTAGAATATTTGGGGTAATCATTTTGTGTCTGTCCAAATGAAAATATTTATTTGGCTCACAGCAGTTTTGTGCTGGGCAAGAAAGTGTCAACATATAAAATCCATTAAAAAAAATTCCTTCCTTCCTTCCTTCCTTCCTTCCCTCCTTCCTTCCTTCCTTCCTTCCTTCCTTCCTTCCTTCCTTCCTTTTTTTAGCTTTGGAGAAAAACGAAACACTCTCACACTTTTCCTCTGACAAGAAACAATGATTCTACCAAGCATTTGCCAAATTTACCCTATGGTTTCG
This sequence comes from Azemiops feae, assembly GCA_023970755.1. Classification (NCBI taxonomy): domain Eukaryota; kingdom Metazoa; phylum Chordata; class Lepidosauria; order Squamata; family Viperidae; genus Azemiops; species Azemiops feae. Next base: position 1,385,255 of record JALGBA010000235.1, read on the forward strand.
TCTAACACATTTGAAAGAACTGAGAACGTTTCCCTTTATTTTTAAGTATAATGACTCTGTCTCTTTCTTTACACACAGCAAAATATGAAATATTTATGGTATTATTGTATGGTGTAACTGTCTCTAAGTGATAGATATGATTTTGAAGCATAGTTTGTATTTATTAGCATGTTAAATTACTGTATGTGGCTGTTTTGATAAAGACCTTACAGAGCAATCTGATGCATGTCTACATAAAAGTAACTATAGTCTATATTCTATAAATGCACATATCTGGAATCTTTCACACATGCAAACTTGTGTATAAGCCCCTTTTCAAAGAAATATGCATAAAATTGTGGTATATGGATTGAAGAGAGAACCCTCTGCTCAAGATCAGCTTGTTTTGTTTCTTACAAATAATGTAATTGCCGCAAATCTGTTTCTGTTGCATAAAACAAACAGGTGGATTCATGCCTTACAATAATACACTGAGCACAGTTAAAGGATACATTTTCAGGCTGTAATGTATACTGTATTTCAGTTTACAATTTTCAGCTGGTGTTACAATAGATTGCCTTGGGTTGTACTGATCTCTCAAAATGGTTATGGCTAAATGCTGTGCTATTATATAATCTTATTTTCATATTCTCTTATGTGTAGGGAAGTACACTCCATGTCCTGTAAAATGTTTTTAAGTTATGTATGAATTTTTAAATCTTAGAAAATATCTTTCAGTCTGGGGAGGCAGAGTTTTATAAAGCAGAACTTTCTAGTATTGATAATGGTATACAAACTCTTCTTCTCTAAGCCCTCCCATCAAACAACAAATATTTTGTACAGACATAATTATTCCTAAGCTTTGCCTAAAGCTGTTGCAAAAATAACATGGACTCATATTTTGTGTTATTACTATCTAAGTATAACATATTAAATTCTTTGTTTCAGCAAGATGTTGCCATACATTTTTCATTAATTAATTAATAATAATTTTGTTGCAATATTCCAATATTAAGTGAAGACAAAGAGTATAATTGTTAGCGCAGGTGGCATTTTAATCTGGCATTATGGTTTGCTCTTGTCCCATGCCATTTTCCTGAATTCTTCAGTTCTACAATTCTACATTTTAGAACTACGACAGCACAGAAAAAAGATGAAAATGATTTTGAACAGCCTGGCATCCTTTGCTGAATATTCTATTGCTCATTAAATTTCAGATATCCAGATCAGCATCAGGAGATTTGTTAAGTCTGAGGAAAACGTGAAAACAATCCATGATCCAGGAGCACAGTTACTCTAGGTTTTTAACTTTGGAATATTTGCTTGCATCCACTCTTTCCCAGCCAAGGTTAATCTGAAAAACCAAGGCAAACTGGATGCACAGACCCTGACTTTTAAAGCTATTATAGCATATGAGACTGAATAACCCTTGCAATTTATGTAGCGTAGAATACAAGATGGCATTTTTCTATTGCAACTATATGGATTTTTGAAGAATGAATGCAATGCTCGGTTGTATTACAAAGAAAATACATACAATACTGTTGGTGAAAAACAACCCTATCAAATATAATGTCGGGTTTTAATTTTTTTTTTTATAAATTCAAGCTGCTGGGGGGGGGGGGGTTTAAGGCACTTAGCTACATTGTCTTGGCTATCTTATTTTAAATAATTTCAGCAAATATGCAGTATTCCATATAATATATACATTGTCCCAAGGGTTGCTCATTGCTGACAGCCTTGACCAAATGTACTTATTTAGAAGGGATGTTCCTCTAAATGTATTTCTTTGGGGGGGGATGGTGGCTATAAAAAACAGGTATTATTGAGACTAACATGTCACTATGTTTAATTTTTTTAAATAAATAAACACAATGCAGGAAATGTCCAAAATCTATATGCTCTTTCTAAATTGACAGCATTTGTATTCTTCTGTGCCCCTGAAAGATAAGTGAAGTCCTATATTGAATCCTTACCTAAGTTAATGTGCATTAAAACTTAGTCTTAAGGAGAACTGTGTTTAAGTGAAAGGTTCTAGTGTTTCTCAGCCTCAGCAATTAAGCTGTGTAGACTTAAACTTAAAAGTGTACCGAATACAGAACAATAAGCTTAATGAGTCATGCCCTGAAAATATTCCTGAGAATAATTCCCGAAAGAATATACAACAAAATTGAAGAGCGTCTAGGTAACACACAATTTGGTTTCAGAAACAATCTTGGTACACGAGATGCGCTATTCAGCATTCAAGTTCTTGTACAGCATTGTAGAGATGTCAGTCACAGTGTTTACATGTGCTTCATTGATTTTGAAAAAGCATTTGATAAAATAAGACACAGCAAACTATTAGAATTCCTGAAACAAGGGGGACTAGATGACAAAGACATCCAAATCATAAAGAATCTATACTGGCATCAGGTAGCAATTGTGAGACTAGGCCATAAATACTCAGCTGATGCAGAAATACGAAGAGGGGTCAGACAGGGATGTATTCTGTCTCCACTGTTGTTCAATATCTACTCTGAGTCAATATTCAACGAGGCACTGGAGAACATCGATGCTGGCATCAAAGTAAATGGTGTTTGGATCAACAATTTAAGATATGCTGACGATACAGTTCTGCTTGCCAGTAAGCATGAAGACCTTCAGCTCCTCATCAACAGAGTCACAGAAATATCTGAAAAATACAGCTTGAAGCTTAACACCTCAAAAACCAAGATCATGGTCATCAGCAAACAACCAGTTAATTTACCATCAATAAATTCGGAAGGAATATCATTAGAAAAAGTTGAAAGGATCATGCACCTCAGTTCTAATTTACATGAAAGCTGGGACATGACCACTGAAGTAAAGACAAGGATAGAGAAAGCTCGAACAGCATTCTTCAAAATGAAAAAGGTCTTCTGCAGTCACGACATAAGCCTAAGATTGAAAATCAGGCTTGTCAGATGTTATATTTTTTCTACCCTGCTCTATGGAATAGAGAGTTGGTTTCTGACAGAAGGCCACCTGAAGAGACTAGAAGCATTTGAAATGTGGATTTACAGGCAGCTGTTACGTATAAGCTGGGTTGACAAGATCAGAAATGAGGAGGTGATAAGCCGCCTGGGAAAGCCAAGGGAAATCATCAAAACAATTAAAAAACAAAAGTTAGAATATTTCGGACATGTGATGCGACACCCAGAAAAATACGGCATACTCCATTTAATCCTCCAGGGAAAGATTGAAGGCAAACGAGGTCCAGGCAGAAGAAGAACATCATGGCTTCATAATCTAAGGGACTGGTTTGGACAAAACTCAGCAGCACTTTTTCATGCGGCTGCTGATAAAAACATGATCGCCAACATGATCGCCAATGTCAGATAACGGATATGGCACAAGAAGGAGAAGAAGACTTAAACTCCCAGAATTCCCTAGCTGTGCTTCCAAAATTCAAAGAATTGAATTCTTGGCTGTTATAAACATTTACTTTAAGCCACACTACCTTTCTCAAGAGGTTATGAATGCTTTTAGAGTACTCCTTCCTTTGTTGCATTTACCTTTGAGGAAGTATTTGGGCCTCCCATTGGGAATGGGTGATTCAGGGCCAATGACTGTGGAGAAAAAGTCTCTCATTCCCTTGGACCTGCTTTTTAGATGGCTGCTTCAGTTTGAGAGTAGGGTTGTTTGGGTCAAAGACTCTAAAGAAGCACAGAAGATGTTACAAATACAGTCTGTTGTGCTAAGGCCAGATGGAGAAAGGGCTTGTGACTGTTCTTTCTCCAGGACCTGCTCAAGTCATAATTCTATCTGAATGCCTTTTCTTTTCAAACATTCTGTTTTTGTGCCATGCTACGAAAAACCTTGTAGTATTGCTCCATTCTGAAGTAGGCTGATAAGCAGTAGAAAACAAATGAACCTGGGAAGCTTTCCAGCTATGCTTGGCTCTTTGAGCTCACTTTTTCCTGTACTTATGACTGTACTTGTGTGGTGCCTGAAGGGGTTGAATCTTGAGGAACCAGTAGGAAGCTTCAAGCCTGAAATCTATAGTGTTGCAGAGCCAATCCAGATATTATTATGAACAATTGTTCTTGGGTTTGACTAGAGAACTAATAGATGCCTGTCTGGTCCTGTTGAATTTCTGTTTGTGAAATAATTTTTTGTCTGAGAAATGTATCTGTGAGGGATTATGATGATGCACTTTGGTCTGCTTTCTTCTTGTTTCAGTTCATCTTGTTCCCCAACTTTCTATGTAATCTGACCACCAGTGCATTAGACCAGGAGTCCCCAACCCCTAATCCTGTGGTGGCGAACCTATGGCACGCGTGCCACAGGTGGCACGCAGAGCCCTCTCTGTGGGCATGCGCGCCATTGCCCCAGTCCTAGGCCTTCAGCTGGGTTTTATAAAACCTTTTCGCTTTAGGCCTCCGCCACCATGTGCAAAAAAAAAAAGGTTCAATCAATCAATTTCAACTTCTTGCGGGAAAAAAAAAGATCTCGCAAAGTTGGAATTGATTGACTGAACTTTTTAGTCCCATGCAGTCTGCCATTACCACCACAGCCATGCCCACCCAATTGGTCACACCCACACAATGGGCCACGCCCACCCGGCACCCGACGATACATAAGTGGGTTTTGGGTTGCAGTTTGGGCACTCGGTCTCTAAAAGGTTCGCCATCACTGCCCTAATCTGTGGAACGGCACAGAGAAGCAAAGTCCCATCCATGGGATGCAGGCAGTACATGAAACTGGTCTGCAGAAAAACCTCTCTCCACGGTCCCTGGTGCTCAAAAGGTTGCATTAGACCACAGAATTAGACTTTGCCTGCATTCTTTTCTTCCTCTTCCAGATTCTGACTACTTCATTGGCTTCAAATGCTACTGGGCCCTTTAACATCTGGGTTCATGGTAAAGCAAGTGTTTAGGTTGAATTACTGGCTGACCACCTTGTCACTGTTTCTGCTGTGGTTGTCATCTTTTATCCTTTGAGATAACAAAGGCATCTGCAGGTGCATCTGTTTCAGATACTTTGCTGAAGAAGGCTTTCTTTTTTTTACAGCAGAGAGAAATGGAGATGGATGCTAGCAGGCATCACAGGAATAGGTTTATTGAGTACAGATACTGAATACTGGACTAGATAGACCTTTGGCACAGCTCCTCTTTTGACTTTATGTGTGTCTTTTTATAATATTTGCATAAAAAAGTGCAAGTGCCAAAATGAAATGCAGACAGTGCTCATTCATACCAGAATGTTAAGTGGCAAAATTCACTGAGATTAAAAAGAATGTGTGTACTACAATCTAGAAAAAGGTTAGATCAGTTTATATTCTGTGAAAATCAATTATACATCTGTTAAACCGACAATCCTTTTTGTAAATCATGAAAGCCTATAGCTCCATTTTCCATGAGACTATGACAGAAATATGACATAGACTAATAAATTAGAAAATGTGCAACTCGCATTAGGAACACGGTCTTCATATTTCACCCTACAGTAGCCATTGGGACGATTGCCAGTGGGCAGATGTGTTGGCATCATAGTGGGCCTGAAATGAGGCAGTCAGAGATGGTGTGCACAATCCCTTATGCACAACGCAATCTCTGTGCTTCATATCCACATAGCTGAAGGCTTCACCCTGTGCCTCTTTTCTCTCTCTTTCTTTCCAAAGATAAATATCAATGACAAAAATGTAATCCATACACGAGCCAGAACATATTTTCAGAATCCTATCCAAAATACAAGTGTGCTTACAAACTGAATATAAGCTTTATTATTTAGTAATAGTTATTTTAAAAAAAAAAACAACTAGATGTCAGTGTAATGGCATCTGCCCTGCTTTTAGACATTTACCATGGAATTTTACACACTCTGATTTACAAGTACAGATAATCCACAACTTACAACTGTAATTGTAAGTCATAAAGGTTTTAAAACAGGTCATCATGTGACCATGCCTTTTTGCATTAGTCGTTAAACAAATGCCATGTCGTTAAGTGAACCCATTGTTTGTAATGAGTCAGTTTTTGCAAAACACCAAAAAAACCCCAAACAAACCAAACCCTCTGTAAAACTCTCATTTGCTAGATGGTTTGAGAATGATGAGAATCCTTGTAAGGAATACTTTCATATTTTGATGGAAAATTTGTTCTCAGGAGGACCCATTATTTTCAGTTGGACTGAAATCTTACCGGCATTTTATAGACTTCACTGAAAAATTACTTAAAACCCATATTTCATCTAGACCTGATAAAGGTAAAGGTGCTAGTGCTGGCCGTATGTGGCTCAATAAACACGCATCCCCATATAGTTGGCTCTGCCTTAAATTATGTCAAGCAATTGGCACAACTCCTGATTAGAAATTAATTTGATCAGTGTCAGCAGAGCACACACAGTTTCTTTCTCACAGAAGAACATGCCAAATCCATTAAGAATAAACTACTTGATGCTGATTTCAGCTTTTCATGCTTTGTCAGTTCAGCTGCATATCTCGCCAATGTTAATGAGAATCCCTGCGTGAATACCATTATTGGTGTAAGTGTACAGTGTTTTAGTTTAGACAGAAATTTCATTCCTTTGGACAAGACCATTTCGCTTGAAAGTTGCAGTCAGCCAGTAGCACTTACTAGCTCCTATCCTATCCGGCTACGCTGATGAGCTTTTCAAATGAATAATAAATAATAGCTTATAATTAGAACAATAAAGCAGATGTTTGGTTTCTTTTGCTCGGTTTTAAAAAGCCACCATGTAGCATTTTGATTTCCCATTCTAGCCTACAACTCTGGTATTTCCTGGTGGACGTCTAATTAGATAACCATCTCCAACCTTGCTTGAAGTTTTTTTTTTTTCCAACAAGTTTTATTGGTATTTTTAGTTTTACATCAATGTGCCTTAAGAATCTCCGTGGAGATAGGGTGATCAATCATCCAAAAAAAACACAATATAATCGAACATAGATAATTCAATAATTCCTTAACATTACTTCTCTGTTTCCCTCAAGCTAAAACCTAATATTAATACATATCTAGATAAAATTCAATCATTATATATAAAAAACAAAAACATCGCTAGTAATTCACATATCAATCAAAATCCTGTTTTTAGGTTGAACTATTTTAAAACCATTTTACATTTTAGCCTAAAATAAACACATAAGTTACATTTCGGGTCCCTCAATTTCCCATAAAACAATAACAATTTCTAAAACACATATATAGTATAACTATTATATTTTAATACTTCTCTCTTATATTCTATCAAATATATATTTTATAAGTCAATCCAAATCTCTAAAAGTTCCTCAATTATTTTAACCTAGTTAGATTAATGCATTTCTAGTTAACATTCAATCATTGTAAATAAAAATAACAGTAATATTTCACTAATATCAATCCAACTCCTTTTAAATTTAAGATTTCCAATTTTCCATATTGCCATTCCAGACCATAATCAAATCAATTCTCTAAAAGCCTTTTTAACCCGTCAGATAAAATTTTAGCACTCATTTTTAAACCTAATTTTAGCTTTCTTTTTGTACCAAACAGGTTTCCACAATAGGGCCTCTAACTCCTCACATCGTACTGCTTGGCTATACACATTTTTCCACAATTGAATCTGGTCGTAGTCTTCTTCTCTTTTTTCCAGTGTTGTCTGCATTATGTAATCAGTCTTAATCAGTATGGTAATTATTCGTTGTTTATTCATATTGTCAGCATTAATGTCTCGTATTTGGAAGTCAATTCCTGTTGCTTTTAGGGTTATAAATGTTTTAGTTGAAATCTGCCTTTGAGCATCAAAATTTCCCATCATTTGTGTATGAGGTGTAGGATCTTCCTCTTCAGTAGGTTGTAAATATATTTCCTCCATCTCGTTAAGTTGTGCATCTGGTTGTGTGTCATGATCAGTCAAACTCTGAGATTCAATTTTTAACTCTGAAACATTGTCTTTCCTGTGCTTTCTAAAATGTTCTTTTAGTTCCTCTTTCATTTCCAATTTTTTTTCTAGTATCAGTCCATAATCAAGCTGTGGGTAAGATTCCATTTCAATAATGGAGTAGTCTTCGTTTTTTAGTGAAAATTCAGCTTAGAAGGTAGATTGCAATATTATAAAATATAACATCGAAACAGAAATAAAAACAAAAAACAAAAAATCAAGCCCAACAAAAAGATACAGGCAGCAAAAGTCAAAGTCAGTGTTGTAAATGTCTAATTTGTAATCCAAAATAGTAGTAGAATAAGATGCCTTAAAAGTCAGTTATTAGGAATTTCTGGGCGTCACGCCAAATTCAAGACAAAGTAAAAGTTCAGCTTAAGATAGCTACTTTGTAGCAGAGCCCTTGAAATAATTTCACTCAGATAGGAATGTCTGGGCTTCATGCCAAGTTCAGCACAGCTTAAACTGGATACTTTGTTACCGCCCAATCCACGTGATTCCGCCCCGAGAGCCGAGGAAATTTTTTTTTTTTAGAAATAAACAGCAATGTTCAGAAGGGGGGGGGAGGAAAGAAAAAACACTCCACCCCCCTCCCTAAAGGCTTCCACTCGAGCTAAAGACATACAGGCAAAGAGAAAGAGTCACAGTAAGGATTTTTTTTTTCCCGGATCCCCGAAATCCAACAGCTCAAAGAGACAATAAACATTCATTATTTTTCACAGCTCGTTTTCCCAAGTATCCAAACGCTGCTTTCTTAGAATAGGGAAGTAGTTTCTAAAAGCTTTTGACAGGAGAGTAAATAAGGTATCAAGAGGGAAGGAAAGGTCTCACCCGGATCATCCACGGTGGTTCTTTTTGCTTAGATGTTGCTGTGACTTTCAGCTGGAACAGCTAAGTGATCAGCCATGTTAATGGCCGATCTTTTCCCCGTCGGCCCAAAGGTGATTTCTCGGACTGCAGAGGGAGCTGCCGCTCCCTCTGTGATCAACGAGTGTCATCCTCCACGGTGGTCACCCCTCCAGGGTGACTTTCGACCCTATACAGGGTCTACTGGCGGGGGGAAACCGGCCGGCAAAGAGAACAAGCTCTTTGCACGACTGCGAGCACTGTAACTGGAACCAGAAGCCCTTGCTTGAAGTTTTTATAGACAATATAAACTAGAGGTAGTCCACAAGTTACAACCGTAATGGAGCTTGTCCATTCTGGTCATATGACCAATTTTATGACATTTTTGGGAATTGCCATGGTAAGTAACCGAATTCATGGTCATTAAATCAACCCATTGTTTGCTATAGGGCATTTTTATCAAAACCGGAAGTAAACACTAGTTTTCAGCAAAACATAGTAAATTATAACCGTGCAACCATAGAATGCTGCAAATAGCTATAAAAACAGGCTGGTTGCCAAGTGCCCCAAATGGAGTTATGTAACCATGTGTGTGTGGGGGCTGCTGAAACTTCAGGACTGGGTCATAAATTTCTTTTGGGAGGGGTTCGTCTTAACTTTGAATGGTCACTAAATGATTGGGGTAAGTTGAAGACTACCAGTAGTTACAGACACTTAACTGGATCTATACATATGTAAATAAATCCAAAAGTTACATAAATATAAAAATAGCAGGGGCATGCTTCAAAGATAACTACTTTTGGAATTTCTCATCATTTGAGGAAGAAGGAGCAAATTGGATTAATCGTCTGGAGTGCTTTAACTTTTTAAAACTTTCCTTCTAAATAAAATTAGAAGTCATGCTATATGCAGTTGGTCAGGAACAAGATTCAGTAACATTCCATGGTTATAATCAACAAATTACTAGCATTTCTGTGTTCACATCATAAGAATTAATATATAGTGGCTATATTATTAGTTTTGCATTGTATGAATATTCAGGGATTGAATTCATAAGGTTGCATGATATAATGATAATTTATTACACTTGCAGAAGCAGAATTCTAAATATTCAGAACTTCTGAATTCATTTTATACTGACAGTTTAACAAGTTTGTCTTCCTTCTCACTTGGACTCTCAGAGACAAGATGAGGTTTATTATTTTTTTCTACTCAGATAGGACACCAGAGTATTTTAGTTTCCAAAATTTATTATGGGTATACAAAGCCAGGTTAAGCACACATTGAGATGTTCAGTAACACTCCATAGGCAAGATCTAGAAACAAAGAAAACTGGATGTATTTATAATCAAGCAATAAGAAACTACGGTATTATAATGTGATTAGTTATAATTGATTATAAAAAGGCAAACAGCTTAAAACAATCACTATGCTGCATCACATTTGTTAAATGTCAAACCACAACTTCAGCTAACTGACTAACTTTCTCTTACACTGCTCATTAAGTGTAAAGGTAATTCTAAAACCTTAAAATTCTGACAATGCTCACGAGTTCTATGCTAAAACATTTTAGTAATATTAAGATGTCCTAAATTCTTCCACACATTCCAGATTTTATAAGAAGAACAGTTTTCTAATATTTTTGTATGAGTAGTCTTTTTTGCACTTGTTTTGTTTATTGACCTGTAGAACATTTGTAACAACTGGTAGCAAGAACGGTATAGGGAAGTGTTTTGCAATCTTTTGTACTAAAAGATGTTAAGCACCATCATCTGAAGAATAGTGGAATGAGATCACATTTTAGTGTGTGTATATATATCAGGACAATTCATTTCCATTTGTTCAAGCTTTTATTTTAAAGCACTTTTTAAAAGGCTTCATTCTGTGGATCCTGCTTTGCCTTTTAAATGGATTCATGCTGCTTTTACAAATTTAGGCCTCCAACCAGCTGTGCATATGGATTATATCCTTGGTTACTCTTACATAGATAATGCATTGCCTATTTGCTCTGCTTGATAAGCATCCAGGAATTAAGTCTGGAACTAATGTGAAGGGACAGAAGTATGGTTGCAGAATAAGTGGAAGACTGGAATTTCATATTTTTTTGGATCTTTTGGCTTTTCAATCCTCTCTGCTTATTTAGTGGATGCACACTGTAAAAATCCTCCTCCTTGACTTTAAACTGTCTGCTGCTGCTTCCTCTTAAACTGAGTATTGTTGCAGAGCATTAAGAGGGCTATTCATTCCGAGGGGCCTGCCGACTAACAGTTACCTCCTAAAGACTTTCTAGATCAGGGGTGTCAAACTTGCAATGTCACGTGATGTGTCGCGATGTATTGCAACTTTTTCCCCATTGCCAGAGCTGGGGTGGGCGCGGTTTCGGCATGACGCATCCGGCCCATGGGCCGGCAGTTTGACACCCCTGTTCTAGAGGGAGGGTACAATTCTGGGGGATAGAAAGTTGATGTTTCTTTGTTCTCAGTAAGCATTGAGTGGTCCTGAAGGATTTGATGAGAAGCTGAAATTAAGTGGCTGGATTTAAGCCTAAAAATATTCTCAGGAAAACTGGAACCAACTTGGGAAAGTTGACAGGTAATGTTTAGCTAATTTCATGAAAGAACCTTTATGTTTTTTAAATAATGCTGATTCAGTTTTGATAATTTTATATAAGCATCAATTATCTACCTATACATTAATTTGATTAATTTTAGAAAGCTATTCAGTTCCAGAACACTCTGGGTGGTGTACAATGCTAAAACTAATAGAAACCAAAACATTAAAAAAGAATAATATGCATCTTGGAAGAAAGCATTCCACTCATATAAAAAAAAGCTTGCTATCCACTCAAAGCCAAGGGCTGTGGATAAAGCCATGTTTTCAAGGAGTTTTTAAGGATAATCAAGGTGGGAACCTTGAAAGAAAGATGAGCTTGACAGAAATATGTAAGAATCTTTATCTAGAAAACAAGGGTAGTGTCTAGACCAAAGCAAGTACATTTTGGAAGTAGTTCAGGAAGAGCCCCCCCAATTCACTGGAGTATAAGGAGGAGGAGGAGGTACAATACAATCAGACTTGCAAGATTGTTATTTAGCCAATCTCATTACAAGTAGTTGTGACTTTTCCATAGAGCCGATTTTCTTTTCTGGTCTACCTATGACAATGAAAGCAGAGAAGGCAAGCTGGCTGGGGAATTCTGGGAGTTGATATCCATATTTATGTTTCACAATTCTGAAATGCCCATCCCTTCAAAGATTCTCACATATCACATATCATAAAGTTGCCAAGGTTGGGAAACAATATTATAGATTGTCTTAAACAAGTAACAGGAACACATATTGATGTCTCCTCCTTCTCCTCCCCTTGCCCTGTGGAGCACCAACAGATAAGATATATATCCTCCCTGGTTTCTGCTGACAGGAGTAAGGAGGAACCTGTGGCTCAAAAGGTTAATACAGCTGCCTAACATGCAAGCTGCCCAGGTTCGAATTCCAGAGGGGTATGACTAGCTGATGAGAGCTAAAGAGCTTGAAATAGCTATACTAGTCTCCCACTAACTCTTTGTCATAATTTCAAGACTGTTAGCTGCAGCAACTACTTTCATGCATTTCATCATTATTATCATGATTTTTTTGAACATACCTCTAGTAAGAAATGTTCCACAGTATCAGCACAAAACATCAGTGCAAACTCTAGATACAGCAAATGGCAATTTCTCAACATTTACTTAAAACTAGCAACAGTTAAAAAAAACTACAAACTTTTTTAGTTCTCTGAAAAGCCAGCACTGACAAAGCTTTGTGTGCTTCTCCGGGGAGAATGTTCTAAAGAAGTTTGTGTCTTCTCCTATATCTCCCTGTATCCCACATTCTTTTTGCATGAATGTCCTTGTCATCTGAGGTCAAGTAGAGAGGCAAATAGGGAAGGAGTGAGGGGTACTTTCAATTATGATGTCCTGCTGTCAAACTCTTTCCCTAGGGAGGCTTGTCTGATGCCTGCTCTGATGTTTTTAGATGCCCTGAAAAGACCCTTGTTTTCCTAGGCTTTTAATCTCCAACATAGTTCTGTTTCTGCTCTGCTTATTTCCACTGCTGATCCTTGCTGCAGTTTTGCTGATTGAAGTTATTTTGTGGGTGACAAAAAAAAATATTGTAAACTTTTTTTTAATTGGAAGATAGCAGAAAAAAAAATAAAGCTGTAGCTACAGATCAGAGTGTGCCAAAGATTGTTTCCTCTTCCTTTTTACCCTATAGAATTCCCCCCCCCCAGGACTTCAGTTAATCCATCATCTGAGGTACAATTGATCTGACACTGCATGATGCTATGAGAAGCTCATATGTGCCATTTGTTTTCCTTGGAGAACCTAAACAGGAAGTGTTCCAGAATCATACAGTACTATGTGTACTCAGGAATGGAAAAGACCCCTTAACTCAGGGGTCTTCAAACTTGGCCCTTTTATGACTTGTGGACTTCAACTCCCAGAATTCCTCAGCCAGCCCCTGCCTTAACTGAAGCCTCAAGTGGCCACTGCCATGACAAATCTTCTGTGATATTTAGCAGGTATAGCATCCATCAACATGTCTTCTTTTAATTTCTTCCCGCATGTGACTTTAGAGATAAGATAGATTTTCCACTGTTCTTTGCTCTAGAAATTAAGTTGGTGATAGGGCCTCATTTTTTACATTTTGATCTTCACACATTTCTAAGAGGAATATCCAAAATACATTTTTATTTCAGGAAACTTAATGGAATACAACACATCACACTACTTAGATGCCTGCTCTTGCTGAAATCCTTCTTCCTAAGGGAATTCTATAATTTCTCAACTCCAGAAGATAAAGGCAGCACTTTTTGCAATGATAAATTATTTTTAAAAAATCTGACTTTTTTTTTTAAAAAACTGGATTTTTAAAAGCAATTATAATTAATATTTTGAAATTTCTCTGTATTCTTTAGCTGGATATTATGTTTATTTTTTTAAAAGGAGGGGGAAAGTCTAATAGCGTTTATAGATAAAGACATTAAGCATCTGGCACTTATAAAGTAGCTTAATTGGTTTTGGCTACAGTCCTAGACATACTTCCTTTGATAAAAGTCCCATTGGATTTCAGGATTTATTCTAAGTAAATGCACTCAGTTCTGACTGTTTGCCATAAAGGTGGATTAGGCTTCTTGTATTACCTGTACCTCTTGAATAAAACATCCTAAATATTTTACTATTAGATGCCCTTATCATTATTTTATGTATGTATATATGTATATTTGTACATATGTATGTATTTTTTCTTCCGTTCATTCATATCTATTTTTTAAAGACTACTTGGATAAATTCCCAGGGTTTTTTGGCAAGGTTTTTTGGAAGTGGTTTGCCATTGCCTCCTTTCTAGGACTGAGAGAAAGTGAATGGCCCAAAGTCACCCATTTGGCTCAGTGCCTAAGACAGGAGTAGAATTCATAGGCTCCTGATTTCTAGCCTGATCCTCCAATCACTATACTAAATTGGTTCTCACATGTATATATTTATTTATATAATTTATAGCCCAACTGTCTTCCAACAACTCTGGGCAGCATATAGCTAAAAGTAAGAAAAATGTATAAACACTAAAAAGAAATCATAAGTGTGCCCCCCAAATCCCATATAATAAATAACAACAATAAGAAAACCCTATCTAAGAGGGCATCACTGTGCCCCAAAGCCTGGGAAAGTAGTCTGAGTATTGAAGTACAAGCCATCCAAGATCAAAGATGGAAAATCTGGGGGATATAAATATCTAATTTCTCAATATTCCCAGGGTTGAGTCTGAAACTAGACCTCCAAGATCTAGATACTGGGACAGGACCTCAACAGCATGTCCTGGTCAACCCAGAAGCTGAATTATATAATTGGGCATCATCTGTGTAAAGATGTTACCTAATTTTAAACCAACAGATGACCCACCCAGTCTCTCTCCTCCCCTTGTAACACTGATTGAAACTGGCCACAAAGAAAGGAGAAAAATCACTACAGAATGATGTCCCCCACACATCCAAACTTCACGGTTAGTCAGAAGATACTGTGAACAATGTATTTCCTTCAAGGTCCTCTGAAACCAAAGCTGACCACATCTTAACTATTTTCCTTAAAAGGGAAGGTTGAAAATGATGAAAATTGTCGAGGAGTTTTGGATGCAGCTTCTTGAGGAGGGGCACACAACCATCTCCTTCAAAGCCAAGGGAATGACCTCCTTCCTCAGAGAAGTAGATTCCTCGACATGGATCCAAATCCAGAGGGACCTGTATATACCAAACAGGTGGTTGAGTTCACAATCCAAGGATCCTATCTGCATCCTCAGGAGTCACAAGGGTGAACTCACTTGAGATAACTCTTTAAGACTCTGCTTCAGATACTTCCATTGGATTTATCCAGTTAGAGTGCACTCTAAGAAAATCCAAGTGATTGTCTGCCAGGTAGCAAAAAAAGTCCTCATGGTGGCCCGATAGAAGTTCCTGTGACTTGTCCTTCCCCAACAGGAAATGAGTCACCTTAAACAGTGCCCCTAGGTAGCTATTGGTGATGTAATAAAGAAGAATAAATAATAATGTGTTGTTGCCCTAATCACTAAAATATAACCCCAAATGCGGATTCTTACTCATGTTCAGTTGCATATTAGGTGCCCCCATCATTATAATATCTTAGGGTATATCTCTTCCAACAAGTAAATTCATGATCTTTTTATTTTAGAGGTATGCATTTATGTTCATAAAATACATGATGCATATTATATCAATTTATGTTTTAATTATATTCCACATTTGGCACAATAGAATTTCATTAAGCTGTATTAAATATTTATTTAATGTTTAATAAATATTTATTTAAAATGAAGTTATTTGATGTTTTAGATAGGAAATATTCATTTTAACTAGGTATCTTGACTCTTATTGGCTTTTTATTGATTTGGTAGTCAGTCATATTACAAGTTTAAGGCATAATCTGCTCTTTCATTAATATCTAAAACAATATCTACTACTAACCCATACTGGCTAAAACATTATTCATATGGTATGATTATTGTTCTGTTTGAAATTATTTTAGAATGATTTCTAATCTTTTTGGTTTGGTTGATCCTCTAACACAGAGATCCCCAACTTTTTGGGCACCTGGGACCGGTTACGTGGAGAGAGTTTTTTCTGTTTTGTGTTCTGCCTGCATCCTGCGGATGGGGCTTTGCTTGTTTGTGTGGCCCAGTTGCTGGCATGCCGCAGCCCAGTACCAGTCCATGGACCAGGGGTTGGGGAACCCTCCTCTAACAGACAAGACAGCAAGCATTTCTCAAGCCATGTTCTTCATATTCCAGAAATATGAAAAAATATATTTTTAAAAAAATTTAAAAATGTCACAGAATGTCTTTTTTAATGGATTCTCATGTGTAAAACTTCTTCCATTCATTAGGCCTTTAAAAAAGTTAATAGCTTAAGTAAGTTTCCCTAGTTGGGCAGTCACAGCTTTGCACTAATCAGAAAAGAATTGTTCTACTGCTTGGTGGCCTTGTGAGATAAGAATCCTGGTTGGACTCCATTCATTTCATTTATACAAACCTGCATGGCCAAGATGTTTCTAGTAAAGGCAGAACAGGCTGAAGATGGATAAACACCCACAGGTTCCTGTAAAAAAGAGATAGTGAAGTATTATGCAAAAGAAGAAAGAAGATGTGAACACAGGAAAGTTTTGGATCAATGCGTTGAGCAATAATTTCAGATGAATTGATTTAAAACATATTGATCAATACTACTGTGCTGTGTGGATGTAAATACTTCTTTATCTTAATTTGCTGGTTTAATAGGATTATATTTTAATAAAATTTCATATGTTTCAAAACAATTCAGTGTTCTCCCAACACTCATTCAAAAAAGAAAATCCTTTGTTAAACTTGTTAAACAGGCTCTCGAGGACCAATTCTACATATGCCCAAGGGTTTGTTGTTTAAATTCTCTTTTTGACTCCCCCCACCCATCACAGGTACATGAGAAATAAGTGTTTGAAGTTAGGACAGGGACATTCTTTGTCTTGTTCACAAACCAATAAAATAGTGGATTATTTGGACCCAAAACAATCTGGGTAGTATGTTATTTTCACCAAAATTCAATATGATAACAATAGGACCTAGCCTCCATTCCCTTTCTAGACAGAGAATAGTTTGCAGTGCGGTATGTGATGATAAATGCTAAATCAGCTTTTGTTTCCACCATCTATGATTTTCAAGGAAATTATAGCAATTCTTTTACCAAGAAGCTCAAAGCATTTCATGTTGTGTTTCTTATTCCTTGATTTGAATTTTGTGGTGGCTTAAAGCATCTTGAGTGAGTTAGCAGGTGTAGCTTGAAAAGAAAGCAAATAACTCTTCTGCATCTCTTTTCACCATCTTTGAGTAACTGTAGCCTGGCCCATCAGTTTATAAGACAGAGGTGACATTGCAGTCTCTATAAGATCTCTCCATATGTTCTGACACAACTAGAAAAATGTCATCAATCATAATGTACTCTGATGTCAAAAATGTTGGGCTGTACATTGCATAATGATGAGTTTGATCTCCATCACCTAATTTCTTGTCCTATGTATAGTGAGTTATCTTGCTGATCTTGAAAATGCTCATTTCTTCTTTGTACTGTAACCTTGAAATGTCAAATATTCTGGAATATTCCAATATCAGAATATAAAGTTACGCAGCCTATAAAGAAGCATCAAACTCAGTTTTGCAGTAGTTCTATCAAGTTATTTCCATGCATTAAATTCTTTTAGAAAATGGAGCTCAACTGATTCCTATTCTGCAAATACGTAGCTCAAAAATATTTCCGTCAAAACACTAGAGCTGCAATCTTGGTAAGTTTAATGCAAGCTGTGTTTGTCTTTTATTTGTCTTCTTTAACTCTCATTTATTTATCTCAATATTGTTTTGCCAATAGATCTATGTACTCATGAACCATTGCTTGTAGTTTCACAGTGAAATTCCAGCCTGGGGCAACTTTCATCTAAAATGCAGTTTGATAAATATGAGACAGACCTGCAACAGGCATTCCACAAAATCAAACTAAGCGTGCCCCAGTTACATTTTATCCTTTGCGAGATATTCCCACAAGTCTTTAGAGCATGATGTGTCTTTTAATTTAAATGCAATTGCTGGACTAAGGTGGAGTAATACTAAGGGAATGGAATGGAGTGTGTTGCTGCAGATGGGATAATCATAGTTTTATTAAACTTTGTTATTTGAAAGTTGAACAAGCATACTGCACTCTAATGTAAAAGAGGACTGTGCTTGAAAAATGAAAGTAATAGAGATTCATGCTGTCCTGCCTCAAGGAGGAATGGTGGTATATCTGTTTTTTAATGTTAGCTTGCAAAGAATTGGTCACTGGATCTCCTTTATTGCAAAAATCATTTAACGTATGATTGTAATGTAATTTTTTATGAAAGAAATTAACTCGGAGAAAAGATGTATAAATAGGGTATGGTCTGTAATAACAAATAGCTGGTAAGAGGAGCTGATCAGTTGGAAAAAAAACATGTATAATGTTAGAATTCTGCTTTGTGCTTCTCTAAAGCAATTATACATACAACAACAAAATATATCTTCTAAATTGGGGTGAGGGCAGTGGTGGGATTCAAATACCTGAACATCTGGTTCTCTGCGTGGATGCAGGCCTGGGCCTCCGAGGCCTAGAATGGACTTCCGGAAGTGACATCCATGCACTTCCTATGGGCTGTTCTAGGCCTGGGAGGCCTCCACCAGGCCTAGAACAGACTTCTGGAAGTGACATCCACGCACTTCCGGTGGGCCGTTCTAGGCCTGGGAGACTTCCTCCAGGCCTCCAAGGCCTAGAACGGACTTCCAGAAGCAGCATGGGTTCAGCCGGTTCTCTGAACTCAACAAAATTTAGCTACCAGTTCTACCGAATTGGCGCGAACCGGCTGAATCCCACCACTGGGTGAGGGTAAGGGTGGACCACTAATAAATTAAAACACAGCTCAAGGTTTAAAGGGATCTTGAAAGATTTGAAGTTTGGCCCATATCTTACAAAAGGTTGTTCAGTGGTGAGAAAAGTATAATTCTGCATTTACTGTAGACAACAAAACCAGATACGAGGTACAAGGTAGGCAGTACCGGACCTCAGCGTAATACTTGTGAAAATGATTGGGATGTCCTCATAGACCAGGGCTCCTCAAACTTGGCCACTTTAAGACTTGTGGATTTCAACTCCCAGAATTCCCCAGCCAGCATGGGGAGTTGAAGTCCACAAGTCTTAAAGTGGCCAAGTTTGAGGAGCCCTGTCATAGACCATAGAGTAAATATGAGCCAGCAATATGATGCAGCTATCAAATGAGCACCTGCAATCATGGGCAGCATCAACAGACTATAATGCGGAGATCATTGGAAATGATAATTCCAGTCTACACTGTATTGGTCAGAACTCTCATGGAGTACTATGTCCAGTTTTGGTTGTCACCATA
The DNA here is from genome assembly GCA_023970755.1 of Azemiops feae. Classification (NCBI taxonomy): domain Eukaryota; kingdom Metazoa; phylum Chordata; class Lepidosauria; order Squamata; family Viperidae; genus Azemiops; species Azemiops feae. Next base: position 1,404,468 of record JALGBA010000235.1, read on the forward strand.
CAAGAAGGATGTGAGGAACTGAAAGGGATGCAGAGAAGAGTAAGAGTGGCTTTGAGGTGAGGTCCAATTAGGAAAGGTTAAAAGAACTGTTATATTTAGCCTAAAGAAGAGAAGGTTACGGGGAGGCTTGATCATACTGTGACAATACTTGAAGAGTTGTCACAGATATATTCTCTGTAGTGCCTGAGGGTAGAGCAAGAACTAATGGATGAGAGTTTTGTAGAATAAATCCAAATTTGAAACAAGGATGAATTTCCTAATTGTTAAAACTGTTAAGGAGTTGAACAGCCAGCTTCCTAGAGACATAGGCCCTTTGTGCCTGGAATGTTCAAATAATGGTTGGACAGCCATTTATCTGGGATGGTTTGAAGATTCCTGTCTGGGGCACGAGATTGTTGTTGTTAGTTGCGAAGTCGTGTCCGACCCATCGTGACCCCATGGACAACGTTCCTCCAGGCCTTCCTATCCTCTACCATCTTCTGGAGTCCATTTAAGCTCATGTCTACTGCTTCAGTGACTCCATCCAGCCACCTCATTCTCTGTCGTCCCCTTCTTCTATTGCCCTCAATCTTTCCCAGCATTAGGCTCTTCTCTAGTGAGTCCTTCCTTCTCATTAGGTGGCCAAAGTATGTGAGTTTCAACTTCAGGATCTGGCCTCCTAAAGAGCAGTCAGGGTTGACCTCCTCTAGGACTGACTGGTTTGATCGCCTTGCAGTCCAAGGGACTCGCAGGAGTCTTCTCCAGCACCATAGTTCAAAGGCCTCAATTCTTTTGCGCTCAGCCTTTCTTATGGTCCAACTTTCACAGCCATACATTGCAACTGGGAAAACCATGGCCTTGACTATACGTACTTTTGTTGGCAGGGTGATGTCTCTGCTTTTTAGTATGCTGTCTAAATTTGCCATAGGAGATAGAGTAGAATTTTATTTCCAAATCTATGGGCTGATCTCAAAAAATTAAGCAGGGCTGGGCCTGATTAGCACAGGTAGTCCTCAACTTATGACCACAATTGAGCCCAAAATTCATGCTGTTAAGTGAGAAAATTGTTAAGTGAGTTTTGCCCCATTTTATGACTTTTCTTGCCACATGTGTTAGGTGAATCACTGTAGTCGTTAAATTAGTAACATGGTTGTTAAGTGAATCTGGTTTCCCCATTGACTTTGCTTGTCAGAAGGTCGCAAAAGGGGATCACATGACTCCAGAACATGGCAACCGTCATAAATGTGAGTCAGTTGTCAAACATCTGAATGTAAATCATGTGACCATGGGGATGCTACAATGGTCATAAGTCTGAAAAATGGTCATGTCACTTTTTTCAGTGCCGTTGTAACTTCAAACGGTCACTAAATGAACTGTTGTAAGTCAATGACTACCTGTAGTTGAGTAAAGACTGCTAGGAAATCTATGGGCTACAGGGTAGACTGGGAAATGTTCTGGAAGAAGGCATGGCAAACCATTTTCATACTATTGCCCAGAAAACATCATGAGTATGTCCATGAAATAAAAAAAAAAATGAGTTGAAGTGAAATGAGACTTCTTATTCTCTTTATGGCATAGTGAGGCTTTTCCACTGGCTTAGATCTAAAGAAAATAGGTAGAAAAAGAAATTATGAAAATACAGGACTGCTCCAAAATGGTTTTTAATTTTTTTAAAAAAGTTTCTTGGCTGGACCAAAACACTTGGAGACATAAATATCTGACTTTATGGGGAAAGCTGTGTTTTCCAGAAATGCCTACAAAACTGTTCATTTCTGCAGATGTTCTGATTAAATGAAAATTTATTCACAAGATTTTTCAGAGCTTTATAGTAGCTTTCAGCTACTTCTCTCTCTCTCTTTCTCTTCCCCTTCTCTATCCTTTTTTGCCCTTGTCCAGTGCATTAGTAATATTTCCGTGAAAAGTGTGCTATTGCTGTGAGTGGCTATTATTATCACTAAGGGAGTAGATGACGGTGAAATGCCATAAAAATTCCTTTTTCTCTCTCTTTTTTCCTTTTTAAATTTTTCTAGTTTGTGAACAAAAAAGGTTCAATCACAGCACTTACCGGCAGCCTTTTTCTTTTCTTTTACTTTCTATTGAAACAAAAGCTGATTGCTGGTTTATAGCCAGAGCTCCAGAAATACAGTTGCCCATAACAACCAAAATTTGAGTCCAGAATGCTCTACTACATTGAGCCATAGAAGCAAAAGTTTTATTTTGTTTTTTTATTTAGCCACAAAGAGATAGTCCAGAAAAGTCATCTCAGATTGGCATTTTTGGGTGGCTCTCGTCTGGATATAGTAATAATACACCAGAGCGCTTGATGGTGCAGTGGTTAGAATGCAGTATTGCAGGCTGCCCAAAGCCTGGAGTTCGATCCTGACCGGCTCAAGGATGACTCAGCCTTCCATCCTTCCGAGGTCGGTAAAATGAGGATCCACTTGGGGCAATAGGCAAATAATGCTGATATTGTACACTGCTCAGAGAGTGCTGTAAAGTGCATTGGGGCAATATATAAGACTAAATGCTATTGCTATTACTATTCAAAGAACTGATGTGTCTATGCAGGGTTTCCTTCTTTCCAGCAAGAGAATAATTGCAAAAAAACCCACCCAAAAACCAAAGTGAACATTGAAGGTCATTATTATTGCTTATTTTGCCTTTCAAGGAAGAAAGAAGAAGCTCAGATGAAAGTTGTGGTTCTTATAGCATTAATCTATGCTAAGGATAGAATTCAAATGATCAATATTCTTATAACAAAGCCTCGTGTTTTGAAGAAGTAGAAGCTGTATTAATATACTATAATTATACCCTGCCTTTCCTTCAGGAAGCCTGGGGACCATACTTCCCTGATTTTTTCCTCATAACAACATTATGAATAATTGGGATTGAGTGAGAATGTCTGGATCCATGTTACTCAATGAACATCTGCGGTTGAGGCTAGATTTGAACTTGGATCTAATTGAACATCTTGACTAAGAACATTACACTGGCTCAACATTATTCATCAGGATAATGATTCTAAGTAAACAGTGCCAGCTTTTTGGCCTGGAGTGGAGATAGTGTTTCTTTTCTTTTTCTTAAAGTATTAAGTCATGTTTCTCTTACCTGAAATTGATATGGGCCATTGAGTTTTGACGATTCCACACCAAAAGTTAGATGCATGGAAACAGGAACACTAGAACTTATAAAAAGGAGCTTTAGGGGAAGTTTCATGTACTCTAGGGCCATGGATTCCTACGCTGAAATGATCTGAATTTATTTGCATCATTTTGCTATTTCTCTCCTTTAAGTACAACAGGAATCTAAAGGTTTCTTGCAATAGATCACACTTTCACTGTAAAGAGTGAATACAAATCTCAATATTGTTCAGAAACACAGAAAATATCCTTGCTCCATTTACATTAGAATTGTCTATACCAGTGCTTTTCAACCTCAGCAACTTGAAGCTCTGTGGACGTCAACTCCCAGAACTGCTCAGCTGACATGCTGGCTGAGGAATTCTAGAAGCTGAAGTCCATACAGCTCCAGGCTACTGAGTTAAGAAACACTGGTTTATATCATTCTCCTGGGGTTCTGGAAGACCTTTAAGACCTAGCTCTATTCCCATGCCTGGAACTAGTGGGTCTATAGAGCTCCCAATGTGTTTTTATTGTTATGGTTGATTTTTAGTCCAGGCTGCAACATTTTGTTTCATGCTTTAAATTGCATATCTGGATATTGTAGGCTACCTGGCATCTTTTGGAGTAGGTAGCTTTTATGCATTTAAATAAATAAACAAATCCTTCTAGACATATCAAGAATGGAATATGCAAAGCAGCTGTGCTATTATTTAAGTAAGTGTTGCATTTATATTCTTTCCTATGAATACTCAAGTAATATATATTGGGGGCGGTCTAATTTGATTCCTGCAAAAAAAATCCTTGTGAGGTAGGTTGGCTTGAAACAGGGAGTGCCCTTCCGAAAATCACGCTGTAAGCTCTGTTGGCAAGCAAGACCTAAGCTAGCTAGCTGTCACTAGCTACGGTAGAGACCTTGTCTTCCTTAAGGTGAACTGATAAAACTGTGTCATGGTTAGCCACATTAAGTATAATATTTCTTCTGCCTCCAGTGCTGAGCCAGGATACTGCAGGTGTTAATTTTACATATTACACCTTTAGAAAAAATTTTGAAGTGTGTTTCATGCTTCTAGCAATACATAATATGCAAAGGAGGACAGGGACAATTGGAAAAGAGGACAAATGGGCAAGGAAAGGAGAACACACTGTTTAACTTTCTTGGTATCCATGACAAAAATTATACTGAGAAAAGAAATAGGCCAGCATGTATATGAAATTACTTTTTTCACCATTAGAAAGACCAGTTTTTCAATTGCAAGAATGCAAGTGCTAGAGCCATCTGTTGATGAAAGTCTTGTCAATTTCAGGCAGCAGTGCAAGCCTGAGGGCACCAATTAAGATTATAGAATGGAGTTTGTTAACTTGCAGTTAGAATTTATTAGGGAAGTGCCTAAACTGTAGATCACATCATGACTGGCTGTAAGCTGGGGACATATACCAGTTCAGTATCTGATTTTTTTAAAATATAAATGATGCTTCAATGGTTAGATAGCCCTAGACATTGATATTTGAACATAGATCTTTTTAACATTTATTTTTTATTGTGTTTTACTAATCTAGGTAAAATGTTAATATATATTGCTAGTCCATGTATGATATGCCATACGCTAAATAAATAATAATATGGAAGTGCCATTCTGAGGATAAAAGCTGCTAGTTTCATTCTGAAGTGATGCAATCATTCAAAACCCTGTGAGAGTCATATGGCTGCTGCCCAATGCAGCCTTATTCAATTTGTCCCTGAAAACCCAATTCAGTGGAGTATTTTTTTCATTCTCACCTTTCCCCCCCTAGTTTTCAGGGATCTATTAGTGACTGGAGAGTCTCAGCTTATATTTGGGGAATTATCTGGTGAGGAGAGGAGGAATGCAGAGAATGTACGCATGCAACTGTCTTCCACAGATAGGACGTAGAGATATGAGAAAATAAAATCAAAGTACTCACTCCATAGGGAATGAAGTAATAAACAAGTGCTTAGGAATTGATGTTTGCCTGGGTATAAATTCTGTACCAATTCTCCTGCCTGTTCAGAGTCTCTCTCCTGTGGCTATCATTTCAGTATAACTGTAAAGATGTAGTCACTAAGCATGCTTATTGAAGTCTCTGAAGAGTTTCTGTCTCTCTCTCAGGGGAACCTAACACTAGCCTTGCAGTTACTGATAAAACAGAAATGCCAACTGGCTTTGTAAATCCTTCTTACCAATAAGGATTCAGATGGCATAAATTTCTGACCAATAAATATTCTATGATATTTATATGGAAGCACAGCCACTTGTTAAGTTAGAATGCTGCATCAGTTTTGAAAACTGCAACCTTATTGGTAATATAAAGGGTGCTTTTTTGGAGTGGGGGAATAGCTGCTCTATGTTTCAAGCTGGTATCTTCATCCATATTTCTGTTTTAGCATCAAATACATCTGGCAGTACATCCGTGGCTTTCTATTATTGGACCACTTTTATACTGAAAAGGTATCTATTAGCCCAAGCTGCAGAGATCCAGAGATTCCTCTTGAGTGCTTATTTAGTCTGCACTGTAAACTGGCAGTAATAAGATGACAACTACAGTTTCCCTAACCTAACTATAGAGAGTAAGTGAGATGATCTTGACAGAAATTCACAAGAATTGTTATCTAAGCAAAGAAGGTGAGACATTCTTTAAGTCCTGTAAAACCAGATAGCATTTGAAAGTGGCTCAGAGAAATGTTCATTCTGGAGTATAGGAAGAAGAGGTATAAAGCAATCAGACTTGCAAGTTTCTGTTATTACAACCACGAGTATCTCAATAAAGTGTTCTTCTGGTCTTTCTGTGGACTGATACTTATAGTCTGGTCTACCTAGTGGGAATGACACTATTTTATGGTAAGCTATACTGGGTTTTGCTAGCTTGGTGCAGGTAAAAGGTCATTTTTCCTCCTATTTGTGCCACATTCAGGCTAATGAGTGTAGATGTGTCATAGGAGAGCAGAGCAGCTTTTAACCAATGAATGCAATATTATGCTGTTTGGGAATTTGTTTTCTTTGCTTTTTTTTTTTTTTTTAAAGAATTATAGGCCAAAGATAATTGGTCTGAGAGATTGCTTTCCCACTAATATTTCTCTTCATCTTTGTTATAAGCCAGTGGACATGTTTTCCTGGACCCTTCTAAAAAAACAACAGTGACAGAGAAGACGTTGGATTGATTGATTTTGACCCCTCCCGAGGTAACATGTTTTTCAGGCAGTTATGGGCATGAACTGTGTCCATAAAAAAGTACAGGTAGCCCTTGATTTACAACCACAATTGAGCCACCCCGACTCCAAGGAATTACAGGGTCATAAAAAAAAAAAAAAGTTCATACGTAGCCTAGGTGATGGATGTTGGGTGGTCTAATTCAACTGCATTTCCAATCCTGCCTTATGGTAGGAAAAAAAATTAGAAGTAAATACTAACTTCTTAATAGGATGAGTTTATTTATACTGAAGAAATCCAGAAAAACATTAGATGGCAGCAAAACAATACTGAAACCTCCAACTGTTTGCTGCCATCTGGTGGTCATTTTTATCTCTGCAGTACAAATATGGTATCTCTTATTTTTATTAGTTTTGTCAAGAAGAGTACAATACCAAGTATACAATGTATTGAATTGTAACAGTAAAAAAAAAAAGGAGAATAATTTACCAAGCCAAATGCTAATGATATTTGAGGAATCCTGTAGCTAAGGGGAAATATAGGTTTAGTTTCTGAATTGACCATCTAATTGTATAAAATATGATTCACCTTTGTAATAAAGTTTCATAACTGCCTGCCTGCCTAATTCAAACCCTCAATTACCCTGAATTACTTATCTAAATGGAACAATGCAGAAGAAGTTGGTGTAGTGATTAAAATGCTAGACTAGAAAAGGTGAGCCTCAGATTTGGAAGCCCTGGGGTGAATTTGGTTCAATAGTATTATCACAGCTTAGTCTACATGAGCCTGTCTGTTGTGATGGGAAAAATAAGGAGGGAATGCTACATAGGCTGCCTTAAGTTTGTGCATAAAGGTGAAATATAAAATATAACAGAAGTATAGAACTGAGAGATGAACTATGCTTGTTACCACATATATAGCCAAAGAATTTTAGAATGTTGATTATGATGGAAAAGATTCTAAAAATTACTGTTTTCCACTGAAGTGACTGGAATTAACAAAACAACAACATAGTGACTTGATTGTATTCTATATTTGATTACTGTATTTAAATTAATCTAAAACTAACTGAATTAACTTTTGGTTAGTTAAATCTCTAAAACAAGCTTTACTTAAAAAAAACTTCAATTTTTGGTTTTGTGAATAATATGGCCATGAATTAATGGCAATAGGAGAATGATGTGAACCCTCCTTCAGTGAATTTTCCCCCTTTTGTAGCAAAACCATATTTTATTAGATTGCTGCATACTGTGATGCTTTAGTGGAGCAAAACTTTATAATGTTAAGCTGCTTCCACAACTTCCAATGCAAAATCTCCATGTCTTAGAGGATATTTTCATTTTCTTCTTTACTTTTAAATAGCGCACCCAATTCTAAATGCAGATCAACTAGGTAGTTTTTAAAAATATAACAATAAGTGCACATTTGTTGAACATAGAAACTGCTTTCTGTTGTAAAATATCTGATTAACAATAAATGCTGAACTGTTAAGCAGGTAATCAGGTGTGGCTCGGATTGAACAAAGAGGTGGAGTCCGAAAATCACTCTCTAGGTCAGAGGTCGCCAACCCCCGGCATGCCAGAAACTGGGCCATGCAAACAAGTGAAGCCTCATCCAAGGGATGCAGGCAGCACACGAAACCACGCCCCCTCCGGTCCACAGAAAAACTTCTCCCCATAGAACTGGTACCTGTTGCCTAAAAGGTTGGGGGCCTCTGCTCTAGGTAGCACGTTTATTCAGGCCTAGACAAAGATGGGTCCTTCCATAAGGCTGGAAGAACCTTGAACACATTTTAAAGCAAGTATATACAGGTTTCTTAGTTTCACTTAGTTATATAAGCAGGAAAGACAGCTCCTAGTAGATAAGGTACAGAAGTTACAAAAATACTTGTTCACACATCCTGTGGCAATGGATACAGGGTCGGTTGCAAGCATTGTGGTTTCTTTTTCAAGGTTGTCATGATAGCTTCATGAGGTCTTCACGAGCCTGGACGCCTGCTCTGAGACCTGTCTTTATTTCTGTGATTCCAACATAAGAATCTAAATCATCAGTCCATTTATCAATTATCAGACTCCTGATTAACAGAACAATAGATGACTTCAGAATTAAATGAGTAATAAGATGTGTTCTGCTGTTTGTTAAAGGGCCCTCCGTGGGTACCAGAGTCTTGTTGTGTGGCTCATTTTTGGTTTTTTTGAACTTTAAGCATTGGATAGATGATTCTAAGAACACTGTTCAGAATTCAAACAAATCATTTTTATTGGGCTGGCTTACTTCTAAATGGGCTTGCATTTAGTTAATATAATGTTCAGATACTAATCTTGCAATTGGTTCAAATTCCTAATATGTTGTCTTTTAACTTGACATTCTCTATTCACTCTTCTGTTAATTTGCGTATAGAATCTGACCATCACGCCTGTAGTTAGGTTGGAAAGGATGAAACTGAAAAATAACAATGACTCCGCTTCTGTCTGATAATAATCTGTCACGAAACATATTGTTTTGGATGTTATTATTTGAATTAGTTGTTTATAAAGCAAAACCCACACCTGCCCTCTCCTGGTTGTTATGGTGGCACTGCTGTGTTTCTTCTAGCAGAATCTAACAGAAGACTATTTTTAATAGCATAGAGTTGATGCCAGGGCAGCTATACAATAGAAAGGGAGTATTATTGTAGTGGTAGAGAAATGAAAGTAATAATTTACCTGCGATTAAAAATGAATCAATTTTCTATCATAGTCGAGGTCCAGATATATAGCATTGTTAAAATTAGAAATATATTACTCTAAATAATGGAATGTAATTGTATGTAAAATCTAATGTTAGAACAGCCTTTGTAACATTTATGTTGTTATTTCTATTTCTGTTATTGCCTTTCCTGTTTTTTAGCATTTGAATTGCAGTTTCTGGAAGCAGTTAGCTCTTGCAAAATGCTCTGCTTTTGATTTGTTAGTTTTATCAGTAGGCTTCTTTATATTTAAAATTAGATTTCTTTAAATGGCTGCTATAACAAGTTTCCTTTTCCATTTCCGCATCAATTTAAATTTCAATTAAATATTAATACGGGTGATTCTTTGTGAACTAAACATCCATAGCAATCATCGCATTTTAAATTCTCATTTGTACATGCAAAAAGGATCTAGTTGTCTTGCTTAATTACAAGAATAAATGAACCAGTGTTGCACTACATCTGCTAAAAATGCCCCCAGTCTTGGGGAGCAGAAATGGAAATATCAGAGCAAATATATATCTATTCTGTGCCGGTCATGATATATGAACTGTGTTATCTAATTGGGGGTATTATCCAGAGGAAAGCAACAGGACTGATGTTTACATCTGGACTCTCCAATATGATCTCTCCAAGCAGGCATTTGCTAAATGTTCTGCTCTATTTTTAATATTAAACAACAATCCTTTTAATTAAAAAAATGCAAAAGCAAAAACAAAGAAATTGCCTCTACTGTTATCTTTATTTCCAAGTATACTGTGGGTCCCTGAAGCTTTCCTAGAAAATACAGGATTAGACTGGATGGAATGATGGGAACAAATTTCAACTAAACATTAGGAAAGTCTTCCTAAGACTGTTCATGTATGAAACAACTAACTTGATTTCTGATTATATATAATTTGAAGTTGGGTAGCAGTTTTGTGGTTGCATTGTAGATTAGTGGTCCCCAATTTTCTGGCTTGGCGGCCCGGTGTGGGGAGGGAGAGGCAGGTTCTGTGTGAGTGGCAGGTGTGCGTGCAAGCACCCACAGTTCCATTTACACAGGGGATGGGCATAGGTGCCCACCGCTCACGCAAATAGAGTTTTGCATATGAGCACAAGTGCCCACCGCTTGCACAAGTGGAGCTGCGCACATATGCTCGCCTGCCACTTGTGCAGCCTGGTTCCAAATGGGCCTGGCCTGGGGGTTGGGGACCCCTGTTGTAGATCATATAATAAAAAATTGGACCAGGCATTTTGAAAGTCCTTTTGGATCTGAACTGAAGAAGCTTCTTGGACGAGAAGCAAAGCATGTTTAAGGAAAAACAAAGAAAAGTCCAGTTGCCTTTTGAAAAAGCATCTCTGGGACAACCATGACTTGGATGACTGAGAATCTCCATAGACATTTCGAACCTGAGATAATTATTTTATTTTATCTTGAAACTGATTCCCCCAAACCACTTTTGCATTCTTACATATTGAATCTTTGGTATTTTTCATACAGTTTTATTAAATACTTAGATTGGGAACATCTCACCATCATCCCTAACTTAGATAACTTTTTTTTAATAACATGTGAAGCAATAAGACAGTAATGTCTCCTAAATTTAAGCATATAATTGATGCTTTCGTTGTTAGTTCAAAATCTCACAAAAGCAGCAAAGTGAAGTAAAATCTGTTAAGTGTTTCAAACGCAACTTTTCGGTACTAGTTGTTATGATTTAGACTTTTCATGTGTGAAAATTTTATAAAGCATGTATCATTTCAAGCAGGTGGGCAACTGATTTATATACATAAAAATCTTCTTTGCTCATTTGTAACTGAACAAGGAAGGGAGTGTAAGATTAATGTAACTTTCCAGGAGTACATCTTGAGAAAAATCTGTGCCCGTGACAACTTGGAGAATTTGTTCTTCTTTCTTTTTAACACTCTGTAGGTTATGATGGTATGCTGTCTACTCATATTTGTTAAGACAAATTAATATTTTAATATTCCCCTTGTATGATCATATATAAAGCATGGAGGCTGTGCATGGAATTCCTTTTGTTGCACACGCACTAAAGATATATTAGAAGATATTGTATTATTCTAAATACACAAGATTGCCTAATGAACAAGTAAATTGTTTAAGTGATTCTTTTCCAATAATTTCTCTTTTTCTCTGTCTGTTCTTGGTCACATATTAACCATAGCAAAACTTCACATAGAGATCTGGCAGATACATTCTCTCTCAAACAGTTCTTCAGGCACTATTAATTCAGTATGATGTGCTATAGAAATCCAATCAGATCATTTCACCCAAGAGCTGAAATCTCAGATGACTTTGTGATTAAACTCTTCAGTCAGTCAATCAATCATCATTAAACTCTTAAACTACCAAAAAGCCTATAGGCTTGAAGTGACCGATTAACTATTCACCTTTTTATTTGGTGTGGGGGGGAGGCAATTCATTTCAGAATCTGAAATGTAGTTGGGAAATTGTTAACAGCTTTGACTGATTGAAGAGCTGATTACTTTGAAAGAGCATGTGCTGAATTTAAGTAATGATATTGCATATTCCGAGAATATTGCTTCCCAATTAGTCCAATTTTATCTTACAGGAACTGCTGAACACTCAGGGGGATTCAAAAAGCCATACCTGTGTTCAATGCATTTAATGTGATATTCTGTTTTTTCTTTATTTATGCATCAAAATAATGTTCATCTTACTCTTCAGTTGAAAAAGCCTCCTAGAATAATTTACAGAGATCAGAAGTAAAAGAGTCCCTAATATCATATCCTAAATAACAGGACATAAAAACAAAAAATGAGAGAGGAAAAGAAAAAAGAGTAAGTTCAGATCAAGGTTTCCAGGTCTTATACTGACCAAAAATGTTCAATGAGAGCAAAACATGATCTCAGCTAAATCCATGGAGAAACCTGATCATTCTATTTCCTGTCTTTAACTTCCATTTTGCTTGACATTTGGGCAAAGTTAAACACTAAAATAAAAATTTAAAAAATCTAATGTCCATCCCTCTATAAATATTCCTTGAGGGGACCAGTAAACACATAATAATATTGAAAAGCACCCACATTGTATTTATTTAATTTCTATGGACAGTTGTTTCCTGTTATGATTTATCTGACATGGTGAAAAAAATACATCAGGCTAAAAACAATAATCAGTATGTCAGTATGATGTATGTTATTCAAATTTCTTCTCTTCTACTCCCTTTGCCCGTGTATTTTTAATACACACATATACGCGTGCACACACACACACACATTATAACATTTACTAAATGGGTATCAGGTGCGATATTTCACATTCCAAGCTAAATATGAGACACTTGACTAGGCTTGTATATAATTTAGAACTGTATTCTGCCCAGAATCACTTGCTTGAGATGGGTGTCCATAGAAATTAAATAAATAAATACAATGTGGGCGCTTGTCTTTAAGCTGTGTTAGATGGATCTAGATAATTGTGATTTGTTCGACAAACCTTAGTCAAGTAAAATGTGCTTAATGTAATTCATGGATTTGGTCAATAGCTTTCTTATCAAATTTCTTTCTTATTTTAACTTTTTAAAAATGAACTTGACTGGATCCAGGTAGCCTATGGGCATTAAAGCAACAGCCCATTGATTTTAGTAGTTTAAGACATTTATTTAACACCCAAGCAAAATATTTACAGATCTCATTTTTATATAGAGTGTGGTTCCAGTGTTGTACAGAAGAATAAACACATTTCTTAAAGTAATTCCTTTTAGGGCATTAAAACATTATCGATTCCTACATCTTTCTACCATTAGATCAGTCAACCATATCAGCTGTAAAAGAGTTGGTGAGAAAAGCTTTGTGGAAAAATAATATAAGTAAATGTTACGATTTGTCTTTGAGGAAATGTGGAAGTTGTACTTGCATTGATTCTCCACTGCTCCCTTCCAAAAGCCTTCAGTTTCCCACGTTTGTTTTGTCGTGCCTCGGTTAACAGATTTATAAAGCATCTCCTTTGAGCAGTAAAAATCATTTGCCATTTGGTGAAATTGGCTGACATTTCATTTTTGCTGTACGGATTGCAAATTATGTTGACATTATTTTGCCAGGCTGTATGCTACATCACTAACACATTGCTCACAATGTAAAACTAAAATGACATTACTTCAGTCATTGCAGCCCTCCACAACATTTTTGCATGGTTAGGAGAGAAAAACATACGCCACTGGTACTCTCTGAAAATTTACACTGATTCAGTTAAAATGCAACAGAACCACATTGGCTTTAACAGACATCATTGAAATCTTGGGTCAGAATATTTAAAATATTGTTGTTCCAATTTGTGTTTGGACTTTTTGTTTTGTTCTATTTGATATTTCTTTATCAGCACTGGCTGATTTGTTGCACGACAATAAAATGGGCAGTCTCAGATCGCAGTCTAATTTCATTCCTTTCCAATTTGGACCATTTCTAATGCAATGAGAAAAAGCAAGATATATATCAGCATCTTCATACACTGAGACTGTTTCTATTAATCTTGGAGCACCTGCGTGATATTCAGTTCAAGGAATTAGTAGTCTTCGAATGAGACAATGAAAGGGCTCCAGCTGCATAAGTTCATTTGAAATGAGTATCACAATAAGGAAAGGAGTTTTTGATAATGGCTTTGAAGAGGATTCCATATCTTTTAAGATAGGCATGACACACTCTGGCAGATTCCATGCAGTTATCTTTAGCTGTTGCTTTAGAAATTTAGAGATTTAATTGTATGCAAAGGATCCGCCTTCTCTATTCTCACAGCTCCACAACCTTCAGCCTATTTCTAGGATTGTGTTCATCTGGTGGTTTATGGAAGGGGCTTAAATATCAGCTCTTTTATTTTATCCCTTCTGTTTCCTTTTTTCAAGAAAAAAACAACTGACACCTAACTTGACTTCTGCAAAACCCCTCCGTCAGCTTTAGCACTGCTAGAATTTATACCTGCACAGAGTCCAAATCCTGGTCCACCAACACTGCACTGGTTTTTTTTTGTTTGTTTTGCAAGTTTTTATTTGCTTTTTTGTAGTGTGAATTTGGCTGATCCTGGACTTAACATTATGCCTGGATTTGGGGATAGTAGCACAGGTAGTCTTTACATTACAACGGTTCATTTAGTGACCATTCAAAGTTACATTGGCACTGACAAAAGTGACTTATGACCATTTTTCACACTTATGACCATTGCAGCCTCCCCATGCTCACGTGATTTACATTTGGATGCTTGTAAACTGACTCACATGTATGACGGTTGGAGTGTCCCAGAGTCATGTGATGCCCTTTTGTGACCTTCTGACAAGCAAAGTCAATGGGGAAACCAGATTCACTTAACAACTGTGTTACTAATTTAAGAACTGCAGTGATTCACTTAACCAATGCGGCTGGAAAAGTCGTAAAATGGGGCAAAACCTCAGCAACATAAATTGTGGTCGTAAGTTGAGGACTACCTTCACACTCAAACGTTGGTTTTACTAGCTTATGGTGGCCAGCTAGTGTGCCCCCTTGTGTGCCATCTTGGAACAAAACACCTCTGTAGTGACCATAATGCACTATAGCAGTGGTGGCGAACCCATGACACGTGTGCCAGAGGCAGCACTCAGAGCCCTCTCTGTGGACACGCATGCCGCTGCTCCAGTCCCACCTCCCCCCACAGCCCCCTCCTCACCAGCAGCCTCCCTGGAGGAGAGTCGCCCCTGTGTGCGGCCCGCAAGGAGTAGTGCAGCCAAGGACATGGCAGCCTGTCAGGGGGTCAAGACTCCGCCCTCGTGCTCTGTCACATGCAGTTGATGCTGCGGGGCACGGGCGGAGGGTGTGGCTACCATGGCGCTGCTGGGCCACCTGGGCGATCTGCGGCGGGCCGTAGAGGTGGTGAGTGACACTGTGGGTGGGCGGGGTGGGGGGCAGAGGTGGGGCGGGGCGCATGGCAGTGTGGGGCAGGGGGCAGGGCAGGGCGGGTTTTGGGCACTTGGTCTCTAAAAGGTTCACCATCACTGCACCATAGTGATTACTGGGAACTTGACCGTTCCATTTAATTCCACCCTCCGGCTTTGCTGTGGCATTCCAGCATGTCTGTTAGGACTTGAAGAAAATGCAAATGATTTGGCAGCCCTGGTACCGAATATATTGCTGATTCAAATTTCTTATTTGAAGCTGTTGCTTCTGATTGGATTTTACCTGCTTGCTTGTTTCTCTCTCCCTTTTGCTTTCTCTAAAATGTCATTTGTGGA
The DNA here is from genome assembly GCA_023970755.1 of Azemiops feae. Lineage (NCBI taxonomy): Eukaryota > Metazoa > Chordata > Lepidosauria > Squamata > Viperidae > Azemiops > Azemiops feae. The sequence goes on from JALGBA010000235.1 coordinate 1,419,685, forward strand.
AAGTACCCTGAGTTGGATATTCTAATACACAGAGAGAGTGAGTATGGATTGTCTCATTGATGTTGCATTAGCAGCTACTTATCTCTTTCTGACACATAGATGATTACTTGTTGCCAAGGAGACAGGAAGCTCTTTTCATAAGATCTGCTATGCAGAATAAGCAAGCTGCTCTGCCTTTATATGAAGTGGGAACCTTTTCTCTCTGCACCATAGAGCCAAAACATTTCGTTCTTTGTTATCTTTACCATTCTTTAGGAGAGATTTGAAGGATACTTTAAAAGAAAATCATTCACACAAAGTGGATATTTCAGGTTGCTGAATTTCTAAAAATCTCCAAACAGAAAACTGTAATATTTCGAACTCTTGATAACATACAAGAATATGGAATAGGTTCTGCGGTTTTGCTGTAAGCTTCACGATGGTTGTTGTCACTGTTATTATTCCATCCTTTCTACTAAAATCATGCACAAAGCAGGAACATCCTCACTAAGCAAAAACTTAAAATATAAATTAAAACACAACACATGCAGTACAAATCACCAGCAATAATAGGATAAATTTAGCTGAAAAAGCTTTTTAATCTTACTGTAGAATTATTTTAAAAAAAGCGATCAGCTGAACAGAAAAATACTTAATAGTTGACGAAGTGGGGGCCAACTTTCCATCCTTCCAAAGTCAGCATGCCAACCACATTCTGAATCATTATACAGGTAGTCCTTGACTTATGTCTACAATCGGGACCAGGATTTCCATTGCTAAGCAAGATAGTTGTTTATGATGTTTTTGCCACAGTTGTTTAGCAAATCATTGCAGATGTTAAGTGAATCACATAGTTGTCAAGCATATTCAGCTTCCCCCATTGACTTTGCTTGTCAGAAACTGGCTGGGAAAGTCACAAACAGCAATCACATGATCCTGGGATGCAGTAACCATCATAAATATATGCCAGTTGCCAAGTGCCCAATTTTTTATCATGTGACTAGTGGGGATGGTGCGACACTTGTGAGTGCAAGGGCTGATTGTTTTTAGTTCTGTTGTTGTTTTTAGTGCTGTTGTTTTTAGTGCTGTTGTAACTTCTAACAGTCACTAAATGAATGGATGTAAATCAAGGAGTACCTGGATCATAGGGTCTGCTCAGGCCTATGGGCAACGCTCAGCTTGAGCAACAACATCCGAGATCCCCCAAAGAGGGGAGGGGAGGGAGACAAGGCACAGAGACATTTTGACAGCCGCCCCCCGGGTGCTTGTACACGTGCCAGAAGAGCGATTGAGGATCGGAGAACAACCATCGGGGCCAGGGACAGGCTGCCAGATGCGGAGCAACTCGGCGCATTATGGATGAGCACAATCAACGGGCCGATGACGCGCTTGAAAAGCCGGGCGCAGAGGCAGGTCGTTACATAAGCTAGCTCCCAGATCTCCTTTCACTCCAACTCTGACGACGTCGGCAGTCTGGCCGACGAAAGCTTAGTGACTTTTTAACCTCAGGCTTGTTTACATTAAACAGTCTGGTTTATTCTATCCTGGTGTTCGTTTTTCTTTCTTTTAACTTAGGCTAATATGATGCCCAGGATTCGCATTTTTAGTATTTTAAAGTATATATATATATATATATATATATATATATATATATATATATATATATATATATATAACAAATATATATATATATATATATATTTGCAGTCATTAAGACATATATATATATATATTATATATATATATATATAAATATATATAATATATATATCTATATATATATACTATATATATATATATATATATATATAACCAGTTGGGAACTGAGCCATGTAAGTGGCAGGTGAGCACACAAGTGCGCAAAGCTGCTTTTGTGCAAGCGACACATGTGAAACCATCCCCTCTCCCCCCCCCCACTGTCACTGCTGCCACTGCCAGTCTGCAGAGCCAGAAAGGTTGGGGACTGTTCAGTGGGATTCAAATATGTGAATAACCGGTTCTCTGTATGGATGCCGCTTCCAGAAGTCCATTCTGGGCCTGGGCAACAAAAAATTAGCTACCGGTTCTGCCGAAGTGGTGCAAACTGGCTGAATCCCACCACTGGGATTGCTGTTGTACATCATTCTGATAGCATTGATTATATTAGGTATCTTAATGTGTAAGCAGAATACACAGGGAAAAAAAAGGGGTGTGTGTGAAGTAATGCAAGTCTTTGACTTATGGCCGATTTCACACATGTACATCATCAAAGGATGACCATGCCTGCATCAGCTAACTAAACACTGAAATTTACTGACTTTGTAATGAAAAGGAAGCAATTCCAAACTCTGTTGGTTTGCTGAAGCAAGTTATAGCACGACACTGATTTCTCCCTCCAGCCACCACCCCCTCCAGGAACAACTTGATAACGGAAGAGAATTTAGCTTTTGCTTTCCGCTTTGTGCTAAACAAGATCTTCCACTTGCAAATTCTGAGTGTTAGACGGGAATCATTCATTTCCTGTGAGACCATAAGACTGCAATGGATTTCACAGTAAATTTGGCATAGTAACTGGAATTACTGTATTAATATTTATACACAATAAAACCTTGCTCACATCTAGATCACTCCTAGTATGAGAAAACATCACTGGTTTCCTGCTGGGTAGATAAATGAATGCTAGCAAGTGAAGAATGCACCGGCAGAATCAATTATCTCTATGTGGAAGAAACAAAACACTTCTTTAAGATGTTGGGTATTTCGGCCAGAAATGGATAGGTCAGAGCTACAATGGTTTGGTATACCATATGTTATAGTTCTGTTCTTTCACTATCTCATTTGATAACTCAGCCCTCTTCCTGGATTTTTCCAGCATTGAAAGGGCTGCTCTAGTCCTGAACTGATAACAACAGCAACAACAACAATAATAATAAAGTCCACGCCAACATTCCCTGAACTGATCTGGAGTCCCGAGGTCCTCATTTTTAGGACCATTATAGGGAGTGCTTTCTTCTGGCTCTCAGAGACCATACTCCCTGCTTTTTAGACCATGGTTCCAGCTAGATGGGTCAAATAGTCAGCTCCCAAATTTCTGACAAACTCGACAACTATAAAACATTAAGCATGCATTAACAATGTCCAAAAAAAATAAATAAAAAAATCCCAGAAACTAAATCAAACACGATCAGAATGAAAGGGGGTAAATGGGGAAGACACCTGACCCAGCTGAGCATGATAGTACAGTTTGAAATTTGGGTACTGCCCATCTATCCCATTCTTTCATGTCTTGTAAAAGCTTAAGCCTGTTTCTTTAATCATATAAAATTATTTGTTATTTGTGTCTGTTACTTGTTTAATATGTTAGCGCCAATTCTTATTGGGATCAAGTATTACCCAGGCCAGACAAGATCTGCCGGGTGCTGTTACTTGCTGAGGCCTGTGAAGTCTGCCACTGAGGCTTCTGTTGGCTAAAACATTTGTGGGACAAGTCAAATTTTACTAAAAGAAGCACCTAAAATGGAAAGGATAATTTGTATCATTATAATTAGACCTTTAAAAATAAAATAATAAATAACCATCTTTAGCAGGCAGGTGCTTCAAACAGTTGGTTAGCTGTTATGTATCCCTGCATCCACATATACACAGAAACATTTCAACTTCCTTCATTTTAGAGAGTTTTGGTCCATCGTGGATCTCTCCTGATTGTCAAGTCCATTTTTTTTCTTTGGTTCATACATGCTTGGCTTTGGCTTTTTCTTCTTTGTTTCTCTGAGCCACAATTGATTTCAACTTACTTTTTCTAGAAGAGGGACCTGTAGGAATAAAAAGTTTTAATTCAGATAACGTAGACAATTATCACACTTTTATAACGGAAGTTCCACTTCTTTTGTACATATGTGCAATGTTGTGCTGTACAAACAAATGGGGACAGAAATTGCATGGCAGCAACATGACCCTGCTTTTGTCCTTTGCTCCACTTCTCCCCCTCCATGTTGTCTGTTGTCTAACCTCTGCTCTGGCTCAGTCTGCAACCTTTTGAACCCTCCTCATCAACTTCCTCCCTAAGCTGTTGTGCTTGTCCTACCTATATTTCATCACATTATTCTCATATCTACTGATTTATAACTCAAAAGCAAAATAAATAAAAACACCCGATGTATAACCAAACCTTTAAAACATTTATTAAGTAAACCAACAATATACCAAATAGTAAATATAATAACTATAGCAGGCCAAAAGCAAATTACATCTTTTAAATCCCAGCAAAGAAGAAGAAGATACATGAGGATGCTTCAGTAGCCCTCTATGACAGGGGTCTTCAAACTTGGCCCTTTTATGACTTGTGGACTTCAACTCCCAGAATTCCTCAGCCAGTGTGCCTGGCTGAGGAATTCTGGGAGTTGAAGTCCACAAGTCATAAAAGGGCCAAGTTTGAAGACCCCTGCTCTAAGAGATCTTTTTGCCTGTCTCCTACAACCAACCTCCAGACATAGTTGGAAGTCTTGATGGATCGTCCAAATACTATCAGTAGTAGTAATTATAGCATGTGATCATTGAATAGATAACTTTTAAAAAATGCTTTATCAGTCCTCTACTTCCTATCATCCCCCTCCCCCATAAAGCATGACATTTATTTACTTATTTATTAAACTTTTGATCCTACCTTTATAACTAACTCAAGGTGGCAAACATACCTAATATTCCTTCCTCCTTCTATCATCCCATCAACAACAGCCTGTGAGTTGGGTTGCACTGATAGAACGTTTGTCCTAGAATCACCCAGCTGGCTGTCATGCTTAAGGTGAGTAGAACTCAAGTCTCCTGGTACCTGCCCCATTTTACAGCAGGTGTAGTATTGTCCTCAGTGGCTGTAGCGCTAATAATTGCTTAATATTCAGTGGAGAAGGCCATTGTTCAATAAGAACTTCAACTGCCCTTTTTTTAATTTAAGGATTATCTGTGTAAGGTCTTTGCTATTGTGCTAAGAGAAAGGCAAAAGGAAGTTTGAACAAAATGAGATGCTGCTATTTGGTTATGTTTTTGATTTAATGATCTGCCTACTAATTGGCTTCAGCAATGGCTGTAAAGGAACATTACTTTGGAGTGTCTCTTTCTATCCAGAGCTCACTGGCTAGGTCTTAAGAAAGAGAACAAATAACAAAATAAGGCTTGGTTTTTGTGATTGTTAGCTACTGCATTTGCATGGGATTTCTGTACTCCCGTTGCTTGTATTTTCAAGGCTTATTAGATGTTTATGTCAGGTTTTTTTTTCACCCTGAAGCAGACAGGGGAAAAACCCAGCTGATTTTTCCATACTTCAGCCCTTTGGCAAGTGTATCATACTATGTAGTATACTATATGGGCATTTTTGCCAGATGGACATCATGGGATCAAGGCTGCCTGAAGCCTCTGCAGGGAAGATGCTACCAGTTGTACCAATCACAGGAAGCAACTCCTGCAATTCCAGCCTATGAAAGACAGAAAGTGCCTTCCCCTTTGCTCTCCTAGTAGAGCCAAGATTGAAGGATTGGTTTTTTTTTAAATCTGATTCATGTCACCTTATTTCAGCAGGCTCTCATGAAAATTTAGGAGATAAACAGACTTGTGAAGTTTTCTCCATACTGAGAGGGTCATCGAAAGGATAAATCACAATGGAAAGGATCCAATTATAGCTGGGGGATAAGTAGACAGGATGTAAGGGATTGATAAGAGCATTAAAATAATTTCTCTTTTTTTTTAAGAGCAAGTTAAAATGTTGAAAGCTCTGCTGTTCTGCCACTTCATTAACACTCTTCAATTAGGCTGTTGATAGCCTCCTACTCAATCCAGAGTGTTTTCCAAGCCCAGCAATACCTTTTCTCTATTGATAGCATTGTGTTTTCACTGAAATACAAGCAAAGTTTTGAGGAGGCAAACTTCCATCCTGGTTCATTACTCCAATGAGATTTGTTGACAAGGAGAGGCAGTATGAATTTTAGAAAGTTAGCAGGAACATTGTCATTCCAGCTGTAATGGAAGGAGCTATAATTTCTTACCGGCAATGAAATAGCAAAGTGATCAATTTGGACATTCCTCACTTTATAAATATAAGGCTGTCCATTAATTTTGATTTAGTGGCTTTACTTCGCACAATCCTCAACAACTGGGCACCCTTCAGATGAATGAATTTTCAGCCAGACTATTTGAACAGGCTGGATATTTTAGGAGTCTGCAGTCATTATGCATCCAGAAGGTGCTAGGGTGAGATGAAGAATGTCAAGGAAATCTAAAGTAATGAAACAATAGACATTATGAGGAAAATGAGACTATATGCATCCTTTACTTTTTATTCAGATAAAGTAAAAATACTCAAATAGCTGTAATATAAAGATATAAATAAGTGGATGTTACTGCTCATGTCAATTGCATTCCCACTGCTTGGAGGTCAAGTGTAGGACAGAAATAGAGCCCTAAAGTCAGGAAAAAAATACCTCTTCGTTCTCATCCTTTGAGAATTTGAAACATTTGAGGTTCTACTGTGGAGGCTGAACTGAAAGGCTTAGAATTAATATATTAGAATGTGGCATCAAAGCCTGCTAATAGTTATTCTGTGCTTTATTTCAATAATCTACTTTTTAGGAGTATTTGTTATTCTTTTTGTTCAATTCTCACCAAAGAAGAAAGGAATGCTCTCAAATTTATTTGATCTCATACCTTTTCTTCAATATAAACATTAACTAATCCATTTAGTTATTCTATTTACAGCCAGTGTGGCTTGGTAGGTAGATCATCAAGCTATAAACTGGGAGACTGTGAGTTCTAGTCCCACCTTGGGGACAAACCAGCACCTTGAGCACAAAGGGTGACCTAGTCCCTTTCCCTCAGCCCTAAGAAGGAGACAATGGCATACCATTTCTGAAATATTATCAAGAAAACTTCAGGAAGTAGTCCAAGCAGTTGCCAGGAGTCAAAAACTGACTTGAAGGGACTATTACCACCAACAAAACTTTACTGAAAAGAATAGCAACAAAATCCATCAAAGATCATAGTAAGTTTCTACTCTGAAGTAAGTTGTTTGTTATATGGTTAATCCATGGAATGCCTTGACTCCAAGGGAAAAATCTAAAGCGGGGCTTTGGTTAGAGGTACATTGTCAGCCTATCAGAACCTGACAGTTTAGCTTACAGAAGAAAAGAGTAAGGGAAGATACTATAGCAGTCTTCAATTATCTGAAGGGTTACTATTGGCTCAGAAGGCAGGATCAGAACCAGTGAACTGAAACTATTAGGAAGTAAGTTCAGGCTAGACAGCAGAACTTCCTGACTGATGTTCACTAGAAGAAAAGTTTTGTTCTTCTGTTCTTCAATGGATGATATTAATAGAGATACTTTAATGGATCCTGCACAGAAAAAGGGATTGGATCAGATGACTTCTAACAGTCTCCCCCCCACAACTCTCAGATTGCATGAATTATAAAGATATATTGAAAAATTATGTAAGACTCTCATGATATGTTGGATATCGCTTTGGGGAGAAAAAGTTAGAGGAATACATAATCAGTATTCTTTACTGTTTACCAATTTTTGTATCATTTGAGAAAAAAATATTAGGAAATACTTCAAAATATTTTTTCCCAATGTGTTCCATTTTTCAACTTCACCCTCAAATAAACAAACACACAAAAATTCTCCCTCCCCACATCTGCTGAAGGTTTCTTTCTGTCCTTTAACTTCTTTAGTCCAGATATACAGAGTATGAGCTAGTTGGTCAAAATTTACTAGGTGCCAACTTGACAAACTAATTATGTTCATTGTTGAGGGCATTGATCACACATTCTTCTTTATCTTACTGTCTCTATTTAAATTAACACCTGTACTTGTTTTCCTAATAGTGTAGGGAACATTTAGAAGTGTTGATTATTGAATAAAGCAAGAATGCTAAGTATTTTCTCTAGTATCTTGTCTCTAATACACTCTTGTCTAGTATCTTGTCTAGTATCTAGATTCTATAACAAACGAAGGTAAGAAGTTTTGTGAAAGGGGTATATCCTGGCAGTGAGTAGAGTCAAAACTTAAAATAGTTCTTGATCTCTGCTTCTTCCAACCTATCGCTGACTCTGAGTTTCTCTTTCTTTTAGATCTTTATGTTGTGACACAGATAGATCTTGTCAGAAGTCTGATCTTGTGGTTGAACGTATCCAAAAACTATTGGTGGTCCTAAAATTGCATGCTTTCCCTACTCTTCTGGAAATAGATAGATGTAAATAGATAAATATAGAAATATAAATACAGATGATATAAATATAGATCATACATATTCATAGCAAAAACAAAAGTTTGTTTTTAAATGTTAAGTTACATTGCTCAGAGAGGTATGGAATTGTGTTTTTATATAGTAGACAATTTGGAGTGGATCCCCAGGAAAAGAAATGTGTGTAAGCTTTCCATATCCAAAACTGTGATCATCCAGTTTCAGTGAGCCTACTAATGTGAATTAGAGAATTCTGCCTAAAATTTGGCTTTAATATTCCTCATTAGTTAACTTAGCAAGCAGGATATTCCTCTATGTTTTTATAGTTTCATTGCAAATTGTTTTGGCTGGTCTGTTATTGGCACTCCCGCTGTTGTTGAGAGTAGGATTCAGACAATGATTCTTTGTGATAATAAAAATGTTAAATCCCATTCATCTGAGCATATAGGGAGTTCAAAGTGGGAGAGATCACATAGTTTCATTTCTACATTTTTCCAAGCTCTGTATATTGATATTGAAGGGGAGTTCTATTTATGTTTACTTAAAAGAAGGAACTGTTTTTTAAACAATCCACTACTCTTAATTTATTCTATTCATGGATCAGGCAGAAATCAAGTTCAAGTGGAAGAGTAGAGGTCTTTTTCAGAGTTTTCTAAATAAGTACAAATTGAAACGAGGCAGGAATGGAATCCATGTGTGACCAGATTCTCTCCACAAGTTGGGTTTTTTCAGGGGCTATGTTCTTTACTTTAGTCTGCTATACTCATCCACATTGCAAAGGGAGAAGAGCAATTATTTGATTACAGGATAAGGGAGCATGTTAGTGTAGGGAGCCAGAGCTGCTGTGAAGAAAAAAAAGAAAAAAAAAGATGTACATGGTGACATCATGACACAAACTTATCCTTCTGTAGTTGCATTTTAGGTCCCAGTTCTTTATTTTAGTTTCCTGACATTTCATCATATCCTTTTCCTTGACTGATATTCTGAGATTACATTTCAATAAATGTAATTCTGAGCCACTGAAATAGGTGAGGAAAACAGTGCCTTCTGATACACAGTCATGTTAATAATCTTACTAATATCTATTCAGAAATCAGGATATGATCAGTGGGTATCTGCACTTTCAGTCCTATGAGGTGGGCCAATCTTCTTTGTTATATATCTCAGAGATGATCTCAGAGATGAATTCTCTGAAAGAATTCTTGTTTTGGATCCCCAGAAATCCAGACTTACAGTTCACATGTCTAGGGGAAGATTTTTTCCTGAATGCTATTAATTTCCTTAAGATCCAGGGGGAAAAAATCTACAACCAACAATCTGCTGTGACAGTAAGCCACCACTATCTGCCTAGAAAGGTTATATCACTTCTAGGTCCACTTAAAAATCCGTCACAAAATGTTTTAGAATAATAGTTCCATGCTCGGTGAATAAAGAAGAGAACTTTGAAACTTCCCACAGGGGTAGAAAGCAGCTTTAGGATGATTATAGTACTCACAGCATAGTCCTGTGTGTTTATTTCTCATTGATTTAATATACATGAGTAAGCTTTATTATTTTATACATACAAAGAAACTGTTCCCCATATGATCTTTTAAAACACCGACTAGGACTTCCCAGTTTAAAATGTCCTAGTCCACGTAGCAATTTATTATCTTGGCTTCATTGTACATGACTAGTATATTTAGAAATAATGGAGAAGGGCTTTTTATTAGTTCCTATAGAAATAAACTTAGACAACTTCCAAAAGGGCCAGTTACTTGGGAAGTGAAAAAAAATAGCTAATGCTTGTCGGAACTCGAATAGTCAAAAGGTCTTGTACGGAGAAGGCCACTGGGCTTTATAGCTTAGAAAAGCCTTCTGATCTTGATTCTTTGTTGGAGACAAAAAGAGTTATACTCAAGTTATATATAGAGAGGAAATGTGTAAATTATAGAAAATAAAACTGAAGCTCATCGAATAATGCCTTACACAACCAGATTCAGTGTCACCTAGGACCTAGGTGATTCCTGAAGTTTAAAGATATGGTCATATATGTTTCCATTGTATTTTTAAGCCTACAAAGGTTGAATATTTCTAAGAACTTTGCAGTTGACTATTCTGTAGAACTGATGGGAAGTTGCTTGAATTGGGTTACCATTTGAACTGCTCCCCAAAGCTCTCAAACACTTTTGAGAAAGATGCCTTATGATTCCAACCAGGCTGGGGATATGAAATACTTGAGTATATATATATATATATTGCCTATGAATGAAATGGATTTCTATAGTATACAAAGAAAACTGTACTTTGTAGTCCCATATATATTAACAAGTGTATTTTGCTGCAAAAATGAGTGATTCACTTCTCAGTATGCAGCAGGGAACTTTATTGAACTCTGCTTCCAGAATAGAGACTGTTAAGCCCCACATAGACTAGAACAAATGCTTATAAAATAATTGGTGATTGTAGGTTTAAACAAAACATCACTGAGCTTCTAATTATATGGTTCATTGACTTTCTTAAAATCTATAACTATAGCTGTTTAAGCCCATGGCAGAGGCAAGCAGAACTGTTAAAAAGTATAAATATATTGGCAAACCACCCACTATAACTGTTCATATAATAGGAAATAGCAAAACAGTTCTGCCTGGCCTTTTAATTATGAAAACGTGTGCCAGTTTGCAGCAACACTTAAATTTTTCCTATACGTCTGTAGTTGGAAATATTGGTATATTCTCTCTCTGCGTTTGTGTATGAATGTATTTGTGGCTAAATTCTCAGATTTTTCAATTCCACAACATCTCACATTGATAAATGAAGGTGTGTTACAAATATTCCCTAGGGAATTCATAGAGGTTAGTACTGGACATGAAGTAAATTAACCACTTTTAATAATTCAATTAAATAAATAAAACAACTTACAACTTTTTGCATGACTTGTTTGGAGATGACTTTTTATTTTGCTTGGCTTCATATTCTCAGTGAATTCTCTAAAAGATACACTGAAGCTGTTCTTTTCAGTAGAAAAAAATCACATGGAAATGAAAAGATACATAACTTACATCAAATTTTCTTGACTTAGGCTTAGTTTTATTGGTCTTCTTGGTAGACTAAATATCTAGCTTCTGGCTCATCACCCAACCTACAGTAATGATAACTTCACTAATAAATACATTTCTACAGACACTCCAAATATACAAATATCGGACTATATACCATACCATGTGAGTAGCAGTATTTAGTATCAACAAATTAGCTCAGTATCCAGAAGCAATTGATGAACTCTGCAGAAATGAGAGTCTTGTTCATTGAGTTTATGCTAAAAACTTCACCCACAAAATGTATTTCTCTTTAATCAAAGCAACTTAAAAAACCTTTACTGCCATTATTCTCCTGAAACTTTTAAATGGATACATTTAAATTTTGAACAAAACAACAAAACCCTAATCCTAACCCATGTATGTATTTAAAAATTAATTTCAAAATAATGGTGTGTAATAGAAATCATTAAGAAAATATAATTTTCCTGGTGATACATAGTCTAAGAAAAGGAAGAAAGACCTTAACTGAAAGCAACATTTTTTTTAAAAAAAAAATCTCTGTGACCTCCCTTCTAGATTGCTGATGACCTAAACCTAATTACTGAGGGTCAGTGTTCAGATCTAGGAATTTGAGAACTCCCACCTATAAAAAATAAGTGAATCATATTATAGTTTTGCAAAGTCTTTAATTTTGGTGTATAAACTATGTAAATTAATCCAGCCAACCTGTGTTTATAGGAAGCCTACTCACATATCCCATAGTTATACTGGCATCAAGTTGTGTTTTCCCACACATACATGTATAGTAAACTATATGTGTGATTTTACTGTGACATACACCATTTTCTATAAAATCTATATATCTGATTTTACCGTGACATATACCATTTTCTAGCTCATTTTTAACTGGTGACTTTGGAACTGAAAGACATGATTGATGAACCAGACATTCATCATAATTGCAAACTGCACTAGATTCTAATCTAGTCTGCAGGGGGGGGAAAAAGCCAAACTGTGCCTTTAGATCAGTGGCTTTTATCTCTATGATCCCTTAGGAAATGTGATCATAGCCATAGGTCATATTCCCAGAAAAATTCACAAGCACAATTTTTTACTTTTTATATGAAGATAATTTTAGTGCATTAGAAATGAATTTCATTCACATTGACAAAATATAAAAACAATATTTACAAAGGACTATCTCTTTCATTTTTTATGCAAATATTATGCAAAATTATGCAAATTATGCAAAATCATTAGTATGTTTTTTTCTTCCGGTAAAATTTCACTTGGCAAACAAAATTTTTGCCAGTTCAAAGATATGATGGCCTTTCTAGTTTCCAAAAGAGCCTCAGAAAAAGGAAGTCTTTTTTTGATGATGTCAACATTTATATCATGGATGAAAAACAGAACCAGTTGCACACAAAGAGCCCAGTGATTTCATCTAGCTGCATGCTGAAAGGAAGCTGCCAATTCACTTATGACTTAGTTAAAAGTGTTAGAAAAAAATACATAATTTTAGAATGAATCACTTCATTTCACAGAGTCACAGTTTCATTTTTCCCCCTCACTTCCAAGCCACAAACCAGCCCAACCATTTCCAGGATGCTCAGCTTCTGCGGTGTCTTTCTGATCATACGTGTTGTTGGGACTTTTTGCCTTATGCCAAGTAGCCACAACGTCAAAAGCTGAGTGCCTTGAAGTTGTTTTATTGGCATTTTGATCACAACATGTTTTATCTCAGGATATGATAAAAAATGACATGCAAGAAAACACCATCTTATTAGTGAACAGCATTTGGTTGAATTGGATCTTGATCAGGCAAAACTATCACAATCTTGTTATTTTCTTTGGGAATTATACAAAGATACATCCATGCCTGCTATTTTCTTCCTTGTTTATGCACCTTCCATTCATTGGAAGATTCTCTAACTGGCTTCTAGTCTGCACTTTTAAATAGTTTCAGTGAGGTCTACTGTGGCTGATATTACAACAGCTTCATTTACTTGGCAATGCAATAAACAACCTTGTGGGATGCTTCTTCAGATCAAGGCTTTTGTATGGGGAAAAATGCTTGTAGTTCCAAGTAAAGTTCTAGATTTTCAAATCAAACATTATTTACATGAAAAAGACCTAGGGTATCTAGTGAACTTTGATGGTCAGACATAAAATACATCTTCAGCTTTATGGGTTTCATGCTTCTATTGGCAAAGACTTAGCCATTGAAGAAACACAGCATTTTTTCCCCGTGTTCAATGATGAAAATGAAATCAAGCGGTGGCCTAGAGATGGAGCTGTCACCTCACAATTAGGAGGCTCTGACTTCAATCCCAGGTAATAGCAAATATTTCTCTCTCTGGGTGCAAAGAGAAAATGTCTGCTGTGAGCTTTGCATAGGTGTCAGGAAGGGCATATGGCCAGTAAATGCTCAGCTCCATTCAGTCTCCCCAACTCCACCCTGATGCAAGGGATTGCAGGGTCATTAAAAGAAAAAAAAACAATGAAAATGAAATGAAAAGACGTTTCCTTTTCTGTGACATTTTCCAAATTAATACAGGTCTGCAAAAATAAAAACTAACCCAGTACTGTGATCTATTTTTTTTTTATTGAAGATTCCCATTAGACTCTGGTGTTTATTTCTGAACAGACACAGAGGACTGCATTGTTAAATTTTAAAATACATTGATCCTGTGTTGGGGAAAAAAAACATGCACAAATTGCCAAATAAAAATAAAAGCCCAACTTTGTTTGCAGTTAAATAAATCCAAAATGTTAGTTGTCCTATGGATGACTGATTTGGATACTCCTGGGTATTTTTTTTCCTGTTCTATCATTCTGCATGCCATCTGTTCAATGTAGCAGGTAAAAAAAAAATGGATTAACCCATGGTCAAGTATTGAATTTGTAAATTTTATCACTCTGTTGGTTAACAAGAAAAGACACGGGAGAGAGAAAAGATCAGATGTATAGTATGCGTGCAAAGTTTTAGATTGCATACAAAATCACAGCCAATCTGGTTGGCTTGACAATTATTGCAATATTTCACAGTGCTCTTGAAAAACAGTTATTCATTACTGAAAGTTAAATGAAGAGGGAAACAACATACAGCATTATAGATGTGATTGCTTGATCTGCTGTGAGGAATAGGATGATTAAAGTGCAGGACAAACAATCTCATTTTTATTGAGAAGATTCATTTTCATCTTCTCTATCATTTTATTTATACTGTTTGCCTTAAGGCTTTGGATTTAGAACAAGAAGTGTATATATTGACAGAGTTTATATTTAAAAATGAAGAGGTTGCAAAGATTTGTTCAAGTAGAATATTAATAAGGATGCCCAAAAGTTTCAAGATATTTTAATTAGTATGACCTTGCAGTGCTTTGGCTGATCATTGCTGTTATTGTTACTAACAGTGATAATTGCCAAAAATCCATTTCCATCATTCTCTTTTCCTTTTTTTATCCTTTTAACTAGAGTTTTAAAATGTGTGCTTCCTTCAGATGTTAATATTAATTGTTCTTTTTGAGGCAGATGGAAGAAGCCTTCTTAGATAATCGGATCAAAACAAACTCTGTTCTGAAAGAGTCCTAGGATCAGTCTGCTCATCTATGTATCAGTTGTATCTGAGAATTTGTACCTGATGAGAGGGGAAAAAAACCACTTCCTGTATTTGGAAAGAGGCAAAAAGACTGCCAAATCACTCATTGTATCTCCCCCCATCCTTATAATTTGCTTCAATCAAAATCAACACTGAGCTATGTTCAGTTCCTACTCAAAAGGTTGGATGCATTTTTGGAAAATATAAGTGGGATAATAATATAGCCTCCGAGGTTTAAATTTAGAACTTTTTTTTTAAAAAGTTTAGAAGCAATTTTATTCAAAGTTAAAATAATTGTGTGTGTATGTGCATGCACACATGCATGCATATCTATATGTATATATATGCAATCTTAAAAAGGAACCTTGGAATTGGAAAGGAATGTGATAAACGAAACCCCTCCGTACATGCTGAAATATGGTAAATAATGATTCTGATTTTACTTCTTGGAAATTTACAGCTATGCTTAATGCACAAAACATCACACACCATTGTTTCCAAAGCATGAGCAGCATTGTAATCAACCTGTCAATGCTTGTTCACAGCAGTTCTTCCAACAGAGCTGATTCATTCTAATTTGGAATTATATTATCAAGACTGAAGGTTGGAGTGAGTTGTTGGTGAAGAAATCAATATCTTGCATCAGAAAACCTACTTTTCTCTTAAAGGGGTCTGCTAATAAGAATTGGCTTGTACCATATAAGATGACTTTGTTTAAATTTAATTTCAATGATCTTGATAATGATAAATACTGAAAAGCTGTCTCAAACATCCTTGAAATCAAGGTATTGCTTCTTGACTCTTTGATGGAAAATTAAACCTATATACTTTCTTACTGAGGTTGGTGGAAAAGAGAAACATCAATGTAGTTAATTTATTGTAAATTAACCTTTTACAATAAGATTCAAAAGTTTTTGATAACACTATTAAACTTTCAAAGGAAAATAATAGGATAGATCAACATTCCCCAACCTTGTATATGTAATTATACATATACAAATACACATACACATACGCATACATATATACATATACATACATATGTGTGTGTGTGTGTGTGTGTGTGTGTATGTGTGTGTATTACTATGACCACTATTGTTTGTCATTGCATTGATTCCTCTATCAACAATACTGAATAAGCTGGGCTATAGATATCAAACATAAAAAAAAATATGCCAAGCTATCCCATCTCCTTTACATGGATGATCTGAAGTTGTATGGAAAAACCCCATTTCAAACAAAATTGTTGCTCAACACTATCTGTATATACAGCCAAGATATTGCCATGGAGTTTGGGTTGGACAAATATGCCACCCTCCCCATCAACAGGGGAAAACTAGTGAAAAATGAAGGAATCAATACGTCCTATGGCAATAATATCAAGAATCTGGATGAAAAAGTCACTACAAATACCTGGGCATCCTTCAAGCTGACAACAATAAGCACACCGAAGTCAAGGAGATTAGAAGTGAATACATCATGAGAGTGAAAAAATTCTTAAAGTCGAAACCCAGTGGAGAAAATACCACCAAGACAATTAACACCAGTCATAGATATACAGTTGGAATAGTAGACTGGACTCAAATACAACTAAAAGCCCTGGGTAGGAAGACCATAACACATAATGAAATGAATGATGAGTGACATAATGAAATGAGTGATGTTGAGAAAGTCTATTTGTCAAGGAACATAGGTGGGTGGGGAATGTTGTAAGTACACAGACTACTGAAGAAGTAAAAAGGACATTGGAAGAATATCTGAAGGACAATGAAGAAGATAACACTGAAGCTGGTACACCATAAAGGTTTACTGAATACTGGAGAGACCAGACTGGTCTACAAGAAAGATCAAATGAAAAATAGAAAATAAAGTCATGGCAAGGGAAACTATTACATGGCCATCACACACACACACACACACACACACAGAGAGAGAGAGAGAGAGAGAGAGAGAGAGAGAGAGAGAGAGAGAGAGAGAGAGAGAGAGAGAGAGAGAGAGAGAGGCCAAGCAACAAAACCTGGCAATGACTAACAGTAGGAAAGTTGAAGAAAGAGTTAGAAAGGCTAAATCTGACTGCAGAAGACAATTCCAAAGAACAAATGCACACTAAGCCAGAACTGACACAGCAACAGACAGCAAATGCCACTTCTTGAAAGATGCTGAAGGAACAATGGACCAACTAGTTAGCTACTGCAAAAAGATTGCACGGATTGACTCAAAGAACAGCATGACAAAATAACAACAATGGTGCATTAGAATATCTGCAAGAAATACTGTTTGCCTCCAACCAAGAACTCTTGTGAGGGAAATGGGTGGTTTAAAAATGTGATCAATAAATAACTTAAATAGATTAAGTAATGTAAAATGAAGAAACTAACATGTTCTGGAACTTTAGAATTCAAAGAGACAAGCACTTGCCACATAAATTCTAGACCTAACAATTGGAGAAAATCACAAAACACAAATACCTGCAAAGAGAAGATGAAGACCATGTTAAAAGAAAGCAAAGATAGCACTAATAGTAATAGGTGCCTTGAGTGGAATCCCAAATAAATGGAGCGTCACTTGAACACCATCGGCATCGACAAATTCACCATCAGTCAATTGCAAAAGGCAGCTTTACTTGGAATTTTACATCGTACAACAGTACCATTAATACAATCAAATAATATCTGCCTTTCCCAGGTTTTGGGGGAAAGACTTGATAAGTGGGCAAAAATGCCAAATCCAGGTCTAAACATCAGGCTGACTCTGGGACCAGCCATAATAATAATAAGACATTTGCTTATTGCAATTATGAATTTATCAGCATGGACCTTTTTTATATATAGTAAGTGCCAAGATTGCCATCAGAATCAAAACTATGACTGATTGGGTTAATGTAGTTCTAGTCCTGCTAATGGGGCTTCCTATTGGCAGGAATGTGAAGAAGCTCTTTATTCGAGTTGGATGTGAAAAGCTATTGATCCCAGTTAGATTGGCCCTCATGTTTGCTTGTTTCTATTGATATTTTCACGTTTCTGCTTTTTGCTGCTTGCTATAAATTATTTTGATATAATATCAATATAGTTGGAGTGTGGCACACGTTGAGCTGAGAACTTCAATTCCTAAGAAAAAGAGGCTAAATTTCCTCTGAGCTTCTCCCCCACTGGCACCTTTCAAGGGCCAAGTGTGACTTTGCTGCTTTATATAACAACAATAAAAGCGAAAACAAAAAGCATAGAACTCTGAGCAAATGTAAGTCAATACATTTTACCATTCTAAACCGAGAAGGGGAAAGAGAGCTCAGAAATCCTGCAGGAGCATATATCATTTCAGACATATTAAAGTATGTTTCATATCTACATTGCAGAAAAAAATATGGCTCTGTTTTGACATCCCGAATAGTACAAAATATAACTTAGTCACTGACCTTTTCCTTTTCTTTCCTTTTATAAATTTTAATAACGTAATTTTTTATTCTATACTTTGTCAGCGCAAAATATTTATTGAAACTTTTAACTGTCAGCTAGGCATGAAATGCTCCCGATATTAGAGATAAACTAGCTTTTTTTTTGAAAGGGAAGAAAATGCATTTAACTGCTGTGCTCGTGAAATGCAAGGGAATGAAGTAGATGGATTCTTGCGTCAGGTAATTTACACATTGGGCACAGAGTGTACCACAAGCTGCTGTCAGATTCAGTTTTATTTCACTTTGGAAAATGTTCAATATTTAGTAAGGTGAAAGTTTGAGCTTACTCCCTGAACTATTGAGTGCTGTTTTGCTGGTGAGAGGCTGCTGTGAAATCTATGGGGCCCATTCTTCCTGGATCACTTGTTGGCATTAAAACTTTATTTGCTAAAGGAGAACCGTTTCTTCCGTCCACTCAAATTTTGTGAAAATGCGGATGTTTTTCCTACATACATAATGCTTTTTTGGGGGGAAAAAATCCATGCATGACAATGTCTAATAACTACTTTGTCCTTCTTTTCCTCGTCCTTCTCCTCCTCCTCCTCCTTGTCCTTCTACTACTTCTCCTCTTCCTTCCTTGAGACAAGATTTCAAACAATAATACTTTATAGGAGTAAAAGGATATAAAACTGTCAAATTACCAGCTTGAATATGTGGTTAATTTATGCAGGGATCTCTATAAAGGGAGGGGAAACATTTTGTTTCCTGCCTGTTACTTAAAATAGTAGGACACTTTGGGATAAATGTAATTGAAAAAATTTATTGGTCATAATGAATTTATATTCAAGATGGTACATAATCAGTCAAATATAGTTTCTTCTTTCAATGAGGATTAGTTTCAATATACTTTGGGGTAAATGGACAGAATTGCACTTATTATAATATATTAGCAGAATCAAATTTTAAAGTAGAGGAAACAGTATTTTATTAAACTAGATGGAGACATGGATTTCACAAAATAACCTTGAATAAAGGAGTACAGTTTCTATTTATTTTAAGCAGGTTAATTTGGAAGCAAAAACCGTATCCAGTAAAAAGAAACCTCTCACATATTAAAGTACTGTGCCTACAGAATGGTGAACTACTCCTTAGAACCCTGCTGCCAAACTAAAATAGAATAGAATAGAATAGAAAATATGCTTCTTGCAAACAGAAGCTTTGCACTTTGACCACCTCAACACGATGGAACATAGTGGATGGTTTATTAGCTCTGCTTGTAATTTATCATATAAATTTTCAGCCTACACACTACTTCGGTAAATGCATATCCAAATCTGTATTTTTCAGAATAATATAATGGCAAAATAAGGTAGAAAAATAAAAAGTCACTGTTTAGAAATAATTCACAGTTGAGGAAGATTAAAGATTAAATATTACATTCCCATTCACTAGTTCTTTCTAATCTATAGAAATGAGCGGCACACAATGGGGTGAGCTTCTGATACTTGCCCCAGCTCCTGCCACCTACTGTAGTAGTTAAAAAGCATGCAAGTATATATTTTGAATATATATATATATATATATATATATATATATATATATATATGTTTTCTGAGGTTTTCACGGGTGTTTGTATGTAGGTCTTTGGTAATTCGGGTTTTCTCCCGTGTAAAATTGGAAGTGTCTTGGCGACGTTTCGACGAAGTCTCATTCGTCATCTTCAGGCTGGTGTCTCTTCGGCCTCGTGCTTCTAGAAGCAATGTGTGATCGCAGCTGTTTCTTCCTTTTAACTGCCAGTGGAGGTATGAACTGATTGGATGGGAGCTTGGCTGTGTTCTGATTGGGTGGAGGTGTGTTCTGATTGGTTAGGGGCTTGGCTGTGCTCTGATTCATGCACCCCCCATCCAATCAGAGCACAGCCAAGCCCCTAACCAATCAGAACACACCTCCACCCAATCAGAACACAGCCAAGCTCCCATCCAATCAGTTCATACCTCCACTGGCAGTTAAAAGGAAGAAACAGCTGCGATCACACATTGCTCCTAGAAGCACGAAGCCGAAGACACCAGCCTGAAGATGACGAATGGGACTTCGTCGAAACGTTGCCAAGACACTTTCAATTTTACACGGGAGAAAACCCGAATTACCAAAGACCTACATATATATATATATATATATATATATATATATATATATATATATATATATATATATATATATATATATATATATATATATATATTAACCTTTTGAGCCTAACATGCAAGCTGCCCAGGTTCGAATCCCAGAGGGATATGACTAGCTGATGAGAGCTAAAGAGCTTGAAATAGCTATACTAGTCTCCCACTAACTCTTTGTCAGCCACAAAGTTTTGTATTTATAGTATTCACAGTATGTGACGTCTGCCTGCAAAATATGCTCCTAGATTGGAGCGAAATGCAGAACAGACTGATTTATCCTATACATGGTAGACCGGGTGCTCCAGCAAACACACACACACACACACACACACACACACTTACTTTATGGCTCAGTGGTTCATATATATATGAAATAATATCATAAGCACAGTTGCTATTTGATTTAGAGATTGCTTCAGTAACAACGACCAAGTTACTAGTCCTAATTGTAGTCACTAAAATGAGGATTACTGGTATGTGTGTTTATGGAGAGACAGAGAGAGAGAGAGAGAGAGAGATTTTCTATTTAGCATTTGCAGAAATATCACGGGACCTCAGGGCTTTTGTTCAGAGGACTTAATTCTCACTGCAGGCTTTTATGTGATAGAGGAGAAAATATTGTGCTGGTCCTTAAGAGTTTATCACTATGGGTTTCCTCAAATGCCCTTAGTATGTTTGTTCAGAGTGTATCATCTCCCCCCCCCCCCAAAAAAAAAAAGGTTGATGAAATGCAATATTTACATTCAGGTTAATCTGCTTTAAACATAGATACATTATTTCATAAAGAGTCTAACCATTAAGATGTTTAGCAGTTGATATCTAATTATTATGCAGTAATAACTACTAATATGATAATTAGGTTCTAATTACTACTTCTCTTGGGGAAAAGTGTGAAAATCTGTTTTGGGGGTAGAATACATGTATATGTCTCTAATGGAAAGAATTTGCTTCTGAAGCTTCATGGCTACGTATGTAGAATAAAAGTGATTTTGTACACTAGAGATGACTTACAACAGAAATATTTAAAATAATTCCAAAGGGGCACAACTCTGAACACAATATTGTTTCAAAGTTTAGAAGATGCCAAAAAAGAATTGAAGACCAGGATAACGTCAAGGCAATATAACAATAGGGAGTAAAGGGTTAACAATAGGCATTAAATAATATAGCAGTGCTAAGAAATATAGTAGTCCTCGAATTACGATTTGTTCGGTGATCTTTTAAAGTTACATGGTGCTGAATGAATGATACTTATGCCTGGTCCCCCAAAGCTGTTGCAATGACCTCTGTTGGTCACATGATCAATATTTGGGGACTTTGCAGCCTACCCACACTTACAATCGCAGGGGCATTTCAAATCACCCACTTGTCTATTCCCTCACATCTTTGCCCTTCTGACAGCCCTGCACAATGGTACTGCTCTCTGAGGTTGGTTGTTTTCTTGCAGATATTTCTTAGTCAACTAGGTAACATCATCAGTGGTAGAAGGAAGTAGGGTTTGCTCTCTTTTTATATGCTTGTGACTTGCTAGTGTTGGTGGGAGCTTCTTGGTGGTTCCTTGATTGGGCTTGTTTGTCTGAATTGGTAGTTCCTTAATTGGGATATTGTATACTGCTTGATTGTATTAATCTTCGTGTCAATCTCTGCTTACCAGGTCTTGATTGATGTCGAGGAGGTATTTGGACTTTCTGTTTCCTTTTTGGCTTTTTGATTGTCTCTTTTGAATGGTATGTAGATATTATTTATCTGTATGTGTCTGTTGATGGGTAATTTATCAGCCTTTCAAGGTTGTCCATATAAAAAGCACAAGCCATGAGTACCAACGCTAGCTTTATTGTAAGCTTATAACATAATCTTGCAAACCCTTTTCCCCTCTTTACTTTTATTTTCCAGTAAACTAGGGAGGGTTCCTTCTGTGGACTGAGATACCTTTTGCATGTTGATTTTCCAGTCTGTGGCTCCTGCTTCTATCATTCCCATATACCATTACAATCCCTGACAAACTTTTTGTTTATTTCAAATGGTGCTATCTAATCTTTCTGGCAGTCTTCTTTCCTTTTGTCTAGTATCTTACTTTTTAGAACATGGAAATACTTTAAGAAATAGGGCTATGAACTTCTGCCTGCTAAAAGCTTACTAGGAGGCCCTAATGACTGTCTTAAAGGACAATGATGTAAATCATGAATCAGCTCCGGTTTCATATAGTTTGTAGAATTTTGTACGAAGAAAAAGAATTCCATTTCTTTGACATTGAAAAACTGCACTTAGAGGAAGTGAGAAAATACTCATGTATGGTGATACTTTCCTTGGGATATAATTTATAACAAGAAACACACACATGCCAGATTTAAGAATACTGATTTAGAAATAAGTTGTTTTAAAGTCAAGGTTAAAGTTCTTAGGGTGTAAATCTAATGATCTTTTAAACATGAAGCAAGACACAAGGTCATTCCAAATTGGCACAAAATCCTGTTATTTTCTCTTTAGGCCTTAACCCTGAGGAAATGTTACATTAGAATTGACAGAGGCTACGCTTACTCATTGTGTGAAGTCAGGCTTATTTTAACCGTGATTGTTACATATGTCATAGTGAACCATTACACTAAACTATGCTTTAAAAACTGAGGTTGCACACGACAAGTAGCCCAAATCAAGCAAACAGCTTTATAGTTTAGCATAGTATATTAATTCACCCCTTATATTCAGCAGGAAAAAAAATCAACTTATTTTGAAATTGGAACAGACCAACATGATTAAATTATTCTAAAATGTGTTTGATACCCAGCTTCAAAAATGAATATATTTCCTTATTAAAAAAAACAGCCTTCAGCTCTGCTGAATTATTAGGCTAGTTTACAAAAGTTGTATAACTTTATAATTTTTAATCAGCTTTTGTGAAGAAAGACCATGACTAATGCTATGCAAACACCATTGGTGATGATTGATGGAAAAGAAAAAAAAAGAATAACCATTTGAGTAAGCAAGGTTTGGGAAAGTTCACAAAATAACAGAACTGTGGGTTTAGAAGGGGTCATTTTAAGCAACCGAATCTGTTATCCTGCTTTGTGAAGGAATCCAGATTAAATCATCTATGACAGATGACTAACCAGCCTTCATTTTAACCTTTCCAATGAAGAGATCCCATTCTCCCTCTGGGTAGTTGGTTCTATGGTCAAGCTGTTCCTAACATTTGATTGGAATCTTCCTTCTTATAAAAATAAATCTGTTATTCAACTTTCTGTGTTCTGGAATGATAGAGAAGTCTTAACCTTTGTGATAACCGTTCAGGTGTTTGAAGAACACTTATAATATTCCCCATATTAAAAATATTCTATTTTTAAATTTCATCATCACCATCACCACCACCACCACCACCACCACCACCACCACCACCACCATCATCATCATCATCAATCAAGCATAAAACAAAAGAAATATTAATGAATTAAAATATACAATATTACAAAACAGAGGTATTACAAATGAAGGCAGTTCTAATTCTAAAAGAATAATGGAATGCCAAGCAAGTATTTACAATAGATAAAACCTATTGACACAAAGTAATTAATTAAAACAAACAAAACAACAACAAAAAAACAAAATGCAATACAAGAACCAGGAAAGCATATTTATGATGGTTGCAGTGTCCTGGGGTCTTGTGATACCTTTTTGCGACCTTCTGACAGGCAAAGCCAATGGGGAAGCCAGATTCACTTAACAACCATGTTATTAACTTAACAGCTGCAGTGATTCACTTAACAACTGTGGCAAGCAAGGTCATTAAATGGGGCAAAACTCACTTAATAACTGTCTTGCTTAGCAACATAAATTTTGGGCTCGTTTGTGTTTCATAAGTCGAGGACTACCTGTATCTGTGTACATATATCAATTGACTAGATAGCTGTAAGAGAGATGAGTCATTAGTTGAATTACATTCTGGTCTGTAAGAGTTTTCTTGCTAAAACTTTAGCATCTAAATTCCCCTAATTGTATCAGGTGAAAGTTATTTGCCTGCCACATGTTCAGAGGTCCACTTTTATGCAGACCTTGCTGCATTCAGACTTTTGCTGCGAGTGTCCTGTTTGCCTTTTAAGTGTGGGTTAATATTATTCCCATTTGCATGAATGTAAATACCACTTTGTGGCTGCATAACAAAAAGCCTGATTAACATGAAAGATTCCCCTAGTGGGCCGGGAATTGGGTATGTAGAGAAATAGTCTATCAATGAAAACATAGCCAGCATAACCCTTTGCAAGCATATCAAGCACCGTTATGGCTTGGAAAAGAAAAAAGGGGGGGGGACTGCCAAGCTAAGTGGTTCAAGAGAGTCTGCTTTGAAATGCACTTTTTACTACTGATGGGCAAAAACGCTGTGCTGACAGAGACGTCTGATGCTTAAGGACTCCCCAACCGATCATAATGGGTTCATAATGGACGAGTAATCAAAATCCTGTTTTCTATGTAAGCATTAATGGCTCTGCCTAACCAACCTCTGCAGCAAGAACTTTGAAGGGCCACAGACAGGTAGCGGTGGTGTTTTCTTTACTTTTGATAAAAGGTCTGTTTGTCGTCCTGATTATTTTGCTCACGCTTTTAAAACCTGAACAGAAGTAGACTACTCGGAATCTGCTTTAAAAATATCCACATTAAATTTGCTATCAAAAGTAAAAGTGACAATTCTCTCCCAGCAGATGTGTCCTGCCCTGCACTAAAAGTTCTTACCTCAAGGCGAGTTCTGTCATACCGAGTCCCTCCCCAAATCATTGCTCGCTCCTACAGTGGATTAAGAGTACAGTTGTTCAGACCTTAAATATTATTTGGGAAAAAAAAGAATCTCAACAGAGTGTGAGCATAATGTTTCTGTTATTCACTAGAGTCAACTATCAACTCCCCTTAAAGACCATGTGGAAATTACAGCTGATCCACAGTGCAACAGTGTGTGCAGTTTTGGATACCCACAGTTCACCCATGTTATATTGATGTAGTATGAGCTGCACTGGCTTCTAGCATTTTTTCCAGGTGCTAATCAAGGTGCTAGTTATCACCCTTAAAGCTCCGAATAGCACTGGGCCAGATATTTGTGGATTGCCTCTCCATGAGTGTATCTGCCTG
The DNA here is from genome assembly GCA_023970755.1 of Azemiops feae. NCBI lineage: Eukaryota > Metazoa > Chordata > Lepidosauria > Squamata > Viperidae > Azemiops > Azemiops feae. The sequence goes on from JALGBA010000235.1 coordinate 1,445,176, forward strand.
TTACATTAGATCTGATAAGGTGGGCATACTCTAGGTCCCATTTCAATGTTGCCATTTAGTGGGACCTAGACAGTATGCCTGCTTGTTAGTGACCCCTGCACTTTCAAATACCCTCCCCCCCCCGAGATCTGGCAAGTCCCTATCCTTCTGAAAAGCCTTGGAAACCTGCCTTTCCCCACAAGCACTGGGGTAGTATAAAGCTAGAGCCCAATACAGTTCTGTAGGGATGTTTCGTGTTTTTTTTTTAAAAAAACATTCTTTACTGGTTTTATTGTTTTTAACTTTCATTTGTGAGCCACCCAGAGTTATGTTGCATCAGATGGCTGGCTATATAAATCTTTATAAAATAAAATAAAGCATGCCCAATGATTTTTAGAACTCCATTTTTAAAATCCCGTAAGAACAAGGCTGCTTGAATAAACCAAGTCATTAAAGCATCACAGCTTTACTATGATTTGTAGAGCACCCATTTTTTCTAGCTCATGTGACAATGTAAAAAAAAAAGTGTGCTTTAATGAGGAGCAGGAGTATACTGTATATATAAATTGGTCAGAAAAATAATCTCAGATTTTCCAGTTGGGAAAGATTTCTACTAATCTATAATAACAATAACAATAACAACAACAACAACAACAACAACAACAACAACAACAACAACAATAATAATAATAATAATAATAAAAGTTGGAAGGGACCTTGGAGGTCATCTAGTCCAACCCCCTGCTCAGGCAGGAAACCCTATACTATTTCGGACAAATGGCTTTCCAGTCTCTTCTTGAAAACTTCCAGTGTTGGAGCATTCACCGCTTCTGGAGGCAGGTTGTTCCACTGGTTAATTGCTTCTCTCCTTGATTAGTTTCCATCCGTTGCTTCTTGTCCTGCCTTCAGGTGCCTTGGAAAATAGCTTCACTCCCTCTTTTTTCTGGCAGCCCCTGAGATATTGGAACACTGCTATCATGTCCCCCCTTGTCCTTCTCTTCATTAAACTAGACATACCCAATTCCAGCAGCCGTTCCTTATATGCTTTGGCCTCCAGTCCCCTAATCATCTTTGCTGCTCTTCTCTGTACTCTTTCTAGAAATAGATCTAATCAAATTCTCAAATAAAATACTCAACTAATGCTGAATTCCATCTAAAACATTTAGATCAATCAATGTATTCCCTTGATATACGGACCAAGTCCCAGAATTCTCAAGCCCATATGAACATTGCTGAGAATTCTGGGAATAGAGGTTCATATATTTTGAATGAGATCAGGCTGGAAAAAATTGGTTTATACAGATAGTTTCATTTTAAATTATGGGTTAGGAGGTTTGATTATTTTGGGTGTTGTCGGGGTTGCTGCTGCTGTTGTCACAAGTAGTTTTTGCTTAATGACTGCTTGTCCAGCGACTGTTCATATTTACAATGGTGCTGAACAAGTGGTACTTCTGATTGGATATCATAGTTATGGCAATCACAGCATCCTGCGGTTATGTAATTGTGATCTACCGGTAGGTGCTTGGTTACCTAGGCTCACCATTACAATGTTGTAGTGTCCTGTGGTCACTTGATCACCATTTGTGATCTTCACTGCTGGCTTCCAACAACCAAACTCAAACCAGCAGAAGATTGCAAATGGCAACCAAGTGATGTTATGCTTAACTACAATGCATGATTCACTTAATGATGGCAACCTGATATGCCAGAACTGCAGCTAAGTGTAAAGGTCATATGGTATTGCATTTTAGGATTGTATTGCTAAATGTGGGAAATTCCTATCCCAATTACAAAAATTAATTGAGGACTTCCTGTATTATTATTAATTTGATAGAAAGAAAATGAAAGAAAAATGGGATGATTACTGAAATAAAACATGCCCCCCCCCCAGCATAAAACTGAATGGACACTATGAATGAAAATGAAACTTGTTTATAAATATCTTGTTTCCCCATCATTAAAGTGAACAAAACTAGGATCAAATGTTGATAGCCAATTTCATGCGTGCTGATGTTTCTCTTCCTGGTGGTAGCCATAAACTGTGGCTAGTGAGATGTCTAGAAGTATAAAATCTGTCTGGTTGCCTCAAGATGGTCTTCAGATCTTGATTATTTAAGATTTAATCTTTATTTCGGTTCACAGTCTGGAACTGGTAAAAACTTAACAGTTCAAGTCCTAACCAAGGACCTAAGAGCTGTTAAGGTATTATTATTTGTAAAATTTAAGAGTATATGTAGGTATGAGTTTACTGAAATGATGGCTGCTTGAGTAATCTATCTCTTTGGTTGTTTATCCTAAGGGGCATTCATAAGGGGCAGTGGGGAGCAAATGACAAAGCATCCATCATCATATCACAACGCAAACTTCACCTCTTTTGTATTTGTGTTCTGACATTGTGGCAATTATGTAAGGAATGGGCTTGAATTATGTAATGGCAGGTGGGAATGACCTTAGGAGATGGAGTAGGAGGAGAGATGCTGCTTAGGGAAAGATCAGAAGATGGAGTGGGGAGCCGACAGCTGCATAAGTGGCAGACATAGAAACTCAGAGTGGAACCTGCCTAACTTATCCAGCTCTAAAAAGAGATAATGGGAGATTTGTATTTTTAAACTTGCAAGATTCTACTAACATAATCTTACAATAAAGTAGAATTGGTCGTGTTTCACGCTTGGTCTACCTGAGAAAGCTAACAAATCATATCTGTTGGGATGTCACTTTGATGAAATCTCTATTTGATGTGGACACACACATTTATACCTATTTCTGAAATATCAACTTTTCTTACTGCATGGCTGAAAAAATTAAAAACGAAGTAAAATATATAAGATCATAATATAATAGCTGGTGATTCAATCAGTGGCAGCAGATAAAATATATACTACAACTATAGCTTTATTCTCTAACTCACAATCCATCAAACTGATTAGTAAACAAAAAAATAAATAAAATTAAATTAAAAAGGAGCTAAGAGAGTAACATATTTTGCATAATATAAGTAACTACAGTGATGATTCCTCTTTTCCTACTCCTGGTAGTCATGGGCCATTAACATCCCGGATGAAGAAAAAGTTGAATTATAAAAGTTAGCAGTGCTGAATATCTGCAGTAGTATTTTCTGTCTTTCCCTCAATACTCCATCAAGGGGTAAAATTCTTCCATCCTTTTGTATTCTTCAACCCATAGATATTAGTCTTGTTTGGATTGCGAGTAATGTTCACAAATGTTTATTGCTTAATTCCAGTTTGCCCTGAGGCCGCTTTATATTGCTCAGGGATTCTTAATGTGGTGAAAGTTATATTTCATTTGAAATTATGGTGGCAATATATTTGCACTTGCTCAGTGGAAGAGTGCAGTTTTGTCTTCCAACCCCAGGCTTCATTCTTGTAGACAAATATACAGGAACAGAGTGTTAGTAATTTTGTTTCTTCTTTTTTTCTTTTCTTTTTAAAAAATGGCTCACATTAAAAAAATGGCTTCCAATGGAGGGACAGATTGCTTTGGTTTACCACGTTTAGTATAACATTCACCTAATAAAATTACACACACACACACACACACAGACACACACAGACATATGAAAGCTTATGAAAATAGCTATCTACCATCTATCTAAGATACATGCAAGAGGGATGAATTTTAATTTTCAGCCTTTTTCTGAAAGGTCCCTTTTATATTTCATGAAATCAAATTATCTACTGTTCAGGTCTCCAGGGTAATGGATGGTCATAATCAGATAACTAGATACAGGTAATCCTCATCTCACGACCACAGTTGAGCCCCAAATCGCTGTTGCTAAACAACACAGTTATTAAGTGAGTTTTGCCTCATTTTATTTACCTTTCTTGCCACAGTTGTTAAGTGAATCATTGCAGTGGTTAAGTTAGTAATGTGGTTGTTAAGTGATTCTGGCTCCCCCATTGTCTTTGCTTGACAGAAGGTTGGAAAAAATGATCACATGACCCTGAGACATTGCAACTGTCATAAATATGAGTCAGTTGCCAAGCATCTGAATTTTGATTACGTGATCACGGGGATGCTGCAACAGTCGTAAGTGTGAAAAACAGTCATGCATCATTTTTTTCCCAGTGCTATTGCAACTTTGAACAGTCACTAAACAAATGGTTGGAAGTAGAGGATTATCTCTCCTTATGGAGAGTTTAACTTTGCTTATTTACTTTTTCAGCACTTTCTAAGAAACACACAAGGTGTTTATGCCTTTGTCAACTGACATTTTAATATTGTTATTGCTCTCATTTCACTGATAAGATACCACCATATGCCAGGGAAAAGAATGTAATGTTGGAATCTTTTATTCCTTACCAAGTTTGTTCTGAGCTGGGATGATATGCACCAAGCAGTTGCATGAAATTAAATTCTTTATTTTTCATCTAAGAGAGATGTTAACCAAATGTTAGGTGGGCAGCCCCAATGACCCCCTCCATCCAGCCCAGATTAAATACATTGCAATCAGCCTCTCTTACAGAATACCAACCACTTAACCAGTCACTCATGTCCCTTGTGATATCATCCCATATAAGGAACTTCCTTCTTTCCTTGCCAGGGCCTCTAACTTTTGTGAAAATGCATTTGTCTTAGGCAGTGGTCCCCAACCTTTTGGGCATCAACTACTCATTCCGTGGAGACAGGTTTTTCCACGGACCAGAGGGGGTGTGGTTTTGTGTGCTGCCTGCATCCTGTGGATGGGGTTTTGCCTGTTTGCATGGCCCAGTTTCCAGCATGCTGTGGACTGGTGCCAGTCCATGGACCAGAGGTTGGGGACCACTGGTCTAAGGAAAGCTATCATTGGAATGTACACCTTGTGGGTAAACTACTTTAAAAGTCTGTGAACAATGGAATGTAAGAAGGCCAACAAATCTTAAAGATAACAAAAGGAGATATGGTGTCTGAACCTTAATGAAAGTGAAAATATCAAATAAAATATTCAAACACTATATAATATAAAGTACTCTAACAGTAAAATGTGATCTCTGATTAATTCTTCGTCTCTTGTCAGAAGTTTTTTTCTGTATTTCATTGTATCTCTATGACTGAACACTGTTTATTTGGAGATTAGATGAATTGAGTTACTAATGTTTTCTTCCAAATCAAACGTTGCTTCTCTAGTACAATGCACAAACTCTCACATGCATTGAATGCTTCCTTGGCACCCTCCTGTAATGAATACCTGTTTCTTCAGTCTCCTCTGATTGCAAAGTGATTTGCATAGTTTAATTAGGTGTGGTGAAAGTGACAATTGAAGTCACTTTAACAGCAGACACAATAGCCACTGCAATGGGATGTGGGTAACATTTTTTTATATCCTATAATACAATGCGTAGACATTATAAGGTATAAAAAAACATGACTAGTCAGCTCCACTTGAAATCTTTTCAGCTAACAACAGCAGCTGCCACTGCAGACAAGGATCCATCAAGAAGAGGTGAAATTTCATCCTCCAGTTAGGAATAAATCTTCTGTCTCTAGAAACATGACTGCTTTCTTTGAAGAAAAAAAAGATAAACTGTTTAAAAATAATAATCCAAATGACCTAAGTAGAAATGAGCAATAATTGCAGATGTCCAAAGTGGCAGTGTAAAAACGTTTAAGTAGCCATTAGCATCTGGGGGGGGGGGGGAATGCTGAGAATGAAAAAAGAAATGGGGGCTATCAGAATGCTTTTTCTTATGGGTTTTAAAAATCTCTTTTTGTTTATTTTGTCTTTTTTTTAAAAAAAATTATAAATACTTCAACATTCACTTTAGCAGAGTTGTGGAAGGTGTTGCTAAAGTTAGACAGGATGTTTAATTCTGACTCTGCCTCATTTTTATGATAAGTGATATGATTAGATTAATATGTTTTTCAAGCTTGAGGCCTAGCAATCAACTACTAGATGTTATTCCCTACCCAAGTTCAGAGCTTTTTTAAAATCAGTGAATTAGTATCATTTATGAAATTCTAATTCAGCTCATTTAATTAAACTCATTATGTTGCAGTTGACATGAAGTGGCCTTCTGCCATATTTTAAAAGATGCAATTTCTCAAAAAATTATTAAAGGAATCCTTCAGCCATTTCAGCAGGAACCCAAGTGATATTTTTATCAGGTCCTTTTAGCCATCTCTGTCAATTTGTTTCCTTTAGGTACTTGCAGTAGGTTGTGATAGGAAGGTTTATAGTTACTGTTGGTTTTCCAGCTCAAAATGGTTATAAACCAAAATTGCATTTAATATGTGGCTGCAAAAGCAAGGAAACCTAACTTGGGATGGATTGATCCCTCTGACTCTTGATATGGGTTTCTAGCATCTTCCTCCTTAATCAATGCTACTTCTGAGGAGAGCATCTTTGGTAAACACTGCCACCAGCTACTTTTCCCCAATAAAATCCTCTCTACTACCAAGTTATTTAGGAGTAGATGAAGTGGCAAGGTGGCAATGGTCTTATCCTGGTTTTCTTCCTTTTGTAGCCTAACTGTCTGGGCAGACGTGTGTGCTAAAGTTAAAATCCTTTCAGAATGAGACTCACTGATTCAATCAAAATTCAAGGCTTTATTGTGCATATGAAGGTTAAAGAACTAAAGTGGAATTGAAAAAAAAGAGAGAGAAAAGGGAGAGAAAGTAACAATACTTTCAGCCAGGAACATGAATGCATCTACACAGAACAACAGAACAATGTAGAGCAAAAGCACCACAGCTGAAATATTCTTTCTATAAAAAAGAGCCAGACTTCTTAGAAGCATCTAACTCCACTATTTTGTAGTGTGATAGGATTTTCCCTGGATCTCTAACCCTTCCTGTGGATGGTGGCATTGCTTACCTTTGAGCCAGTTTGGGAAGAGATACAGGAAAGGAAGTAAATGAGCAGAACCCATAGATCTGCCTCTCCGTCTTTTAGGTTGGCTCTTTCATGTTTGATTTTTATGAGCTTTGAAAGTTGTTGCCCATTTATCTGGGCTGACAGATCAGGTATTCTTTTAACCCTTTCAGAGCCTGAACTTCTTTGAATGGGAATCCTCTCATTATTTGTATCTACATACTTTACAGGAAAAGTAAGTTTTCTAGGAGCCTAAAAACAAGTTCAGGGATAGTATGCATCTATGAGGCTGCAAGTTGCCCACTTGTATGTATATTAGTGCAACATAAATCCCTGGCATAAGATCCTCGGAGCTGTTTTTTTGGAAGAGCAGCTGCATCGATATTGTGCATGACACATAGAATTCTTGAATGCAGAGAAAAACGCAGCCTAAAACAGCATAAGTATGTGAAAGCTAACACTGAAAATGCGTTAAAGTTTGACAGCTTCCTCCTTCCGTTATGTATTCAAGATGGACAGTGATTAATATTTATATGTTACTTATATGTAAGGGTGTAGGTCTATACATATGTTGTAGATGTTTAAATGTGTATTATGTATGTGTACACTTTGAGACTAAGCAACTAAATTTCATTTTTAATGTGTTCCATTGTGCCCATAGTAAAAAATGACAATAAAGGTTATCTATCTGTCTATCTATCTATATTTAGTGAGCTGGTGCCAGTTTTGTGAATGTTAATTTTCAAAACTGGTACTGGAAATCAAATATCTCCCACATCTAACTCTTCACAGCTGTTAGACAAAATATAATAATAAAATAATAAAATAAAATAAAATAAAATAAAATAAAATAAAATAAAATAAAATAAAATAAAATAAAATAAAATAAAATAAAATAAAATAAAATAAAATAAAATAAAATAAAATAATAAAATAAAATAAAATAAAATAAAATAAAATAAAATAAAATAAAATAAAATAAAATAAAATAAAATAAAATAAAATAAAATAAATAAATAAATAAATAAAATAAAATAAAATAAAATAAAATAAAATAAAATAAAATAAAATAAAATAAACTCTAGAAAGCATACAGAGAAGAGCAACAAAGATGATCAGGGGACTGAAGGCTAAAACATATAAGGAACAGTTGCTGGAATTGGGTATGTCTATTTTAATAAAGAGAAGGATGAGAGGTGACATGGTAGCAGTGTTCCAATATCTCAGGAGTTGCCACAAAGAAGAGGGAGTCAAACTATTCTCCAAAGCACCTGAAGGCAGGACAGGAAGCAACGGATGGAAACTAGTCAAGGAGAGAAGCAACCTAGAACTAAGGAGAAATTTTCTGAAAGTTAGAACAATTAATCAGTGAAACAACGTGCCTCCAGAAGCTGTGAATGCTCCAACACTGGAAGTTTTTAAGAAGAGACTGGACAGCCATTTGTCTGAAATGCTATAAGGTTTCCTGCCTGAGCAGGGGGTTGGACTAGATGACCTCCAAGGTCCCTTCCAACTTTATTGTTGTTGTTGTTGTTGTTGTTGTTATTATTATTATTATTATTATTATTATTATTATTATTATTATTATTATTATTATTATTATTATTATTATTATTATTATTATTATTATTATTATTATTATTATTATTATTATTATTATTATACCCCAAACCCCAAAGGTTTGTAAGTTTGTTGTGGATTGGAAACTTTATTGCTTCTTTTCTTATTTGAGGATCTATGCTGGACATCTTACTTAGTGGCAATTATAAATAAGAACAATTACTGCATGCCTGAAAGAGAAATCATCATATTTGGATTCATCAATTTGTTAATTTTTAGAAGGAATTACTTGGTAGTTTGGAGGCCTTAAGAAGTCTCTCTCTCTCTCTCTCTCTCTCTCTCTCTCTCTCTCTCTCTCTCTCTCTCTCTCTCTCTCTCTCTCTCTCTCTCTCTCTCTCTCTCTCTCTCTCTCTGTATATTTGTATTCTGTTGATTTTTTAACCCATTAAATTAGTAACTCAAGAATAGATTATACCATCAGTAGGGTTAAGCAGTATCTGTTTATCTGACTTATGCTATTTTAGATTGTAGGCAGAGGACTGCAGTCTGAATTCTCTCTTATAAAATATTCTTCTGACAATTAGAAACCTTTTAAAAAGCAAGATTCCATCTAGTTGAGAGATGTTCAAGAATGGAATCAGCAGTCTAAAGGTGTCCCCCATCTGAGTTTTCAAGAAGAGGCTTGGTTCCTTGTGTTGGGAATGTGCTCCAGCTCTTAATGTCCTAGCATCTAGCAAAATTTGCATGGACTATTGGACTTCCTCAGAATCCTTTCTTGAATGTAACTCTCTCCATTATTCACCCCTTATTAGGCTGTCTCTTATGGTCGCATCATATTTTTCTGCCATTCAGCCTTCTTTTGTTGTTGCATAATTGGTCTTTCTTTGTAGAAAATGTAATTGGTTGTGTCTGTAGCATAAGTTGTAATTATCATTCTCAGAACAGAATAATGATTATTTTGAGGTTTTTCTATGTGGGTATTTAGCATCTTGTCCTAATTCTTGAAACGCAGTGAGATCTTAATCAATTCCATCTTAAGTGGTTAAACTTTTATTTTTATCAGCTTACAATGCTATTTGCAGCTTTGATGACACAGAAGTTATCAGAGGAGCTTATGAAACATTAATCTTTGCTTCTACATTTTGGTATTATTTGGTTGTATTATTCCAAATTGCTTCAAGTTTGCAGCTTTGATGCAAATAAGAAGGTTCTAAAGACAACATACAATCCTCTTTTAAAAAGCCTGTGAAGTTTTTTTTTTTTTTTTGGTTATTCAAAAGTTATCTAATGAAGTGGAACAGTGAGACAGTCAGCATGGATAAAAGAAAGTGCATCCTTAATCCTTGAAATCTGATGGTACAAGTTATAAGGATGGATTTTAACTTAAGCAGTTCAAAAGGAGTTAGAGAAGATAATGTAATCATCTGTCTCTGAACACTAATTGCTGGATGATATGGGCAAGAGAAAATTTTTGTATTCATTACCTGTTTGTGGGCTTTTCACAGAAACCTAGTTTCTCTAAGGATGGAGAGATTACTAAGAGTTGTTCTGATCTTGTAACAATTTTTCTTACCTTCTAAAAGATAATACAGATATCAAATGAGTGATCTTTAACCTGATGATGAAGGAGCAAGGAATGTACAATTATCCATAGTGATATTCTAGCAACAATAGAAGCATTATTCCATAGCTTAACTATATTATGACTCAGTGATCTTTCCTGCATATATGCATGTATGCATTTATTTTTTTACTTGCAGCTGACAGATATGGAGATCATGAACTGAGTTTTACCTTGGCTATGTGCCCTGCATAGAAATTATATGATGGATGGATGGATGGATGGATGGATGGATGGAAGGAAGGAAGGAAGGAAGGAAGGAAGGAAGGAAGGAAGGAAGGAAGGAAGGAAGGAAGGAAGGAAGGAAGGAAGGAAGGATAGATCTCCAGTATTGTTAACAGAATAACAGAAAGGAATAAGGAACTGGAAGGGTTCAACTCTTACAGGAGACCCTATATCAGGGGTCCCCAGCCCCCAGTCCATGGATCGGCACCAATCCATGGCATGCCAGCAACCGTGTCATGCAAACAAGTGAAGGCCCATCCACGGGATGCAGTATGCAAAACCACACCCCCTGCAGTCCACTGAAAAAACGTCCACTGAACCGGTTCCTTGTGCCCCAAAGGCAAAAGGTCTATACCATTCTAGACAAGTGACTGTTTAGTCTCTTCTTAAAAACCTCCAGTGATGGATCACCCACCCACTTCTGAAGGCAAGCTGTTCCACTGGTTAATTGTTCTCACTGTTAAGAAATTTCTCCTTAGTTCTAGGTTGCTTCTTTTCTTGAATAGCTATCCATTGGTTTGATCCATTGGTTTGTTGTTTGATTGCTTAGATGTACTTTTAAATAAAAAAAAATGTTCTTGATGTGTGTGTCTCTCTCTATTTTTTTAGGGGGTATTTTTGAATGTGTGGAATCTGGTCCAACTGGAGCAATGGGAGCAGAAGAATTGGCCTTCCGATTTGCTGTGAACACAATCAACCGAAACAGAACCCTGCTGCCAAATACTACACTAACATATGACACTCAGAAAATTAATCTCTATGATAGTTTTGAAGCATCTAAAAAAGGTATGTCTTAGAAAGTCTTGGAGCTTGGCTGCCAGACGTTCGGGTAGTTTAAATGTTTAATAGAATAAAGAGGCAAGCAAAGTCAGCAAATCCAGAAATCTGTTTAATGAGCATTCACACCAGGCCGGCGGGACCAAAATACATCTCAGTGACGTGCCACATGTGTATTGCAGTTTCTACCACACATCAGTGATGCAAAATGCTAAGCAACCGTTATTCATTCATTCTTGATAACAATCTAGGCTGCCAAAGTTCAGTTATAAAAAGAGGTGAGAAAAATGAAACTTTCTGATTCAGAAAGGTTTGTTCAGTCATATCAATCTGCCTGACCCTTAAGATCGGTTGGAACAATCCCTTTTGTATAGATCAAGGCTTTTCAAAGCCGTATAGGAATGAAAAAAACACACACCATTTTTCTGATGCAGCATTTAATATGTGGGATTTCCTGCATCCCAAACTTCAGATTTGATCATCTTCTGCATTTAATTATATTGCTGTTTAAATGATTAAGTGCTACAAGAGGAGGGAACTTGAGTCCTTCAGAGAATACTAACTGAAACTCCTAGAAAGCCCAGTCAACATGATTAATAGTGATGGATGTCCAGGATTGTAATACTATAAGGCAAAATCTAAGGAACTTTCAGGAAAAAAAAGCTGTGAGATAGATATCATTGAGATGCTGTTTGATTTTTAAAAATTTCCTTCTTTATCCTGTTTATTCATCATTCCTGACAGGTGGTCCTTCAACTTGTAAATATCTCCAAGCAAAGGAAAGTTCATTCACCTTCTAATGAATTTCTAAGGCAATCTGTTCCATTTTTGAACAAATTTTGCTATTAGGACATTTTGATGTCAAACTAAAATCTGCATTCTTATAGTTTAAAACTTTTCTGGAACAACTCTGAACTACTGTTCCCTGCCCTCTATGTGACAGTTCTTCAGATATCTTAAAATAAGTATCATATATCTCTGGATCTTTTGATTTCCAGGGTAAAAAATTATATTATCTTCAATGCTTTCTGACAAGTTTTTTATCCAAAGTTGTTAGCATCTTGGTCAATCTTCTCTGGATAAGTTTTTATGTCCCCACTAAACTGCAATGCCCTAGAAAAGAATGTAGTATTTTACCCAAGATCTGACCAAGGCAAAGTGGAAATGAAAAATGATTTCTTTTGATCCTGACATTATAATTCTATTGATTCAACCTACGGTTAAATATGCTTTTCTGCAGGGATATTACACTGGTGGCTGATATTCAGCTTGCGATCGAAGATATATAGATTAATTTTACATGTTTGGCTGTCCAGTACAATCCCCTTCATGTCTTTGATATTTTCTACTCAACAGTTAGGTTCTGTTTTTTTTCCTGATGAAATTTATCTTATTTGGTTTCTGGTTACTTGGTTTAAATGGTTTCTGCTCATTTCTTCTGTTTTTTCTAAGTTCCTTGCTATTCCTGCTTCTTTACATCATTTAAAATTTTAATAATACTTTAAATTTTCATTTTTTGGTAACATTTTTTCTAACATCATCCAAACAGTTTATAAATTTGTTGAATAGCAAAGTCCTACCATGGAGTTCTGTGTTATACTGTTTGACATTCCAGCTTGACATGGAATCATTGAAATATGCCTGTTGGATATGATTGTTCAACCAACACAAAATAGAAGGAAAAAAGCAAAAGATAAAAATGCGTACATTGTCAAAGAAGTATTTCTCTATCATTATTTTAAAAGCAATAAAAGTATAAATAAAAAAAAACACAAAACAGAATAATCAGGGGTTTTTTATATACATCTTCATCATAAATATAGCAATGCTTTCTTTCTAGCTTTCTTGTGGATAGAAGTATTTTTAGCTCCTTCAGATTAATAGAAAAAAATTAATTTTAAGAACTCTTCTTACCCTACTTCAGATTTCAAGGTACTCAAAGAAATACACCAGCTGTATAGACATAGTATAGAAATACCTTCAGGCCAGAGATGGGGAATCTGTTGAAAAACTGTCCCTCCAGTCCTGCTAATGGAAATCTCTGTTTCTTATAAATGGTGCAATGCTACAACCTATAAACCCAAATCGATCATTATCTACAAAAATACAGATAATGACCAGAAAACAGCAAAAAAAAAAAAAAAAAGACACACAATATGGCTATTCCTTTGCAGATTTCAGTATGCAATTCTGGAATTATAAACCTAGTGGCTGTCTACATTTTTGCAGATAACCAGCAGCAAGGTAGAGTTAAAATAGCAATAAGTGCCCCATTGGAAGAACTGAAGAATGATGTTAGGATCGGATCATTATGGAGGAAATCTATCTATCTAGTCTCAAGGAACTGATAATGACTCAATGGCATGGAATTATAATCATTAATATGTATCTATGCTGAGCGCCTTCTAGTGTTTATAAGCAAGTCCCGAAGTTATGAATATTGCAGCACCACAGCAGTCTTTCGCCCTTATGAGCAACCGCAGTGGCTCTGCAACATTTACCCTGGTTATTCCCTCCCTCCCCACCCCCGCCCTGGGTCTCCCTAGGCACCAGGCCTTCAATACTCACCCTGCAAAGATTGAGATATTTAGCTTTCTTGGCTGCTCCAGGCCTTCGGTGCGTTCGCAGAGAATGGAAGCCTAAAGTAACACAAGATCACGCGAGATCAGTGGGGCGAGATCTCACGCTACTGATCTCGTGTAATCTCATGGTACTTTAGGCCTCTGTTCTGTGCAACAGAGAATGAACTGAAGCTGGGGAATGCTTCTACGTACCTCCGGAGTCTGGATCGGGGCTCCGGAGACCTTTTCCAGGCCACTGCAGCCCAGATTTAAGGCTGGGGGAGGCTTCCATGCCCCCCTGTGGCCAGATCCAGGCTCCAGAGGCCTTTTCCAGGCCACTGCTGCCTGGATTTGAGACCGGGGAATGCTTCTGCAGCCCCCCTGCAGCCCAATCGGGCCTGGAAAAGGCCTCCAGAGCCCAGATCGGTCTGCGCAGGGTGCGCAGAAGCGTTCCCCGGCCTCAAATCCGGGTGACATCAGCCTGGAAAAGGCCTCCAGAGCCTGGATCGGGTGGCAGGGGGGCACAAAAGTGTTCCCCAGCCTCAAATCTAGGCGGCAGCAGGAACCGCGGCAGAGAGGAAATGGATCTTTTCCAGGTGAGTCCAGTGCAGCAGGAAGGGAGGGGGAAGCATGCGGTATCTTAGTGGGTTGTGGAGGCCTTCGGGGGGCCTGTTTTAGCACTAGGCCTTCCATGGCCTTCCCCACCCTGAGATACCTCATGTTCGCTTAACAAGCTGTGTTTTAACGAGCAAGGGAGTGATCTCGTACCTTGAATGAGATTCACTCCATGAGTTTTTGAGTTATGAGTGGAATAGGCAGGCTCCATTACACTCGTAACTCGAGGACTACCTGAAGTCAGTCTTGACTCCTAGTAACTGCCTGGACAAATTTCTGCAGGTTTCTTGGTAAGATTTTTTTCAGAAGTGGTTTGCTATTGATCCTCCCTAGGACTAAAAGAGATTGACTGGCCCAAGGTCACCCAGCTGGCTTTATGCCTAAGGCAGGAACTCAGAATCTCCCAATTTCTAGCCTGATGCCTTAACCACTACACCAAACTAACTCTCTTAACATGAATAATAATTAAATATAACACTCCTTCCTTCCTTCCTTCCTTCCTTCCTTCCTTCCTTCCTTCCTTCCTTCCTTCCTTCCTTCCTTCCTTCCTTCCTTCCTTCCTTCCTTCCTTCCTTCCTCCTTCCCTCCCTCCCTCCCTCCCTCCCTCCCTCCCTCCTTCTGAAAAGAGTTTAAACATTAGTGCTTATTCTTTATGTAGTGTAAACTGCATTTCTTTTTTTTTCAGCTTGTGACCAGCTGTCATTGGGAGTAGCAGCTATCTTTGGCCCTTCTCATAGCTCTTCAGCAAATGCAGTGCAATCCATCTGCAATGCACTGGGGGTTCCACATATACAGACCCGCTGGAAGCATCAGGTTTCAGACAACAAAGACTCATTTTATGTCAGTCTTTATCCGGATTTTTCTTCACTCAGTCGTGCCATCCTTGACCTTGTGCAATTCTTCAAGTGGAAAACTGTCACAGTGGTTTATGATGACAGCACAGGTAAGCACAGTTCTGGTACTTACATTTGCAGATACTCTTAATATAATATGTATAATCCTTTAACTAACCTAAGAATGATAGCTTAGTGCATGTGATCCGTTTGCCTGAAAATACAGTGAGATGTTGCAAACTATAACATCAAAAGATTTTACATATATTCCTTCTACACAGAAAGCTATCAGTAAGTGTGCTGTATTCTGTATATTTAATCTGCATCCAGAGAGAAAAGGAGAGAGAATTTTTCACCATAAATGTGTTTATCTAGGCGTCTTGACTGAAGAAAAACATATGAAAATTTCATGAGAGCTATCTTTTGCTATTTCAGCTGAAAAACAAATCAGAAAGAATTTGTAGTACCTAGAGTAGAATCTCTTTTATAAACCACCTTGTGAACCCAGTTGTTTACATTTTATTGAAAGATTTATCATTTTAAACCTGCAATTTGTTTTTATAAAGGGTATAAGCAAACAAGTTTTGACATGCTTATCTATTGTATTGGGAGTGGGGATCAGAGAGGGAATTTCAAAATATTCAGTCACAAAAGGAGTTCCAACATGGACACACACTTTTCCATTGGCTATGTACTGCCATTGACACAACTCTCTGTGTTAAATACAAATGTAAATGGACAACTGACCATGAAAACCGAGCTTCACCCATGGAGTTCTGTTTGGATTGAAAAAGATCTCAAATTCACACTGGAGATACCAAGCTGAGTTCTTAGCATATCTAAGTGTGAGAAAGAGTCTGGCTAGGAATTAGAAGGAAAGGACCACTTTAAAGAAAAACAAGAAAGTCCAGTTGCCTCTTGAAAAAGCACAATTGGGACACTCTATTTAACCACCTGCTTTTGGGGATTCCTTCTATTGTAGTAAATGTTCATATTATAAGGGCAGACATATCTTCAGGAGTTGGACAAATGATTAAATATGTGTTACGGCATTGCAACAAATATGTGCTATGGCATTGCAACACAAACACCATCCCTTTGGCTTGTGTGTGAAATATTGGGCTACAGGTTTGAAAGAATGGAGTTTGTATTGTGATAGCCTTGTGAGGTAGTCCAGATAAGGAGCACAACCAGAAACACTAGCTCTACATTTATTGTATGGCTATATTAAAAATATCTGGCAAGTCTGAAAGTAATCTCTCTCATCCCAAGATCTTGTTAAAGGCAAATATACGTGTCCCAAGATAATGTTGCAGATCAAATCTGGGTTGGTCACCAGGACCAGGGGTTTAGTCTTTCAAGTTTTGGACTCATGCTGGAGCCCAGAATGTGCACATTCTGCTAGAGAGAAGTTCCCTGCGGATAGGCTCCAACATGAGTCCAAAAGCTCTGAAGACTAAATCTCTGGGCCCGGTGACTGGCCCGGATTGGATCCTGTTAATATAGCCTTACAATAAAATAGATTTAGCTCATTTAGTTGTGTTTCCTATCTGGTTTACCTGGGATGGTTGAAACATAGCAAGAGTGACTAATGGAATTTTTGGACCTCCAGGTTCTGGGGACTTAATTATCCTTGGTTCTGAAGGGAGAAGCACTACCCCATTTGGGAGTTTATCTCAACTCTCATCTCCTGGTTGAGGAATAGATTTCTAGAAATCCAACTTGTGTACCAATTGTGCCCATTTTTGGACTGACAGGTCCTATTTATGGTCTTAGTCACCACGCAAGTGAACAATTGTAACACATTCAATATGGGACTGTTGTTGCCAAGAAACTACAGCTGGTCCAGAATTAAGTGGCATGAGCAGTGATGGACAGGTCTTACAATGCCCACATAATATGTCTTCTTTGTGAGTTGTGCTGATTACAAATACATTTCCAAATACAATTCAAGAAGTTGGTTATTATCTATAAAGCCCTACATGGCATAGGGACTAATTATCTGAGGGGCCTTATGTTTTCCACACTATCTGTTTATTCTGTACAAAGCAAGATGGTTTGCTTTAGATTTTATCAATTAAGTAACATCATCCAGTAAATAGTGGATGTGGACCCTGTGTGTTGTGGCACCTGCCCTGTGGAACAGCAGCCCCTGAAAACTCATTTGACTGAACTTCAAGTGTACCCTGGGTTTACCTTGTGGCCTTGGTTTAATGTATCTGGCAATCTCCTCTATGCTGAGGGTGATGTAGGAAAGTAATTGATATCATTGGTGTTATAATTTTTGGGAACATTTCTAGGTAATACATACACACATAAGTACACCACAAACAGACAAACATGCATGTGTGTGTGCACACACACATATAAACTCACACACACAAACACACACAGTGAATTTCTTGGAAAGATCCCTTTGGCCAAATCTTCAGCTGTTTAATCAGTAAAGCTTGCATACAATATCTTATATTAACATTGTAGTATAAATGCTTTAGAGGAAACAGATTGTTATAAACAATTTATGGATCTGAGCATGGCACAAACCTGCACAGCTAAAAACTGCTCTGTAGTCTGAGGTACAATATAAATAATTAATAATATTAAATAGTCTGATTTATGAGCACTTTTTATTTCATGTTAACCACATAAGCACCCATTATGGGAGCGATAAACTATAGTTATAACAAAGGGTCTTTATCTGTTATGCTATTTTATTTTTAATGAGTGTCTTGACTAACATACTATTCATCAACTCTCTGAAAATGAGATCTTACTATCAGGGGGAACTGGCTGAATCAGTGATGTGCATAAGATCTAAAGATAGATTTCAAGAATATTGGCTCTGCAGGCAAGGAAAAGTATGTGGTATTTTGTTAATCAACAGATTTGTCTGTCCATTTGTATTCCAGGCTGATATTTTCAACAGCAGATGTTGTCAACAACATAAATTTTATCCCTAAGAAGGATTTTGCAAATCTTTATGAAGACTGATCAATTGGATGGTCATTCATGAATAATTATACTTAGCAATTCTTGTTTATGGTTTTGTAGATACAGATTGTGTTCAGAAGGAATCTCATAGGTAGGGTATCGAAATTCTTGACAGAATGGCCTTAAATCATCCCCCTCCCCCTTCATCTTAGATTCCCTCATTGAGGATGAGTGAGGCAGAACTTTGAGCTAAGATTCAAATTCTCATCACAAATATCCATAGGATATTCACTACAGAAGTTTTTGTGACTATCCTAAAAAAATGCCTGTTTTCGTTTAAATGTAATATCATGATGAAAATCCATGAAAACAAATATTAGCTACTGTCTAATTCAGGCGCAATGTCCTTGTTTCTACTGAAATCAAAACTGAATAGCAACCAGTTTTGACTTTAAATCAATAACATGAAACTAACTAGCTGATTTTGGGCTAGTCCCTCTTTCTCAACCCTGGGAAGGAGGCCAGGATAAATCATTTCTGAAATCTTGCTAGAAAAACTTCAGGGACTTGTCCAGGCAGTTTCCAGGAGTCAACATTGACTTGCAGGCATGAAATCAATCAATCAATTGAAAAACAGTGCTGTATAATTCTCCTAATTAGAAGGCTTCTTTTTTTTTGAAGTTAATTCTAACTAAATTTGGATGTAGACTATGTTTGCACAGAAACAATGTGAATGTAGCACTTTTATGTCAGTGTGTTTAGTGTTTTGCCAGGGGAGTGAACTCCTCAAATTGTGTTGAGAGATTCTGCATGTGAAATATGTCCTTTTGCACTGAGCATTGGCTCCTGCCACATAAATGTTTCCCATTAGAGAGAGGTACAGTACATTGCCTGAGAACTAATTGCTGCATGTGGCACACAGGGACACAAAATCTGTGAATGGTGTGACCTCCAAAAGCTGTCGCTACAATGTGGCTTTTAATGTGAGGAGAGAAAGGAGAGAAAGAAAGAAAGAAAGAAAGACTTTACAAATATGACTGGATAGTAATAATTGTGTGTGTATTTAATTTTAATTACATTTAATTATAATCAAAATGAATTCAGATATAGTTTTCTTCTCTAGCAGCTCAAAGACCAAGGCCTGACTCTAGCCAAGAAACAGTTGCATCCTTCTGCTGTAAACGGACAACGATTAATTTATCACATCAAAAATGTTAATACAAATGGGGGCTGCTGATTATTTATAGAATTTAATAAATTCACATATATAGGAATAATCTAAACAAGTATATTTAGCAGATTTGCCAAAAGTAAAGAGGTAAATATTTTTTCCTGGAAACTGCTTAACTAATTACATTGAAAGGGTTTAGTCATATATTTTATGACAGGAAAAGAAAACCAACAAATCTCATGTATGTAGATAGGTTCAGAATCTGAAAAATGAGTTATTAAAATTAAAATATTGAAATTATCCTCAGTTGAATTGTGCAATCTGAAATTAGTTTTATTTTCCCCTTTTTACATCTAGTTTTGTGCATGGTATTGCAGATATATTCTTTGATAAAACACTGATATACCCATATCTGCATGTGAGCACACATAAATATCAGATCCATGCAGCAGCTTTAAATCTATATGTATTAACATTAAAGTCTCAAATTTCAAATGTTTTATCAAAGTATAAATGCATGTCAACTAAGATGCAAATGAATTGAAGAAATAGAAGTAACATGCTTTGGCATGTCAGTTTTAAAAAACCTTGAAGTGAGGCCCAAATAGGAATGGATTTAATTGTCTGATTCCAGCTCAAATCAGTTTTGTACTTATCCATAAATATGTGTTCATGTTATTTCAAAATGAGCCTGTACTGTTATGAAAACATTGATTTTGAGTGTTATTTTTTTTATAAAATATGCTTTCTATACTCCTTTAAAGACCTATTTTTGTACATGTTTTTCACCAGATTCTCATTTTATGTGTATTTTATTCTCAAATGCACCTTATTATTAGATACATTTCAGTACATCATCTGATTAGAGAACCACACTTAAAAATTGGACTGAGGTGACTTCCAGGAAATCAAAGATGGTTCAGCTGAGAATATAGCTGATGACTGTTGTGGAAGGAGGAGCCAATGAATGGACTGGCTTCTCAGAATTCCTCTCCATATAAGGAGAAGACCTGGATTGCTTACAAGTGCTCAAAACAGCTGTTTTCTGGGAGGAGACCATAAGACAGTGATCTCTGGTGGGTTTAGGTCTCAGGAAGACAATGAATTGCCATCTATGGCAAAGCCACAATGGGCAGCTTCAAAAGGACACTGGGTTTGCTTACACTACTTCCTCTCTCAATCTCTTCTCTGGAAATTGCATGTTAGCTGCTTTTGGGATAGTAGGAACCTTCAGAATGGCAAATTTCATTACAGTGGGTGAGTCTCCTTCAATCCTTAGTGAAAGATGTTTTTATGCAAGTTTGAGGACTTCAAAAAACCTTATTTTTGGAATAAATAGCAAAAGGGTGTTTAGAACGTTGATTCAGGAAAGTTATAAATGGATTATGGGGATATGAAATAAGATTTGAAATTAATACAGCTAGCTGAATAAAAAGCATTTGAGAAAGTCAAAATCATGTCATCTGCAAATAGATACATCTGAGCCCCCATTTTACCCTAGAAATCTGATTATTGGATCTGAGTGTTATTGGCAATGCTTCTGTGGCTTGGTTGAATAATAACGCTGATAAAGGTCAACCCTCCATGGTAACTCTTAAAATTGTAATGAGATCTGAATCACAGCTGTTAAGTCATATCTGAGCATTCCATAAATATGTTCAATCATCTTACAAAAACACGCCCCAAATTTAAATTAATTAATAGTTGTTTTAAAAATTGTATATGTCTAAAGAGCAAATAGCTAGGGAAGGTTTATTAATTTTAATAAACTGTATAATATTTAACAGTTTTCTCATAAAGGTAAAGGTTTCCCATGTCTAGTTGTATCTGACTCTAGTGGGTGGTGCTTATCTGTTTCTTAGTTGAGGGAGCCAGTGTTGTCCAAAGACATTTCTGTGGTCATGTGGCCAGCATGATTATATGCCAAGGTGCACGGGATGCTGTTACCTCCCCACCAAAGTGGCACCTATTTATCTACTTGCATTTGCATGCTTTCGAACTACTAGATTGGCAGGAGCTGGGCCAGGACAGGAGCTCACTCTGTCATGTGGTGCTTAGGTCTTGAACCCAGACTGTCAGCTTTCCAGCTGACATGCTCAGCCTCTTTAACTGCTGAGCCATTATGCCCACTGCAGTTGCTTAATAGTGTAGATAAATTTTGACTATGAATAAAACCAGATTAATCTATATGAATAATATGGATTAACCTATAACTATAATCACTTTTAGTTGATAGCTAACAGTTTACTGTACAGTTAATATCCAGGTTAAGAAGATAAATAGGAGTATAAGATGCCAACTTAAGGATCAAAATTATCTAAGACTCTTGTAAAGAATTTCTTTGGTGCAAAGCATTGCATAAAAGTAAAAATTCAGGTATTAAAATCTCTTTAAATTCTTTATAAAATCCCCATGTCCATTTGTCAGGGCCAGGAGATTTTCCATTTGGAATAGCTTTGAAAAATACAGAAATTTCTGAAATAAATATATAAACTCTTCAGGAACAATTGTGGGAATATTAATCTATTTAAATATTTATTTAATATTTATTTATAGATAAATGAGATATGGGAAAAAAGATCCTCTGTTGCAGTATTGGAGAAGGTGATGTTACTGAAATTGTTTGTATTTTTCATGATGAAGAGGGAAGTCATCTCTTTCTTTATATATTTTTTCTTTTTTGTATGTTATATTTTTTTCATTTTTCACATTTTTTTCCTCTGGACTTTTTGCCCTTTTTTATATATTTTTCTCACTTTGCATTAGTTTTTATCTTTAACTTTAATCAAAATTATTATTATTTTTTAAAAAAGAAAAGAAAACAGGCCTGGCGTGAAAACCACACTGTTTTCCAATGTAGACCATGAGAAGTATTGTAGTTGGCATTTTAGTTATACTCTACCATCACTGAAAATGGACAATTCACTGTACACTACTTGTGAAAATCATATTTTTTAAAAAATCTGGGAAATTGAGATCTGTATATTGTATTAAAAACTGTGTTGGTAATATATCAACTCATCACAATCTGAAAAATGTTAAAAAAAAAATTAGGTCTGCTTCTTTTATACCAGAGTTTTTAAAGGCAAGTCTTGATCTCTTATTGCATTTCAATCTTTTAAAGAAAAGTTCATGCAGCTTTCTTCTGAAATTTCTAAAATAAGCAACAACAACAACAAAAACCCAGCTACATGAATTAATCTTCTCTAAATTGAAAGGCGGAGATCAGCTCTATTCTAAAGAGTGCTTTGTAGGCAATAAAAGTTTTGAAGCTAGGTTTCAGTTTAAACAACTGTGCATAATAAAAAATAATATCACTTTAATTTGCATAATGATTATTTGCTTTTTTTTGCTTACATCGTACAGTGGCAATGTGCCATTTACTGTACATCTGTTGAGGTTTTAGGTAGAATCTAAATATCATAAGGAATTTTTTATCTGTCCTACATATCCTATTTATCCTCCAAATCTTCAGAAATCCATTCAAGCTGCACCAGAAATGTCCTCAAGAGCTTCTGCTCACGAGTATATCAAATTTTTCTCCAGTAAGTGTTACACACATGTTCTCAGGTTTGGCTTATGGTCACCCACTCACACACTCGCAGCCCTGTAAAATAGCCACACTGAAATTATACTTACCCACATCCTCAAATTGGTCCCTTCTTAATTACTTCCCTAAGGGACCTTTTCCTGGCTTTTGTCCATTCTGCTTACATGCTTCTTCATCTTTAGGTATGGCAGCTTTAGCTTAGTCTTATACAGGCCTATGAAGGAATACAAAAAAACAAAAACAAAAAAAACCCGATACCCCAGCTATTCCTCATTCTTATGAGTGTGCAAAATATTCTTTTAAGGCAGTGTTTCTCAACCTCAACAACTTTAAGATGTGTGGACCACAATACCAGAATTCCCCAGCAAGCATGCTGGCTGGGGGATTCTGGAAATTGAAGTCCACACATTTAGAATTGTTGAGGATGAGAAACACTGCTGTAGAAGATGGGCTGTTCCGGCATTGTCTGGACCATCTTAATTTGACTATTTCGGAGTGGTGCAACAGTTTTGCCAGGGTAGATCTTTGGTAAAGGAAGTGGCTCATAGTGTTCTGCCTTATCATAAGTAAAGGGTTTAAAGTTTTCCTCTGTCCAGTCATGACTGACTCAAGGGGGTGTGCTCATCTCTGATTCTCAGCCAAGAGAGCCTGTGTTGTTTGAGAGATATTTCCATCATTGTGTGGCCAGCATGAAAATATGAAACATAGTAACCTTCCCGTCAAAGTGCTACTTGTTTATCTACTCATATTTGCATGCTTTCAGACTGCTAGGAGCTGGGGCGAATAACGGGAGCTCACCCTGTTGTGCAGTGCTTGGGTCTCAAATCTGGTCTGTCAGTTTTCCAACTGAGAAGCTCAGCGTCTTAACCATCGCACCCTCGCTGCCACCAGTAAGAGGGGAGAAATCTGAGGCTCTGGGGTACATGATGATAAGGTGGAAATTGCCATCAATAAGGAAGTCACACTCATATCTCCAGAAAGCTGCAATATTGTCTTCATTTTGTTTCATTTGGAGCAGCAAACCGATATCAAGGACATTGATAAGTCCTCTGACAGACTCATGGCACTGAAAGAATATGGAGATCTCATGCTAATTTGAAATCACTGCTGCTCTTAAGGGTGGAATTTGGAGCAAATTCCATAAATGAAAGAAAAAGACCTCAGGAATAAAATGCAGTGTGTTTATTTTTTTATGTTTTCTACCCATATATATATTCTGAAGAAATAATGTTTGGATTTTCTGAACAGGGAACATGTAGATGCAGAGTTTATGAATTATTTCATTGTACATTCTAACTTCATTATCATGCTCTGCAGCAGCATTGATCAGTGTACATGAAATATTGATTATCCCATGCATACATTTCTTTGGGAAAATGTGACTTATGATTGCAAATTTTATTCTAATAAATGAGAATCTTGATGATTTGGTGCAGAATCAATTGATCTATATCAGGCATGTCAAACTGCCGGCCCACGGGCTGGATGCATCATACTGAAACTGCACCCACCCCATTGCCGGCAATGGGGAAAAAGTCGTGATACGTCGCGCGACATCACGTGACGTCGCGAGTTTGACATGTCTGATTTATATCCTATTTTTTGTCAAATGAACAATACCTAGCCAAGAGATTCAGTCAACGAATAGCCCGAAGCTCCTTGCCTGGGGCTTCTTCTTAGCATGACTTCACTATGAACAAAAAAGACAGGGCAACATAATTATTAGATATGTGTATAGAGTGTAAAGATAGAGTGTAAATCTTTTCAATGTTGCCTAGCTATAAAACTATGAGCTATAGTAACAGGAATATAGCAAACAAGGCAATGCTTCCTTTTCTAGAAATGAGATTGGCTAAAAGCAATTTATGTTGGAGTAAGCTTAAATATAAATGTGGGCAGTACTTTCAAAGAGTAAGTATAACAGTTGCATCGCATAAAGGACTTTAAATGTTACTTCTTCTACAGGATTGGAGTGCTCAACAGAAGGAACTGTAAAATACATTACCAATAAATAATGCTTTTCAATCCATTTTTGCAAAGTATGAGGATATTGATTCTGGGTGGAGATGTATTATTATTCAGCTGCTCAGTAGAGTATGTTTTGAGTAACCTTTGCAGTAACTTCAAGGGCAACACAATTAGTAATTATGTACAAAAGTTAATTATTGCATAGTGTCCTTCCTTTAATGAAAACTGATTACTTTATTAGTTGTGTATTATATAATTGTATTTGTTTCTCAGTCCTAAAAAGTAGAGAAAATTTATATTTTAATTATTGTTCCAATGGTTTTAACTTCTCTGCATTAATAATCTCTCAAGTTTGTGAACATTAAATTGACTTATGCTTAAATATTCTGCTCTTTTAATCCCTATAACTCATTTAACAATTGTGGAAACTCTCAAAGCAGAGAAAGCTTAACCTACAAATAACAACCAAGTAATCCATGAACTTGAATATAATTAGGGTTCCTTGTCTAAATAAAATGATGAGTTGTTTCTTTTTATAGTATCTTATAGTAAAAGTGTATTTGCTTGGGTCTGAATGATAAAGCACAATATAGCTGGTTTTTTAAAAAAATACAATGAAATAATTGTAATAATATGAATAATATATCTATCCTGTCTGTACCAAAAGTTGGGCACCATAGATGATTTAGTACATAAATTACATTAAGTGTTCAAATTGTTTGCCATATTTTTCTAAACACTTCCTTACTCATATGATACATGGCCTTTGAACAATCCTAAGCATAGTTTTCTCTGAGGGAAAAAAGTAATTAGTTATTAAAAGGGTGCAATTGTGTATGGAGGGTTAACTTTTGGTACTCCATACTGTATATTAAAAAAATGACAATGGAATCAGGCCTAATTTGGCAGGATCGGATGTTCCTGCCTATCTAGAACAGGGCTTTTCAACCGGCGGTACGCGTACAACCTGTGGTACATTAGCACGTGGCAGGTGGTATGCGGCCCTGCCCAGCCAAGTGTAGTGGGGGAGGGAAGAAGCCAGCGCAGCGCAGGACTTACTATGGGAGAGTCCTCTGGAGCTGCAGAGTGGCTGGGGCGAGGCAAAGGCCTCAGGCTCACTTCCGGCTCATCCAGATGAGAAAGGAGGAGGAGGAGGGGGCGGAGACAGGAGGCAGTTTGGGCGGGACAGGGAGAGAGAAAAAAAGAAGCAGCCTTGGGAGGAGGTGGAGTCAGCTATAGCTGCACCAAAGGGAAAGAAGGAGGAGGGTGCAGGGAGAGGAGATCAAGCAGGCCGGCCATGAGCCGATCTACAGCTTCTATAGCAGCCATCTATGCTGGCAGCAACAAACAGGCAAGAAACGCAGTGGGGGAGGGGTCACCCTCCACGAGGAATGAAGAAAGGCAGCAATGAAGAAAGGCAGCATCGGCTGGAGGTGAGGCACGGAGGGAGGGAGATGGAGAGTGGAAGGATTCTTATGTGCTTTTGTGACTTTGAAATTCTGGGATTTGTGCAATGTGGGCTTTGTATTCTTAAGGAGTGTTTGGCAATTTCTATTTGGCTGATGGCTGATGTCTCGTGTTAGCTTCTATTGCTCTGCTATTGTTAGCTATAAGTTTTGCTGCAAGGGATTTTGAAGTATTTTTCTCCTGAATGAATTTGCCTGTAGCATTCCTTTACTTATGAATGGAGCCATTTGGGGAGGCTGCCTTAGCCGGCAGCCAGTACTTACTACATTTTTTTTCCTTAAGTGCCGGCTGCTGGCTCCTTAACTTTCCTTTCTAGCCAGTAGCTAATTCTTAAAGGGGAATGTGCCTTTTTAAGCTAGTTCCCTCAGCGGCTTGTCTTTTCCGTCTCTGGAGGCTTTTCCTTGTTTGATGAATATATGGAAGAGGGAAAATATGGGGGGGTTTCAAATTGTTCCTTCAGAAGGAGATGGGAACAAGAGAGAGGGAGAGAGGGAAGGAGGGAGGGGGGGAAGGAAGTCCCGCCTTAGCACTTGGCCACCAGCAGCCCTACCATTGACTTTGCTTGTCAAAAGATTGCAAAAGGGGATGACATGACCCTGGGACACTGTGACCATCATAAATATGAATCAGTTGCCAAGCATCCAAATATAAATTACATGACCCTGGGCATGCTGCAATGGTCATAAGTGTGAAAAATGTCATAAGTCATTTCAGTGCAATTGCAACTTTGAACAGGTTTTTTTTTTTGGTCATCAAGTTTTTGACACCTTGCTAGGTGGTACTTGAATATTGCCATATCCTAGAAGTGGTACAATCGGTGAAAAAGTTGAAAAGCCTCATCTAGAATTCTCAGGATCTCACCATTTGCCCTGTTGGATCAGTTGTGTTCCAGTGTGATTCTGAATTAAATATCTATGATTACAAGGACACTTGGCATTCATGGACAGAACTAAAATTCAGTAGAGGATATTTTACTTTAGTATTTTTATTTTACAAATCTCTAGGCACACATCTACTTGAAGAAACTCTAGACAGTAAACAGAATGAAAACACAGTACACTAAAAAGGAGAACATTTAAAACATTGAGGCCCTGATAATACTCATGTGTACCCATCAATAACCCCAGGCCAGCTGTACCAACAGCCTGGGTTAAAAAAGCCAGGTCTTCACCACTTTCCTGAAGGTCAACAGAATCGGGGTTATCTGTATCATGCTCCATAAGGCAGGCACCATCACAGAGATAGCAGGCTTCTTAGGTCCTAATAGACAACATTGTTTCATAGAGGGAAACTGGATCATGCCTACCCAGTCAGAAGTAGTAGACGCCAGTGACAGTCAGGGGTTACTCTCTACTTTTCCATACCTTTTATAAGCTATATTTTCAAGATCATAAAAGGTTGCCAAAGAAGAAGAAAGTCATTTTGCTTCAAGAACACATGTTGGGAGAATTCACAGAAGGCAATGAATAATAATAGCATTCTAATAGTATAGTTAGAGTATTATAATAGTCTAGTAATTAGTAACAATACACACATAGCCATTCACTCATGGGAAATTTCAATAATTTGAGATATTGCAGGAGTAGCTGACTGGACAGATAGACTTTGATAACCTTGGTTACCTAGCCAGAAAATTGTTGAGTATAAATGATATCCTAGACCTTTATAGCATAGATTATGTTTTCCACAGAAAACTGATGGGTGAGGACATTTATAGGTTTAAAATAAAACAAATAAGATCTTAATGATTGCATCAACAGAAGGTAAAATACTGAAATAATTTCAGAAAGAACATTTACTTTGAAGATATGGTATATAAGCGTGACTATAAAAACATAATAGCTTGAAATGAGATTAGAAAATTGGAAAACCAAAACATCCAATATTTGAAATACACTTAAAGGAAATTAGTCAGCATCAGAAGAAGCTGGTGGCTTAAGAATGGTACATTAAAAAGGGAAAAGGAAGAAATGCTTTTTTTTTTCAGTCCAAGAACAAGCACTACACACAAATACCATCAAAGCAAAAGAGAAAATCTCAATTTGGATAGTAAATGCCAATTGTGCTGAGTTAAGAATGAAATGATTGACCATATAATAACTGGATGAAAGCAAAATCTCAGATTTTCACAGATAATCACAGAGACCAATTATAAAAAAGGGCATGAACAAGTGGGAAGGATACTACATTGGAATCTATACAAAAACATGGATATACCATCAATAATAATTACTGAAAACCTGAAATTATGTTAATTTAATTGTCAGAAGACAATGGTGGGATTTTAAATTTCAGACTGCCTGACACCTGAGACATAACACATTATTGTCATTGTGAAAACCATATTTGGTTTATTGATGCAGCCTCATTGAAGAAAGGAATACAAAACATTGTAAAATAT
Organism: Azemiops feae; assembly: GCA_023970755.1. Taxonomy (NCBI): domain Eukaryota; kingdom Metazoa; phylum Chordata; class Lepidosauria; order Squamata; family Viperidae; genus Azemiops; species Azemiops feae. The sequence continues at coordinate 1,473,643 of JALGBA010000235.1, forward strand.
TGATATTCACAAATAACAGATTGGAAACATTTGAAGAAGTTGACAATATACCAATTGTTATTAGAGCACTAGGTGCAATCCAACACAGACCTAAAAAAGAATTTGGACTGCTTAAAGATGAAACAACTACAAACAAAGGCTCTTTGGGGATATCTCATCCATAATTAGATTCTATCTTTGCAACCTCTAAGCCCTTAGGTGGGTTTTGAATCAAAAAGAAGAAAAATGACTAACATTGGCTGTGACATATAATTAATAGAATTGGAGAACATAAGTACAACAGTTTGGTCATTGAATCTTCTGAATTAAGTTTAAGCTTTTAAATGGTTTTAACAAGAGCCCCATGAAAATTGTGCACAATCTGCCATCCATACAATTGAACGTGGGGGAGAAAGCCCCCCCCCTTTATATACAATTGAAAACTTGAATCAAGGGTGATATTCAGAAGTGAAAGTAAACCTCTCATTGATAAGCGAATGAGAAGTTTCATGAAAAACATAGAAAAACATTAGCCTCCTTGAAATAGGTTATTATAAAGACAGATGTGTGTATTACCACTTCAGGAACTATCATTCTGAAAGGCCCCAAGCTTTTGCTTAAAATGTAGTATCTGATGCCATCATTTTCTTTGTCTACCCTAAATGGACAAACTGAAAGGATTAGAATGGATTATTATACTAAGCAATTATGCAGTTTATTTGGTCTTGGTTTAGCACAGTGTCTGAAAACAATGCATGTTAAGTGTGCCAAATATATAAATCCATTCATTTAAGTCTGTAAATTGTGGTTTAAGGCTGTCAAGGTTTTCAAATTTAGTGTGGCAATTAAACCTTCTCCCCACTCTACATTCCAAGCAGACATGAGAAGGTTAGATAAGTAGATTTATTGCTGAGAATTCAGAAGCCATATATATGTCTAGAATTCTTGCCATTTATATAGATAAATTTGAGCCTCTTCTTTCTTTTTCAATCAATGGCTACAGTATATACTATACCTCCTTGTTTCCTGGCCTTGAAGGTTTTTACCCTTGTTCCTCCTTTACAAAATGGTTTTGTGTGAAGGAAGAATTTGGATTCCTGCCTCACACAATCAAAATCACAGCCATTGGTTTTTATCATTGTATAAATAAGGTTTGCTATGCAATTGCAATAATCATAGCTTAACATATGATTTTACTGAAGTGGATTATTTCATGTTTCATAGTTCATATTTCCTCTAGATATCAAGCCACAAAAAGATTTCATTTTTTAAACATCTATGATAGCAGGTCTCTTTTTCTCCTCCTTCCTCCATACATGTACAAAGCAATTTTTCATGTGGATGTCAACAATTCTGAAGATCATTGTTTCCCCTCTATCAGCTTCTGTCTCTGAAAATATTCTCATTGTGATTCAGCTCCCCTTTGTGCTGCATAGTGATAAATCCTCATCCTACACATTTGGCAGTTTAGGGAACAGTTTTCACAACATGCATTCAGCTAACAACTCTCATATATTTTACTGTCAAGGGTATTTTGCTTAGCATCTCTTCAAAACATATGCTCATTGAGGTTATGCATAAAATAACGGGAGTTTAGATCAACCCTTAATAATTGGTGCCATGTGTTCATCCAATGTCTTATGCTCCAACACCACTTTGGTAATTTTACAGGGGATAAACTTTGAAAGGTTGAATGAAAAGCTACTGAAGGGTGTCTGATTTTTAAAATCTAAGGGCAATGCATAGTGATTTTAGCATTTCCCACCTCCAGAGTCTCCTTGATACAGTCCCTCTTCTGAAGGCTTCTCTCTTTTTTCTCCTACTAGTGCTCATTCTAATACTCAGTTTTCTGAAGTATTTCTGAAGGTGGAGAAACTTTTTGGGACAGCATCTGTGAATGACAAGCCAGGCAGGGTTAATTTTCAAGTCTTCATCGCACTTTTGCTACTAAAATTAATAATACAATTAATAACAAGACCATTAATAATGTCTAGGGTGAGAGCCAGATTGCTAGAGTAGTGAAGGTATTGGCCTAGAAACTAGGAGTTCTAGACCTGTCTTAGGTATAAAAGCCGGCTGGATGAATTTCAGCTAGTTATCCTCTCTCAGTCCAACCCACCCCACAGGGTTGAGGATGTGAGAAAAAGAGAAGGCAGGAGTATTACATAAACAGTATTTGAGTGGAACAATTTTAAAAAGGCAGTATAAAAATATAATAATAATTTTTAAAAAATCAGATCTTCCTTCACCACTTTCCCTGGAGGAATTCTGTGCTAAACATACAAAACTACTATAATCACATCGAGAATTGTTTTAAAATTAGCTTACCCTGATTTATTCTGTTTTGTTCTAATTACCCTAGGTTTTTCAACTTTGTACTTCAGTTTTCATTGCCCCATTCATTTTTTAAAAAAAATTGTACTCTTACTGGTACAATTATCCCCTGATTGAGTAACTGATGAGTTTATCTTATTACTGTGTGCACATACTTAGCACAGCATGCTTAAATACAATGTTCCTTTTCTGTTGGTTACAGGTTTACAGTTCATTTTTTTTTTGTGAGTCTGCTATGCGTCTGCTAATAGCCCTGTATTTATTTATCTATCTATCTTTTTTTTAAAAAAAAATATTTGTACCTCTGGAGAAAAAAATAGGGCTGCCAAGCAATTAATAATATTAGAAAATGAAAACTCAGGCAGATAAAGGTGCATTGTCAGACAGTTTTTAAAGTACAAGATGCTAATAAGTCCCAACACCATTTTTAGCTCTACTGGTTGATTGAATTAATGAACAAATGAACTGAGTAAGAAAGAACTTTTTCATTTCTGACATTCCAATTATGAAACATCTTTCCAGAGAAAAGCTGGATTAAGGTACAATGTGACTACTTGTCTTTTTCTCCAAGACAACGTTTCTCAGTTTTAACCTGTGTTTTTCTTATTAGCATAATTAAGGTTATATTTGATTGTCGGTCTTATTTAAATTTAGCTCAGTGTTAAGTTTTCTCAGATGAACTAATACAGGTGACATTCAAATAGAAACTAATCACTAAATAACCATTCATACCTACATTATGATTACATTTCCCATTCTTCCTGTGAGCCTGAGAAATAAGCAGGAACCATAATGACATTTCTGTTATCTGTTTATTTTCTACTACAATAGGATGGGAAATAGATGGAAGATTTAAATGGAGCATATTTTCTTGGAAACGAGAAATGCTATCTGGGCTGAAAAGTTTGAATACTCTGAGCAAGTTATAAGATATGAATAGCTTTTCTTTGCTTTTACAGGTTTGATCTTTGGTTTCCTCCTTGATTATAAAATTCAGGACATTATAGATTCATGGTGAAACTTCCTATAGAATATTTCTAGGACCATTGTCTTGAACTACAGTATAATGTTGTTTATCTTTGTGAGTGCAATATAGGAACCAACCCCTTAACTCAGTGCTTAGTATTATGCATGAACCATGTTGCTATGGTTTACTCAACAACCCATACTTTAAAAAAAAGCTTTACTGCATAATATGAAACCTGCTTTTTTTCTCCTGTAGAGAAAAGAGAAATGTTCAGTTTTATCATTTATTGGTGCCGCCTCCTTTTAAAATTCTCATTAGGATACTACGTTTGCCCATGGGTGCAAGTTCTAAATCCTATACCAGTGATGGCGAACCTTTTAGAGACTGAGTGCCCAAACTGCAACCCAAAACCCACTTATGCATTGTCGAGTGCCGGGTGGGTGTGGCCCATTGGCTGGGTGTGGCCCATTGGCTGGGCGTGGCCCATTGGCTGGGCGTGGCTGCGGTGGTAACGGCAGACTGTGTGGGACTAAAAAAGTTCAATCAATCAATTCCAACTTTGCAAGATCTTTTTTTTTCCCGCGAGAAGTTGAAATTGACTGATTGAACCGGGGTTTTTTTTTGCACAAAGCTGCGGAGGCCTAAAGCAAAAAGGTTTTATAAAACCCAGCTGAAGGCCTAGGACTGGGGCGATGGTGCGCGTGCCCACAGAGAGGGCTCTGAGTGCCGCCTCTGGCACCCGTGCCATAGGTTCGCCACCACTGTCCTATACTTTAGCCTGCAATACTAATAATAGACACGTTTATTTGGTCAGGATATATTTTATTAAGCAGTGAGATTTTTACTTTGCATGAAGAAGATGTCAGCTTCAATTCCCAATATTTCCAGGGCTGGAATAGTTTTATAACTGAAATCCTAGAGAACAGTCAGTCACTTCATACAACAATGAGCAAGTTGCACCAATGGAATAACATAGCATAATGCAGCCTCCTTAATTCCTACATATTCTAGTGTTTGTTCCTCTCTTCTTTGTCATTCCTCTTTGTCTTCTCTTATAACTTTTAAGAGTTCCAATGTTCCATGGTTGGCAGAGTGCTATTAAATTTTTCCCAAGAGGCTCTTAGAAAACTCTATTGAATTTTTATAAATCAAGTTAGTTAAATAGTTTTTAGTGAGGCATCCTTATGGCTTCATTGATAATCCATTCATATACTCAACATTCGTGAATGGTTAATGCATCACCTTCTGATGATGGGATATAAGTGTAAATTTCTGTGGATGAATTTGTAGCACACAGTTGACAATCAATTAATGATAGGTTAATTTGTTATTCTTTTATTCTTCCTCTTCACCTTTCTTATGTGTTCAGCATTAAACATCTTAGCAGACATAATGCAAGGAGTAATCTACCATCCAAACAAGATAATTTACAATCCTGCTTGCCTAGTTGTTATATTGGGACAAGATTATGCTTACTATTTTATTCCTATTTTGTTCTATATGATATATTGTTATATTGATTTAATCTTCACAGTTTTAAACTGCTGAAGTGATATTGGAAGCCAGCTCTCATAAATGATAATCAGACACAAAATGGACTTTACTGGCGTCATCTTTCTGAATTATTTGGAATAGTTTTTCTATACACCTTGTTCAAAGATGATGGAAACTGGCCTTTAGGAAATCTATTTGCTGGATTGAAAGTTTTTCATAAATACATGTTTGCTGAATTCCATGTAAGTTGCATATTCAGTTTTTCTCCTGCAAGGATTAACTTTGAATTCACAAGTGTCTGCAGAAAAAAGGAACCATTGGACAGAATTACAGTTGTAAGTCATGACAGTTGTCAGTTGAGGCACCCACATAACCTGACACAATATTACAGCTGTTTTCACAGTGGTCATTAAGCAAATCACACAATTGTAAGTCCAAACCCAATCTCCTGAATGGGTGTTGGCCAGAACTGGTTTATCGTTTCTAAGGCTATCATGACTCCAAAGAGTTGCTAAACAATTGGCTGTAAGCCAAGGACTATTGATAATTGAAGACAGCTATAATCAGGAAGTTGGTCTATAGGAAATGTATTATGAACCCGGAAGAGATATTTGTTGATTTTTTAAAAAAGAAAATGACATGTATAAACAGCTAATAAATACTGTGATGTCAAAAGCTTTTTGCTGGAAACTAAACTGCGCAATTCTACCTTACTACAGTATAAACATGCTAAGATGCTTCCAGGTAATCAGTTTTTCTGTAGTCCAGCATTTTCTTAGCATTTTTGTGGTCTCATTTATCAAGAAACTTTATAGTAAAATGCCTGCCAACTAAGGATAAAAATGTTATTTCTCATTTTTGTGTACTAGTGAGCCAAGAACAGTTCACGATGCTTAAAATAGATTATTTACTTATTTTTCTAAATAGTAAAAAAAATGGTTTGGGGTATTTTTATGGTTTTGCAGGAGTGATTTTTACACTCCTACAAATTGTAAATCACTCAGAGTTGCTTTTTACAGATTGGGTCACCATCTAATAAAATATTTAAAATTCAAGAAGTCTATGATTGATGTTAACATTTAATAAACATCACCAAAGCTATATAGCATGTAGAAAATACATTTATCATTTTTAAAGAAAGTAGTTTTCATCCAGTCCTTATTCCACTGTGTCTGAATCCCCAAAATTAATTCTAAGTATTCATTTACATAGAGTTTTGTAATTGTGCTATGTTCAGGGTCATATTTGGCCTATGAGAGATTAATTTTAAAAACACAGACAAAAACTTCACAATTTGATCTGTTATGATTGTAGAAATATTGTGTATTTTTATTGTTATTATTAGACATGTATATCTTCTACTTTTTATTCTTAAATTTAGAGTAAGAGGTTATTTTATTATATAGCTGCAATGTTATTTTGATTATTTAATTTGTGTATTTTTAATATTGTTTTTGTCTTTTTGTTTTAACTTAGAGTAAGAAGTACTTTATTATACATTTGTATCTATACCAAAGAAAGTCAAAAGTTTCTCCTTTTGTATTTGTTTCATATTTTTTGTCACTTTTTAACTTCTTTACCCATTTAATCTCTTCCTCTCCCCTTCTTTTTATTTTAATTTGTATTTTATTTCTTTCTGAAACTCATTAAAGTTTGTTTAAAAAACAAACAGATATAATGTAATTTATTTTTTAATAAAAATCAAATACAAATTTTCTTTCAGTCATGTAATCTTAATTTCTAGTTTTCTTCATTTTAAAAAACTACAGTTTGACACCAAATTTGGAGACTGCAAGTCAACATTCTGAGGGAAGTAGATTTAACGTTGATAATCTTAGCGGTCCTGATTTATACTCGTTTACCTTTTCAGCAATGGGGACTTTTGGAATTCTGGGAGAATGCATTGATCGCCTCTTTGATAATTTGCAATATGATTGTTATGGTGAACCTCACCCATGTCTGAGAAGCATTGATGAGGTTGTTCCCTACCAATCTATCCAGCACTACCAGCCTGCCTTTTACAGTATGTTCCCAGTTTGCCTTTCTGTTTTTCTTCCTGCTCTGTGAGCAAATTTTCAAATAAAATATCTGACTGCAGCTCATACCATTTTTATTTTTAAAAGATGCTTCTGAAGGACCATGTTGGGTTAAGATAAATTCTTGGGAACAAAAATTATGTTGGAGGCTGACACTTCACCGCATTACATATAACTTCTTACTTATATAAATTTTAAATTAAAAAAAGAATCTAATATAAGGACAAGTCATTTGGTTGGTATCAAGGAAAACTTTCACCCAGTTAATAATATATCAAATAACACTGAATGGAGACATGCCCATAGTTTATAATATCAATCCATCTTGGATTTATATTGCAAGGCTTTACCTATTGCAGATGGGAATATGTTTTAGACAGCCGAACCTGTGTTGAATATGAACATGAAATTACAGACTTAACCCTTAGCTAAATATCCATTTGGACAAAAATATGTGATATCTCCATTAAATCTGTTCCCCCCCCAAACATTTTCATGTTTTTCCAAACTTAAATTCTGTCACTCTATTGCCATATTAGGCTGACTCTTATTCTGTAACACTGCATTTGGTATGCATTTATTTTGGGGGGGGGGGGTTGCGATGGCCTGTTAAGTCTATATGTGCAATGTTATTCTATCCCAATATGCAAATGCCCTTTTTTAAAAATTGCAAATATCGAATCTTTTCCCTCATGCGGTCAGTGCACCTGGTAAAACCTCTAATATGGCAGCTTTAGTTTCTGTCATGCATAACTTAATAACTGAATTATTGCAATGAATGAAGCAATCCTAATTATATGATTAAGGAGGCTAAATATCTTCAGAACATTGATGCAGATGATCTGAGGACGGTCCATGCAGAGCCTAATGAAGGAAATCTATATGCAAGATTTTTAAAATAGGGTGATTACAAACTATTAGTGAAACATATTGGTCTAAATCAATTAATGTACCACTACCTATTATGAGGAAGAAAATTACCATAATTCTCAAATAAGGAAGATTTGTTTCATGGGGTAAACTGAGCTCCTTATTTTTCAATCAATATTAGCAAAGAAGGAAAGGGAGAGGCTTTGGCGAGGAAGTGCTCATATACCATTTTCAAATGTTGGTTTATGTACATACTTTATATAATGGTCAGTAAATGAAAAGAAAACACATTTTAGAAGTACAGCAGTGATGATAAGCTAGAAGCTCTTGTGTCAGTTTATTAACATTTTGATAGCTTCCTTTTGTTCTTACTATAATGTATCTTCTGAAACCCTTTGTCTTATCTTATTTCTCTGAACAAAGGTCTCATTCGATTGCAAGAACTCATTAAGGCTCCATCAAGGTACAATTTGCGTCTAAAAATTCGCCAGTTACCCGCTGACACCAAGGATGCCAAGCCTTTGCTCAAGGAGATGAAAAGAGGCAAAGAATTCCACGTCATCTTTGACTGCAGTCATGAGATGGCAGCAGGTATTTTAAAACAGGTAAGCATACCTTTTCCCTTTCTCTTATCCTTTCTCAAAGACAATAGACATTTTGAAGTCAGTGTGGTTGGCCTTAACATAGACATTAACCTATGAGTTGCAGGTACATGGAAGCATGATTCAGTCATTCTTTTTTTAAAAAGTATTTTATTAGTTTTCTATCATTACAATTCATTTGTGCTTAAAAACAACGTGTTGTCTGGGTTGATTTTGCCTAGTCATAAAGATAAATTCTTACTCTCTATCTCGCTTTTCCAACCATTGATAAAATAAATTCTATGTTTGAAAGTATACTGTATCTTCTTTTCCTTTAATTCTCAATGTGAGTCTGTCCATTTCCGCACAGTCCAATATTTTCTTAATTATCACTGCCTCCAATGGTGTTGTTTCATTTTTTCAGTGCTGTGCAAATACAATCCTCGCTGCAGTTAATACATGTAATGTTAAATATACATTTTGTTTATCAAACTTTTCTGGTATTATGCCTAGTAAAAAAAGTTCAGGTTTAAAATCTACATGTTTTCCTATTTTTTTTGTAACCACGTATGTATTTTAGTCCATTTTCTTTTTGCTTTTACACGTGTCCACCACAAGTGATAATATGTCCCAGGATTTTGATTACATTTCCAACATTTGCTAGACATATTTTAAAACATTTTTGCTAATCTAACAGGTGGAAAATGCCATCTATAAAACATTTTATATCAGTCATTCTTAATGGACTTGGGAGACTTAAAGAACATAGAGGAAAGTATGTTCAAGGATTACATCCTCTAAATTCTTCCATTACTCCGGTCTCTTGTTTTTCAGTCTTTAGGAGGAGGTGTAAAGTTAGCTGAATTGGTAAATAATATGCCCCAGAGTTCCAGACTAGAAAAAGAGCTAAAGTGAAGGTCAATCAAATGTGATTTTCAGTTCTCCCTTGGATCTCCCATGTGAGGATGAGGAGATGAGGGAAAGCAAAAAGATTCAGGTAGAACTTCAGACTATCAGATGGCATGACCATATTTTCAACAATTTTTTAAAGAACAATTGAAGAAGGCTCTTGATACAAGCTAACCAATAGAAAATACAGAAAACTCATTTTTGAAGTAGTCCTTGATTTTCTAAGCTTCATATGCAAAGAAAATAGATTACCCACTACCATTAATATTCTAAAAATCGTACCTCAAGATACAAGTCTGCCCTTTCATTTCCAATTATTAATGTGCTGTGATTATGTAATTTTACATATTATCTCAAGTACTGCCATTCAATTTCTTCTGTGTTGATATGTGTGAGATCTACTTTGTATCCCAAAATGAACCTTCACAGGTCCTACTTCACAATGACCTTCTCCCCTTTGTGATCACTTGCCCCAGCAGCTCTTCCGCAGTTGAACTGATTTACCTCAAGCTCATATGCAGTACAAGAGGAACTGCTGTAAATGGATTTCATCAAGAAATTTTGTAATTCTGTAGAATTTGGTAGCACATAGTTTCTTCTTTGGAGAGATCTTGTCTTATCTGTTCTCTGTGCCTGAACTCATCTCCCTTAGCAGATTCCGTTAGGGAAATGCTGGCTTGGAATATTTGCATTTTTTCTTCATAACAAAATGAATTAGTAAATCTCTGTCAGTTTCCTCTCTCTCTTCAAGGAATGAACCCCACATTCAATATACCATGGTATTTATAATCCCTTCTCCGGTTTACGGTGAGAATAAGGTTTTTTTTAATTATTATTATTTTAGAATCTCAGGCAGCTCAAAACAAGGCCGTGATTTTTATTCCTGGTTCTCAGTGTTTCAGATCCCCAGAAGTGAAGAGAACATAAGTGACTTTCAGTTTGGTTCTGAGGGACTGAAAAATAAAAACCGTGATACCATGGAAGTGTCTATATTGTCATCTGTTCAGATGTATTTTGATATACATAAAACATTGCATTTTAATTCCAGTTTTCAATGAAAATTCAGTAGTCTCTCAAAATACAGGTAGTCCTGTACTTACAACCGCAATTGAGCCTCAAATTTATGTTACTAAGTGAGACATTTGTTAAGTAAGCTTTGTCCCATTTTACCGACCATTTGTGCCACATTTGTTAAGTGAATCACTGCAGTTGTTAAGTTAGTAACACGGTTGTTAAGTGAATCTGGCTTCCCCATTGACTTTACTTGCCAGAAGTTCGCAAAAAGGATCACATGACCCTGGGACAATGCAACCGTCATAAATATGAGTCAGTTGCCAAGCACCTGAAGGCAGAACAAGAAGCAACAGAGAGAAGCAACCTAGAACTAAGGAGAAACTTCCTGACAGTTAGAACAATTAATCAGTGGAACAACCTGCCTCCAGAAGCTGTGAATGCTCCAACACTGGAAGTCTTTAAGAAAAGATTGAACAGCCATTTGTCTGAAATGGTATAGGGTTTCCTGCCTGAGCAGGGGGTTGGACTAGATGACCTCCAAGGTCCCTTCCAACATCATCATCATCATCATCATCATCATCATCATCATCATCATCATCATTATTATTATTATCATCATCATTATTATTATTATCATTATCATTATTATTATTATTATTATTATTATTATTATTATTATTATTATTATTATTATTATTATTATTATTATTATTATTATTATTATTATTATTATTATTATTATTATCATCATCATCATCATCATTATCATCATTATCATCATCATCATCTGAATTTTGATCATGTGACCATGGGGATGCTGCAACGGTTGTAAATATGAAAAATAGTCATAAGTCCCTTTTTCAGTGCCATTGTAACTTTGAATGGTCACTAAAGGAACTGTTGTTAAGTTGAGGACTACTTGTATTAGAGAGACTAATGTGGATATGAGGGAGACTTATTTCAAAAGAAAAGAAACTGCGTTGACCATATTATAAAATCCCAATTAAAAAACAACTGATGATTAATAATTAGCCCAAGCAATGAACCAGTACTCTTGGTTCATTTAATGTGCTATTTTTAATTAATAAACTGCATGGTAACTTAGAAACTGAGTGCATATACACATTTATACAAACAAATAATAACATTTTCTAAATTCTGCAAACAGATATGATGCCAGGTTATTTAGCCTATTCAAGGCCATACCATATTTTTGATGAATTTGGATCCAACTAGGCAAGAGTGAAGAGTCGATAAATGGGGATCTTCTCATAAATCTTCACATAAATAAATGTGGAATAGTAGTACATGCAGATGGACTGTCAACTTTTCATTACCTCTCTCCTTCCACCTTCTCTCTAAATTAGGCTGCTAAAATGAAGAAAGCATAGAAAGATAACCAGGAATGTACATAATGAACTGATATTAAAAACAAAGACTTGGTTGGAGTAATATTCTTAGAAACATATAGCTGGCCTAATCCTGTATTTAGCATGTGATTCCATTTGTAAAACTAGTATTATTATTATTTTTTGTAAAGACTATAATTCCAAATTTGAGGCTTACTAAAACAAGCTTTGTTTGAATAACACAAACCATGGTTAACTAAAACATTTTATTGGCTTAACCTGATTATTGGGGTTCATGTAATACAATGAATCATGAACTAAGGGGCTGAATTTAAAAAAAATGCAGTTATAGTCTAATAGAATATGAGCCTCGATAAGCAAATGACATCAATTTGGAAGCTTGCATTTATAAGCCATTTACTGGAACCATTTCCCTTTTGTTTCTGTGGGATTTCCATTTTAAAAGTTGTGAATAATCCCTTCTTTGCATGTTAAGTTCTGTTTTAGGGTTCTCTTACAAAAGACCCAACTCATCTTGTCTTCCAGATTTGGTAACTTTGCCACAGTGGTTTACTGGCATGAATGGCTAAATGAGTCACAATGCTGTCATGTCAATCATGAGAAGCAAAGAAATCCCTATAAGGGATTGCTAAATGCTTTAGCTTTATAAGGAGGGGAAAGACCATGTATGTACTGTTGAGTCTTGATTGGCCAACAGCTCAAAGAGAAAATTGCTGTTGGGCTCTTGATCTCTATGAGCCCCATGGACTCTCTAGATGGGCCTAGACAGCAAATGGTGGCATTCTAGAAGATCTCAGATGGATTAGGGATGTGTTTGAAGTGCCATTCACAAGGCTGCAAAGTGGAAAGTCTGCTTGTCTGCAAGTGCCCCAGACTTGCAGCATATGGTGAGTTTCAAAGTATCAAACTGTGTTTTAGTCAGGCAGGTTGTACAAATAAAGCCACTGTGCAAGGAAAGCTATGGAAACCCACCTTTAAATAAGCAGGATAGATGATGAGCTGTTAAGAGTCAGCAGCCGGAATCTTAGAGATTTCCACATGCAGATATAGTGCCATGTTCTACAGAGCCCTGTTCCACAAGTTTGCAAAATGAACATTATCTCAGGTTGGTTATGACAATGCACTTGTGCAGTGGCTAAACTTTGAGGGTGCTTTGGTGTAGATTTCTAATTTTTGCAACCAGCGAGGCAGACAACATTTACACTGCTGAGAACCACAGTTCAGTTGCTTCAGCATGAATATGACAGTCTCCCTTGTGTTCAAGATACCAGCTTTGCTTCTAACCCTTTTATTTTATTTATTCCCCTCCTTGGAAAGCTAAAACATTTAGCATTTTATTTTATTTTATTTATTAGATTTTTGTACCACCCAACTTGTCTAGAGGCAACTTTTCTGGGTGGAGACATAAGAAACTTCCTTTCATGGCAGAAAAATATGGGGCCTATGATAGGAGTCTTTGCATGAGAAGTGTTCCTTGTGAGGATGAAAACTCTTTTTACTCACCAAGAAAAAGTTAGAACTAAAACATAAATCTGAAATTGCTGACTCCAGTTAATTTTTCACCTACATTAAAACATTTGGTTCCAAAATGTTTACTAGAGTGAAGCTAGCTTTTTAAAAAAACAAACACTGGCAACCAAGCCACCAGAACAATAAGTTAGTCCATCAGCCAGGCTGCATTATTTATAATGTACCAATATGCTGTAAGTGAACAACAAATGTAGCTTTTGATAGTTCCCATGTCAGCAAAAACAAATGGGTGCTTTATAAGGATTAGAGCTGAGTGGTGCCCTTATTTTATAGCCCTTCTTCTTTATACATATAAAAGGTTTTTCACTGCTGAATTATCCTTTTTTTTTTTAACAAGCAGGGAGTTTCAAGCTACTTATGTGCAAAAAAAGCAAACAAAAATAATAAAGTAGCCCCCAAAATAAGTATTTATTCCTCCTCGTGTATGTAATTATAATTATATAGCATTTTTATATATCATCTAGTTTACATCATGATCAAAATTTAAACTTGGCTTTTCCTGAAGCATTTGATATGCCTAAGGAGAAGTATGGCACTCCTTGAAGTTCTGTGACATGAGTAATCTAACTCAGAGGTAGAATAGAATAGAATAGAATAGAATAGAATAGAATAGAATAGAATAGAATAGAATAGAATAGAATAGAATAGAATAGAATAGAATAGAATAGAATAGAATAGAGTTGGAGCCCCCTGCTCAAGCAGGAGAACTTATACCATCTCAGACTGTCTAGTCTCTTCTTAAAAATCTTCAGTGATGGAGTGCCCACGATTTCTCAGGGCAAGCTATTCCACTGGTTAATTGTCCTCACTGTCAGGAAGTTTCTCCTTAATTCCAGGTTGCTTCTCTCTTTGATCAGTTTCTAACCATTGTTTCTTGTCCTGCCCTCTGGTGCTTTGGTGAATAACGTGACCCCCTCTTCTTTGTGGCAGCCCCTCAAATACTGGAATACTGCTATCATATCTCCCCTATTTCTTCTTTTCTTTAGACTAGCCAAACCCAGGTCCTGCAGCCGTTCTTTGTATGTTTTAATCTCCAGACCTGTGATCACCTTAGTTGCTCTTCTCTGAATTTTTTTTTCCAAACTCTCAACATCTTTTTTGTGATATGGTGACCAAAATTGGCTGCAGTATTCCAAGTGTGGTCTTACTAGGGTTTTATAAAGCAGTACTATTACCTCATGTGATCTTGATTCTATGCCTTTGTTTATACAATCCAGGATTGTATTAGCTTTTTTGACTGCTGCTGCATACTGCTGGCTCATGGTTAAGTGATCGTCCACTAGGACTCTAAGGTCCCTCTCACAGTTACTGTTTTTAAGCCTGGTCTTGCCCAATCTGTGTAAATGTAAAACTTTGCTTTTCTCCACATTGAAACTCATTTTGTTGGATAGGACCCATTGTTCAAGTTTGTCAAGATCTTTTTGGATCCTGAGTTTGTCTTCTGGGGTGTTGGCTACTCCTGCCTGTTTAGTGTCATCTGCAAATTTGATGAGTTCCCCTTCAATTCCCTCATGTAAGTCATTGATGAAGATATTGAAGAGTACTGGGAGTAAGATGGAACCTTGTGATACCCCACTGCTTACTTCTCTCCATGTGGATGGAGTGCCATTGAGGACTACTCGTTGAGTATGATTTGCCAGCCAGCTACAGATCCATCTGGTGGTGATGTTGTTTATTCCACCTTTTTCTAGCTTACCAAGGAGTAGGTTGTGGTCTACTTTATCAGATGCCTTACTGAAGTCTAAGTATACTACGTCCACAGTATTTCGCTGGTCTATTAGTTTAGTCACTTTGTCGAAGAATGAAATAAGTTTGGTTTGGCATGATCTGTTTTTAACAAACCTATGCTGGCTACTAGTTATAACTTTGTTTGCTTCTAGTTGTTCGCAGATCTGTTTTTTGGGCACCAGGGACCAGTTCTGTGGAGAGAGGTTTTTCTGCAGACTGGAGGGGAGCGTAGTTTCATGCCTGCATCCCACGGGTGAGGCTTTGCTTGTTTGTGCAGACCAGTTTCTGGCATCCCGTGGCCCGGTGCCAGTCCATGGATCGGGGGTTTGGGACCCCTGACCTAACTGGTTTTGGGTTGCTTCTTTACATGCTCTGAAGTAAAAAGCAAGAAGAATGCCAATAATTGAAGGTGCATCAGCTCATTTTTTTTCCCATCTGGAAGTCCTCAATGGCCTATTTCAAACCTATTTGCATCTCTAACTGGCTGCTAGTTTAGGCAGATCTTTGTCTGGTTTAAAATTCTTTGGGGTTATTTAATCAATTTAATGTAGTGACAACATCATGAAGGAGAATTCTTATTTATTAATCAAAGAGATGATTAAGAAAAGCCTAAAATGAGAAGCTGAAGTTGGCTCAGCTTGAGGAGGTAGAAAAACTACATTTATTTAGTATTTTTTAATTATATAATTTGCATTAGAATTTACATATTATTCATATTAGACATTAATGTAAAAAAATGTTGGTTCAGGGCTCATATTTGGTGCATGTCTTCCTTCTTGCAGAGTGGGATTTAGATTTAATGGCCAGCATTCTATTTTAGCTTCTTTGACTCCATGGTTTTTAATTTATTTTTCTTCAGTGAGTGTTCATTATATAATAAAAAACTATAGAATACAGTAAATGCAATTAGTGCCACATCTTCCATTAGATTTTTTGCTTGGCAATCACAATAATAATAATAATATGCTTCTTTCATATTTGCAACACTAAACAGTCTACTACTAATAATGTTTCTATCTACAGTTTCGTTTCATTAATTCTTTTAATAGCCGGTTATCTGCTCTAACTGCTTAAGAATGATTTGCTTGGCCTAATTTTAGTATAATTCTAGCCCTATACTTTTATGCACATCTTCGTCTCAGGGGAGCTTTCCATTGTTCTCATAGGTGTGATTAAAAACAGCAATAAGAATAAAACTGTAGAAATAATAAAGTGGTGTTACCTAACTTTTAAAAAAAAAGTTAATGTGCATACTGAATTTTTTTTTACAGGCTTTAGCAATGGGAATGATGACAGAATACTATCATTACATCTTTACTACACTGGTAAGTAGCTTTAGAAGAATATGCTAATGGTCTCAGGCATCACTCTAAAGCATCCTTCATTAGATTACTTGACAGTAATAGTAAAAGTATTTTACTGAAAGTAAAAGCATTTGCAGGTTCATAAGGGGGAAAAAGTATTTAATGTTACCTTTATTTGGAATGTGATTGCTATGGCAACTCTGTGATCACTGACAAACAAGCTACTCACAGTTGTTTAATGGAGGCACACACCAATAAGAGCTGGTTACTTCTTCTGGATTTCTTTCAACATGCTGATTTCTGTATTAAGGAAGGTTGTATTCCTAAACAGCTATAGGTCGCACTCAAGCTATAGGTCGCACTCTTTCAGAGGTGGGTGGGTGAAGAAGGCTTCAGGGTCAGGGTGACACTGTAAGAGAATATTTGTAGTTTGGGGCTGAACCGTGGAGTCCTTGGTGCTCACTGAGTTTGTTTGTTTGTTTGCTTGAGGACATTTTTGTTACCCAGTTAGGTAATAATCACTGGCACGGGATGATGAAATGTCTGCAAGCAATCAAGCTCAGAGAGAGCACCAAGAATTCCTCAGATTATCCTATTGCTATACAATTGCTTGCCTGGAGAATCTCTGAGAGCCATATTCTAGTATAGTTTTCGAAACCTTTGGAGACAACAGTGGGCACATGGTAGAGTCCTCCTTCCTGTTTGGTGACTTGAATTGTCTTTTGATGCTCTGGACTACAAATAGAATCCAGGAGAGGTTCTGTTTTTCTTTGCAGTCATGGCAGAGTTTGCAAGATAGTTTAAGATTTTCTCAATAGTGTGTTCTCTGGATGATTTTTCTAGCATATTCATTGCTGTATCAAATCCATTCGGTTATGTTTTGGGAAACCCATTCAGTTGTTAGCAGATTCATAGTATCTATTCTGTTGGTTTAAATTTGGATTTACTGCCAGGACACTTTTCATTTTAACCTGTTTAATGTACCTATGTAATACTAGAATCTCTTTCAATGGAGCAGAATGAATTGAAGTTATTTACTTACTGTTGCATAACACTAGTAATGTCATGACTACCTATTGCCATTCTTTCAGGTGTCCTTGGCAGTGTGCAAAGAACAAAGTAGCTAGAAAGGGGCATCTATCATGGTTCCGATGGTGTGAGATGGTGAAATTCAATAGGATTGCTCAAGGAGTGGCTACTTTCATCCACCAGCTTTATTTGCCACCTATAGATTACAGACTTTATTAGCATGAATAGTTCTGGATTGTTTTGATTTAGATGTGCATGACTCCAATTGACCCCTGACAACTCACAGCAGAAAACAACAAAACAAATATATAATCCAAAGAGAGTACCTAGCAATAAATGGAATGGTTATCCAACAACACATACTCTATTGTACACCACCCTAGACTAGGATGGTTATCAACAACCCATACTCTAGACTAACGTATAAAGACCTGGTGGTTCTCCTTAAGAGAGTTCATCAGAGTGAAAGCCATTCATATTTCAGGAAGACAGCATTTCAACAGAGAAGGCTTCCAGGTTCTGAAAGATGGTCATACTTGATCAAAGGAAGCTGCAACAACCCTGTTGGACTAAATTAGCCAGGCTACACTATGGAAGTTAGGTGATCGCTCAAGTAACCAAACTCTAGGCCATGTAGGATTTTATAGGTCACAACTAGGACCTCGAATCTGCCTGGAAGGAAACCAGAACCAGTGCAGCTAATGAAAAGAGAGTAACACATGGCATACCAAAGCATACCTATCATGTCCGGCACCATTGCATTCTTAGAAGCTTTGTAGCCAGCAAAGAGAGTGCAGGAATTATATGTAATGCAGTTGTGGCCCTGTAAGCTGCCTAAATGGGAGAAGCAAGCTTCTTTGGCAAAAAAGCATGGGAACAGCTTAATAAGTAAACAAGCTCTATGAAAGAAACCATACAATTAGTAAAGCACAAAAAGTTCTATATCTGGCACTTAATCTTTTGGTCTAATTAAATATTCCCATTTGCTTATTAGTCTTGAAGGAAAGGAAAGTTAGCAGGAGGTAATGGATTTTCTTTCATTTTTTTTCTTCTTCTTTTTCTTGGAAGAACTTCAGAAGTTGACAACTAAGGTAATTTGGGATATGCCAGCCAGAAGATAGATATTTTGCTCAATGGAGCCATGTAACCTGTATCACTTTTGGCTCCTCTGCTTTATTAATTACTTCTTACCTGACACAGTAGAAATCTTGTCCAATAAATTTTCCAGTCACACTGTTTAGCTGGGCTGTTTGGAAGTGTACTTTCTCATGATTGATTTGGAGTCTAATGTAATACCTCGTTAATTCTCTCTGAACTGTTGTGCATATTTATTATAGTTTTGAGTAAACAGAAATGTGTTCAAATTGCATAATTACTTATGCAATTGTCCAAGATGACTTGGAAGCAATCCAGGTATAAAGAAAAAGGGCTTTGAGTCATTATTGTAAGTAGCTTTGCACCTGGCCCATGCTCAACAGACCTAAATTACAGGGATTTTTTGCCATTGCCATTAATGTCATGCAATTCTTTTGCTTATACCATCTGAATCATTCTATTATATTTCTATAATATAATAAAAAGGGCTTTTTAAAAATATTTTCAGTCTTACTATCTCCTTACCACATAGTGTAGTTGCCATAAATTGAATTGTTCCATGGGTGACCCAGTCCACTATAACAAGTGGAGCCCCTTATATAAATCTTAACATTTAATGGATGTTTGTTTGCAACAAACCAGACTGCCTTAAAATAGGAATGGAAGTGCAGCTTAATAATAAATACTGTGTAACATAAAATGTACCATGTGGTACAGACTCAGAAGAAACAAGTTGATGCTTTAATCAATCTGTGAAAAATGATGTGATTATCTCTTATTCTAATTTAAAACATTAACTGTGTTTGCACTCTTGAATTATCAAAGTGCAGTTTATCATATTGTACTAACTCATCTAGGGAGGCAGACTAGGTCTCCTCCTCCTCCTAACCTTTATAAACTATCACCATTTATATTAACAAAATTCACCGTATTATTTCAAATACTTTAACCTTAAAAGGTAAAAAAAAAAACTTTTTTCATCTATTTTAAAACACTAAACTTTTCTTTAAAAACAATTCTAAGATCAAAAAGTTTTAATATATCTTTTTAAAACTTTTTTAACTTTAAAGTTCACTTTCAGTTAGACAAATAAAGTTCCAACTAACTCCAATTAACTCTTTAAATTTAAATCACTCCCTCCAAATTGCCCTCATAAAGTAAAATTTTTCTTCTTGCATACATCCTTTTTAAAACTCTAAACTTTTCTTTAAGCTAATACATCTTTTTCTTTAACTTTTCTTTAACTTTCTCTTAACATAGATACTTTCAAATACACTTTCAGTAATATGTTACAAGCTTTAAAAATTACTTAAACATTATATATAAAGGGGGGGAAAGTATTTTCAGACCCACTTTATATTAAAACTTTCTTTCAATTGCAAATATCAGAACGATAAAAATCCATCCGAATGCCAATTGACTCATGAAGTTTAAGTCAGTCCTTCCATCTTATCTTCATGAAATAAAATCTTTTTCTTTTCTGGAACGTTTATCAAGTAGTTACAAACTTCTCTTTTCCTCAAGGATTTCTCATCCTTGTTAGTGTCCATGAAAAAAGGAGTCCCATACTTGTCCTTTGACAAGTTGCAGATTTTCTTGGAACTCTTCTTTCTATTGTGTTGGGAGGTTTATATTTAAACCATCATAATAAAAGTTGGTGTCAGGTTTATATTCCAAAACTGCAATTGACTCCTCTACATTGTCAGCTACTTGTGAAATTGCCTGGGTGGTTTGATAACTTTCTACACATATTTGCATCTCTGAAATAGTTTGAGTAGGTTTTTTTAAACATCCTTGGAACATAGCTGGTCTATGTCCCAAAGGTGCTTTTTAAAGAGGCAGATGGACTTTGTTTTTCTTTGAAGACATTTCACTTCTCATCTAAGAAGCTTCTTCAGCTCTGACTGGATAGTGGGGAATGGAAGGCTTTATATTCCTTGTGGACAGCTGGTCATTTTCATTCTTTTAGAGCAGGGGTGTCAAACTCGCCACATCATATGACGTGTCACGACGTATTGTGAGTTTTTCCCCATTGCCGGAGCTGGGATGGGCACAGTTTTGGCATGACCCATCCAGCCCACGGGCCAGCAGTTTGACACCCCTGTTTTAGAGAGTCATTGAGGCCACTTGGAGGTTTGTCTGTGTCCTCATGGTCACCTGAGTAGTTCAAATGGATGTGGAGCCTTCTTGGAACTGCTGAAAGGACTGCTGTGGAGCTGTACTTTCTGTAGGATGTTTTCTGCCCTGTGTGCCTTCACTGTTGAACATAGGCACAGGCTGTTGGGGATGAGTCTGTGTTGTTTGCATCTCAAACTGAAACTCAAATGGTTCCTGTAGTCTTCAGAGCTGAGGAAGCTTCTTGGATGAAAAGTGATAGTCTTCAAAGAAAAGCAAGAAAGTCCAGTTGCCTTTTGAAAAAGCACCTTTGGGACAACTATGACTTGGATGACTGAGAATCTCCATAGACATTTAGCTGGTCTATGGATTGTTGGGTTTTATTTAAGGATTTTTCAAATACATCTCTAATAGTTTGCTCCTCCATCTTCTTACTCTTTAGTCAAAGAGTAGCTTTTTTGTAAGTCACTGAAGAATTGCTGGCCAATCAGAGATCATAAAAATCGGAAAGTTTTAGCCACTCATAGCAAAGCAGACCAAGCTACAAACGACTAAAAATAATAAACTAGAACCACAACTTTCTACCCTTATATTTCTCCATCATTAAAAAAAAAAGATACTCCACACTTCCTTATTTAGCTTGCCTTAGTAGCCTTCTCATTGTTTAACAATGAAGAAATCCCCAAAATGGCACAGATCCTCAAAAAGGAATAACAGGCTGTGGCTAAATATAGCCTCTATTAGTTTAATAAAGATTAATAGTCCTTAAAATTATTAAGAAATGACAGGCACAACTTACTGTCCATTTGAAAAATAAATTCCAAAATAGCTGCTTCTTCAACAACATATTGATTGCAGCCTCCCCCTCCCCCAGCTGTCTGCTTTGAAGCACAGCTCCTGAAGCTACTTGCAGATCTTTGCTATATGGAGGATCTTGTGGGATGAGTCTAGGACTTTCTCTAACCCAAGAGAGTCATATAAACTAAAGGAATGCCAGTTTCTTCTGTTGGTAAGTTGAAAAAGCAACAGCCAGGGAAAAACCCTTCAGGGATTTTTCCCTGGACATATCGTTTAGTTGGCCATCTTCACTGGAGGTCATTCTTAACTACCCTGGAAAGAATCAGATTATTGAAAACAGACCTAGATTACCCCTAGATGTCCCCTAGATGGAAAAAAATAGTCTATGAAATTAAACATTATCTATTCATCAAGAAATGGAAATGTTGAAAATCAGAATCTCTTCCCCCTTGTTGTCGAAGTCTGCCTTGAAGATTTGAGAGACAAATCTAGGAAAAGATGAAGAGTAGAGAAAAATAGTAGATTCTGTTCATCTTAATGGCTCTTTAGCAATCTTTATTCTGGAAAAGCTTTTCTTGGTATTCTTTTCTTCATAGTATTGGTTCTGTTCAATCATGCCAAAACTTTTCTGCAGGATTGCTTGCTTTCATGTTTTGGGGTCAATATTGCAGGAAAATGAGAGTGGCTTGTGCATGTTACACTGCCATAATTGCATTTTGTGCTAGTATTCCAAGTATAGTCAACATAGTGTAGCTTTGAATATGACTTCTGGAAGATGTGTTTATATTTACTACTATCTTCCATAGTATGCCTAGCAAACTATCTAAACTTTCTGTTATTTTTCGTAAGCAGGCTTTTAATGGGAGTAGGAGAGAAATATTATAAATTTAGACAAGCCCGAAGTTAGTAATGATGACACTGAAGTGACAAAATATGTAGATGTTCCATCATAAACTTCGCCTTTTGATACGTGTATAATACTGCACACAAGTTCATAAGAGATGGAATTTGTTGCATGTCACAAATTTCATCACCTACTTGGCCTGTGTAAGTAAATAAGTAACACATGCATTTACAGGTTTGAGTGTGTTTGGATTAGGAACTTCCTTTTATTTCCTAACATATAAATTACAACCAAACATTGTAAAAAGATTTATTAGAGCAGAGTTATTACACAACCTTTGTGTAATGAAGACTTATGGATTGTTCACAAACAGCAAAGGATGTGGCTCAGTGACTTTCCTTGACAGTCTATAAATGCTTATGTTAATAGTTATGGAGTTTTGTTATGACTTAGTGCAGAGGTCTCCAACCTTTCTGGGCTCACGGCCTGGAGGGAAGGAGAGCAGCTTCCAAATTGGTGCGCACATGTGCATGCAAACAGTGCCGTGCACATTGGCACAGCACTAGCGGCCCCATTCGTGCATACACAAATGTGCCGCGCACACCGGCCTGGTACTAGCGGCCCCATTCGCGCATGCGTGAATGGGCTGTGCAGACCCGTCTGGCACTAGCGGCCCCATTCGCACCTGCACATGAAAACAGGGCCATGGGCGCTAGTGCGAGTGGGGGGAGTATGCATGCACACATGTGCACACCAGCCAGCCATTTCTGTGACCCGCTGGCCAAGAGGCCATGGCCTAGTAATGGGCCACAACCCATAGGTTGGGGACACGTAGAAACATCCTAGAAGCATCACACATTTGTGATGTTCATTGGGCATTATTATCAAATAATTTAATTCACGGCTGTATTGGTGTCGCATATGGTTGTCAAACGCTTCAGAAAGCACACAAATGGTTAGATGTATTGTTTTGTTATCATTGTTACACATGAGAGAAGAAAAATATTTGGAAACAGAGAGATTATATATGGATGAAATATCTAAAAATATTTAAATATTTAGATAAAAATATCTAAAAATATTTTCTCCTTTTCTTTAGGACCTCTTTGCTCTTGATGTGGAGCCTTATCGGTATAGTGGAGTAAACATGACTGGTTTTAGAATTCTAAATACAGAAAATAGTCAGGTGGTGTCCATAATTGAAAAGTGGTCCATGGAACGGTTGCAAGCTCCTCCAAAACCTGATTCGGGTTTGCTGGATGGATTTATGACGGTATGAACACCAATTAACCTTCACTTGTCAAATATTTGATATTATTTCCTATTTTTCCTCTTGGGTATCTTTGATTGTCTAATTGCTCACTAAGATTATGTCCTCCTTTATGCCTCAGTTCTGGATTTTATCTCAGTTTCTGGATCTGAAAAATAAAGTATAACTGTCCACATTAATACTCCAACAAATGACTTGAACAGTTTGGTGAGGTTATGTACCTAACAGAGCCACACGCCCCAGCCATACATCATGGATGTTTGGAGCTCCCATGCTAATGATAAAATCAACTGTATTAAAAGATTCTCTGTATTTATGCTTCTGGTTTGATGTTGGGTTGATAAGCTACTGGCCTTCCCTTTTCTGGCTTTATGCAGCCATGATGGTCATCATTGTTACTGTGAACCACATATTGTTATTTATAAGACAAACACCCGTAAAGGTTTTCTAAATTACCAATTAAATCAATCAATCAATCAATCAATCAATCAATCAATCAATCAATCAATGTATTTCTTTAACCACAGAAACAGTTTATGCATATTGCAGCTCTATAGGACAGCTAGAAAGAAGACTGTGCTGCCAAATACAACATTTATACTGCCATTCCTGAGTTGATGTCAAGCCTAAATGGATAGTCAGAGAGCATGCCCTGGCAACTCAGAGTCCAGATCTCTTTTGATTAATGGACACACTTATTCAGCCGAAGAAAGGTGGGTCCTCCCATAAAAAGAACCCCGAATGTAGTTTGAAGCAAGTATATATAGATTTCTTATTTGTACTTAGTTACATAAGAGGAAGTCAGCATGCAGTAGATAAGCTATAGAAGTTATAAAAAATACTCATGTATGCCTTCCATGGTTTCGATCACATGTTTAACCCACAGGCTTGTAGTTTCTTATGGAACGTTCCACAATCCTAAAGGCCAGCTAAGGCCTGAACATTAATTCTGTCATTTCAACATAAGAACCTTTTGACCAATTGTCTAATTATCAGAATCCTGATTAATACCATGTCCTCTTTTGGAGAATTTCAGCCACTACAAACTTGACTGCATCCTTTTATTTTTGGGCTGAAATATTTATAATTAAACATTTGTGTTTGCAAAAAAAGAGCCAAGGAGGAGTCAGAATTTGCTTACAAAATAAAGAGTTATTGCTAGCACTGGACTGCTTCCATTTTTTAAAATACACTATGCTTATATTGCTGAGACATCTCATGTTCTCTTTTGTCATAATAATACAAGACAATAGGAAGCTCATTGAACTTCCCTGTGTCTGGAAAAGGAAAGACCCATTATTGGTAGTGGTAATACAGTCATTTGTCACTGTATAAGTTCGCAGAGCTTATGCATTTCTCTCCTGGCTTTATGTCAGAGCTTTAGTCGGAAATAAAGAAAAAAGGAATTGGATTCATTTATGGAGCCTCATGGCTCAGTTAACCCCTTTAATTGGTTCCTAGGAGCTATCACTGGAGCCTGTCTATTCAGCCACAAAATAGGCTGAATAGGGTGCCAGTGATGGAAGGCAAAACTTTTCAAGGAAGTCTTATTAGGTCTTTCTCTTAGCTATAGAGAGTTTATTTTTGCAGTGGCACGAATATTACAATTGTTTTTGCTGTGGCATGCAGTATGGAATGTTTCATATTGTGTGTTCCTTTTTACACACACCTGTAGGTTGTTCTTGTATTGAGAAATGATTCTATAGTTATATTTTACATGTAAAAACAAAATTGGTGGAACAGAGTCCATGTGAGATGCTCCAAGAGCGGAAATGGTCCATAAATATAATAAGGCTATAATTAAATAAATAAAATCTGATAATGATGGAAGGGAATGGATAGGATAGAAAAAAGAGATTGTATGCCATTTAGTTATATGGTCTACTCTATACCCATCACTGGAGATCAGAATGATAAAGAGGGGTAGATTTTTTTTAAACTTAGTTGGAAGCTCCTTTCCTGTTCTTTTCTCTCTGGAGGAAGGAGTTAGATGAATAGTAACCCAATGTTTAAATGCCCTCTAAGACTAAGATTAAACTTGTTTAATTGCCATCTTAACTGCTTTTAATGAATGAATGATTATTTTATGCATGCCGTTCTGATTCTTGCTGTGATCCAAAAAGGCTTAGGAGCACTTTGGTCTTTGATTGAAAGATTACCTTTCCCAGTATAAAAGGTGGTGAGTAGGAGACTTAGTAGAAGGAAGGAATCTTTCATTTATTAAATTTATATAGACAACCATCTCAAGTACATGACTCTGGGCAGCTACGAAAAATGAAATAAACAATGAAATAAATAATAAACAAAATTATAAATAACAGAAATAGTAGCTAAACAGAAATAGTAGCTAAAGAACCACAATATCACTAACAATCATTGTAGACAACACAGTCAGTTAATGGGCTTGCACACAGCACCAGGATCCCAGACCTGATGGAAAAACTAGGTCTTTAAGGGTTTTGCTCGGCTCCATATCTGAAGCTTTACCACTTGAACCAATCTATAAATATAAAGCATGCTTTCAAAACAGGATGACTTTATAAATGAGGATAATTTCATGACACAAAGAGCTTAGTGATACCTTAATTCTTTTGGATGGAGTTCTCAGTGAGAAGAAGCAAAGGTTTCTGAGACAAATGAATGTCTCATAAATGCTAGAAGGGCTTATAGGAAACATAGAGCTCAGTTTTTCTGAATGGGGCAGGGTGGCAGCATTAAGCCTCAGGTTCCTTGAGACAATTAATGTATTTCTTAGTAGACTGAGCATTTCAGGTACAGAGATTTGTTCTTCCAAGGAATGAGGGAAGAGAGAGAATACCAAAAGGATTCCTCTTATTTTGTTTAAATGTGGAGAGAAAAATCTCTTGAGCTCAGTTTCTTTTCTGTCAGGAGGATCCTGCTTTTTGATTTTAATACAATGACATTTTAAAGCTTTGTCTGAGGTATTCTAGCTATGCGAATTGATTTTGCACTGGAAAGGAAAGCTTTCTAATGAACTGGTTCACATTTGGGCCATGTGTACAAGACAACCTACAGAGCCATATGTATGAACATTGTAGTTTGAGAATTGGTCAATAAAGGTATGTCACAAATATCATTAATAACACTTTTTTTACTTACATCTTTATTTTGCTAGAAAGAACAAAAAACTTTTGACCATTCAGTTCATATACTTTTGAATGAAAAAAATGACTCCTTAATTCATCCCTGACTTTAGACAACCTGTCTGTCATATAATAGGTATAATTACCATATAATTAACAGGTTATACTTGCCATATAATTTTTAACAGGTGTAAAAAAAATAGTAGCTTCTTGTATACTTCTATAAGCAGTCTAACATTTAAACATTTTCCATTACAAAAAAAAATACTCCTGTCTAGAGTGAATTCTTCTCATAGTTGTATATGAGTAAAAAAAAGGCCATCATTGCTACACTTATGAGAGATCCTGTTATAATTCTGCTCTTGAGTATCGAAAGTTTGATGGAATTTAAGTAATTTCTCAAATACTCTACATGTCTTTGTTCCACAAACTATTGTAGTAATATACAAATTGTTCTCCAGTCTTCCTCACAGCGTGCCTTAGAGATTAATTAGCCAATGTTAATATGATACTTAGAAAATATGAAGTACTGCATCATTATTAACACAGAAATCAAAGATATTGCCACATAGTATCATTACATACTATAACGAGTAAGGATTTATGTTAAAAACGAAGTTACTTATTCAGTAGAAAGGATTTCTATAAAACCTTAATGAATCATTTTCTGTGAAACTAAAAATAGCTTTCAGACAGTGAACTTTAAAGAAAGAATTGGCAATATCTGTAAGATCCAAAATCTAGTTTCACATATAAAATAATATTTTATTTCTCGACAACTTGTCAGTTCTAAGGAATATTGATCTTTCTGTCTTTGTGGCTCCTGTAAACCTATCCCTGGTGCTCCATTTCTGAGGCTGCCTAAGATGACCATGTCTGTATCTCCTAGGCCAGGGGTAGGCAACCTTGGCTCTTTTATGACTCGTGGACTTCAACTCCCAGAATTCCTGAGCCAGCCATGCTGAGGGGAAAGGGAGAGGTTTCCAAGCTGAGCCATGCTGGCTCAGGAATTCTGGGAGTTGAAGTCCACGAGTCATAAAAGAGCCAAGGTTGCCTACCCCTGTGACCTAGGCAAACATGGTTTGTAGACTAAATGCCAAATCTAGCTAGAATCTAGAAACAACTAAACAATTTTTCCATCTTTTCTATAGTGGTTGGGACAGCATTCTCTCAACAATCTTTCTCCTCTTCCCATTTCACATCTCACTCTACTACTCACATTCTTGCTTTCCTGTTCTCTGCCTCTTCTCTTCCATGTCCCCATCACTTTCTGCTTTTTCATTCTCCCTCTTTCTGGTGCTCTTATCATCATAACAGGCCATCTCTTCTGTAGCCCTCAAGATCAGGATCCAAGCTCCCCTTCTCTATCTTGTTCTTGAACTTATGCCTTTCCTATTGTAGGATTCAGGCTTTCTTCTCCCTAGTTGCTCCTGATCTAGAACCAGATCTCATCTCCCTTCATTATCTCCGGCTCAGAATTCCTCAGCCTCTGCTATCTGTCCAGCACAGGTACCAGGCTTCTTACAACCATTGTTACTGTTGTTACAATTTCTAAACAGGAGGCTTCAGGAGAAATATAGTTGGTACTATGAATGTGCGTTTATGAGTGCTTATCTAAGTGCTGTGTGTATATGTATGAATATATATATATATAAAACACATATACATACACATACACACACACACACACACACACACAAACAGCACTTAGATAAGCACTCATAAATGCACATTAAAATAAAGGAGACTCCATGTCAGCTACCTTGAAATTCTAGAAAATGTATGTGCATGTAAATGCACAAATAAATATATGGTTCCAGAACACATGGAATAAAAAACTAGCTACCTTTTAAAAAAAAAAGTCAAATTCCATTTTCAGTCCTACTGCTATTTTATATGTAATTTCTTATCCAAATCACTTCTCAGTTTGTTAAAGTGTTGGGATATGACTACTGAACCCTTTGTGATTGTCCACATAATTTGCCTCTTAAATACATGAAGAGGCTATTTCAGGCACATCTTCAGTTGGCTAAAAAAGATAAGTAGAACAACAACAAAGCTTTATTACAATCTTAGGCCAGATAACACCACATAGAGATACACACCTAAAATTGTGGAGAAGACTAAAAAGTAGGTGTAAAATATAATAAAATTTTAACAATATAATTAATATGGTAGTAATAACTTAAATAGCAGTGGCAATTGCCAAGAGTAGCACTAATTTTCACTCATTGTCGGGACAAATATAATAGTGGCATAAAATTAGGAAACTGAAACATCAAGTCTCCTGGTCAGAGAGCAGTAAAAATAACCACTGTATTTTCTACCACAGAAGTTCTTTAAAATGGGATAAATTAATGTTTTCCAAGACTCCCTGTTATCAGAGCAAGGAAGGAGCCTGTGTCTTAGGGACTCCTGAATAACATCAGTCCTTCTTATCTGACTAAATCTTGCACTCCACATAGCAATATAATTGTGAACTGGTCTGCCTCACACAGAATTGAGAGAGAAAAAAATGCTGCAGTGCAACATTAAAACTTCATAAATGCTAAAGAAAATCAAAAGGGTCACAATTCTATCTCTAGATTATTTGCTCAGTAGGTTTTAGAAAGCATTCTTTATTTACACAAGCTCATTTAGGAACTCATAATGTGTTTTGTAAGTGGAATTATTCATCGCACTATCAAAGGTCAGCCTTTTACTGTCTATCACTGAGTGGTATCTATTGCAAGTACACTGTCACTTCAAATATTGTTTATGTAAAATAAATTCAGAACAATGCTTGTAAATATAAATTATTATTACTGTGTGCATCTACTTAATTGGAACATATGATAGCAAGAAAGTTGTTTTAATTTCCTATCCCCTGGGAAACCGATTTATCTTAATAATACCAATGGCTGATTATATGGGAAAAAAAACATTAGCATATAAAATCTGTCTAATGGGCGTGCATCTAGCTGGTGCCAATTAGTTAAATGCCACATAGCCAGGTGTTTGTTGGCATAAAATTGTGACTTCTGGACACATGGAAAGAAACCAATTCAAATGTACATTAGATTCTTTTTTTTAATGAACAGATCAGCTGCCTCACTCAAGAAAGAAGAGCTTTTAATGGGAGAGTCAATTTTCATTAAAGATGGACAATAATGTGCTTCAAAAATGTTATGCAATGTGTTTATCACCTGGTCAGAAATGGAGGCTGTAATCACCATTGTATTTAGAGTGATTCCCTTTTCTCTCATTGGCTATTTTTGCCTTTTACACTGTGTGGTGTAAAAATGAAGCCACAGCTGATGAAGTTCTGAATAAGTTACTTTGTACTCTCTCTCTCTCTCTCTCTCTCTCTCTCTCTCTCTCTCTCTCTCTCTCTCTCTCTCTCTCTCTCTCTCTCTCTGTGAGAGAGAGACAGAGAGAGAGAGAGAGCTCTCCATGTGATCAATTGAAACAGGGTACATGTTGAGAGACTCTATTTGTCTCTCAAGTTGGTTCCCATCTGATGCATTATGTGGTGGCTCTCAACATTCTTTCCTTTATGTTTGGAGACAGATCCAGAAATTATCTATCCCCCAAAATGGCTTTCTGCCTGCATATCCACCTTGTCAGAATCTTATGTGTCCTCCTCAGAATCATCCAGTGAATAAAGCTTTTCAATGACCAAGCCAACCATTTGAACATGGTATGTTAGAAAGAAAACACAAAGGAAATAGCTTGGCATCCAGCATAAAGATTATACAATGAACTATGATATGTAAGTAGTTTTGGGATGTAGCTGTTAAAGCATGAGTCTTAGCTTCATATGTCCAGGTTTTTGGACATTCTTTCCATTATTAGATTTTCAAAGCCATAATGGGTTAACTTGGTTTTGGGTTCATATGTGTGGACCATAATGGTTTAGCTATAATCCATGATGATTCAAACTGAGTTAGTGTGATGTATGCTTCTAGTCATAGCAGAGTGCAAGGCTGATATAACAAAAGTAATTATGCTCATTGTAAATTTGCTAAGTAATTATCACCATAGAATTTAAGGCAGTCAAAAAAAGTTTAATAATATTTGAAACCATACTCAAAACTATTCCAAATTGTCTTCATCAAGAAATCTGAATAAATATATTAATAATTTTCAACAGAGGTTAACATTAATTTATAATATGCTTAGTGAAAAACAGATGTTAATTTTTAGTATTTAGTAAATTGCTTCTTTAGCAAATTTTATCAATTTTGTGGCAACTGTGCATTGCTTTAGACTCCAAGCGCTGTATCCTGCATGTTGGAACTCAAATCTATTACATCAGGAAGAATAATATTTTATAAATATTAGAGTCAATATCTACTGGATGGAGTTTTTGTTGCTATTCATCCTAACACTGTACCTTTGAAATGCTTACTTATAACTACAATTAATCTACAAGTCACAGTCTATATACTGAACTGAATAATTCTTGGGATAGGAATTTTGGGTTTTTCAGAAAGTTACATATATTCTATTTCTTTTTCCCCATATTACCTAGCATAAAAAGGATAATGAGGAGGATTATTTGTTTTTCGGAGGCATGTTAGATATAGACATTTATTCCCAACAATATACTATATTTCTTACTACTTATAAAAGAAACTAATCTCTTTTGCTAAACAATCAAGGGTATTCATCAAAATTCTGCTCATTGTAAATTTGTTAAGTAATTACTACTATAGAATATAGTAGTATAGGAATATAGGAATATTCTATTGATCTTCTATTCTAACATTTTTCAGCCTGCAAAATACCTTGTGTCATAAATGATATGTAACTACCAAAGTAAATGTTAAAATAAAAAGAGGGAAAATGTGATTTACAACAGTATAAGATGAAACTAGGTAACTATATCTGATGATAGGTAAAAGCAATTAGCAAGGAAAGCTATATTAATGAGCCTTCAGAGCCTGGGGATCATCTTAATTACATATACTAAGCTGTGACTTACAGCAAACTATATTTTGAAAGATTAACATAAGAGCAATTGGAGCAATTAAGTTATATGATATTCCTGAGAGTCTGAGGCCTAAATTTACATTTCCCCCCATAAAATATATATACTCAGTAACCTATACTGTATACCTATCAATGTTGGGATAGGAATATAGGTTTTATTTATTACCTCAGTTCACTCTCTTTTAAAAAAGAGAAAAAAATCAATTGCATGCCATGTTTAAAAGTGTCTTTTAAAAATGTTTTATTAATAGGGGAACTGGAAAATTAGTCACTGTTCCTCAGCTTCTCCAGCCTTTTCTTAGGCTAATTGCAGTAGAAAGTAGAAACGGTGAAATTATGGTGACTTGAGGACTGTTTTTAATGTTGAAAATATTTGTAGTCAGAACCTGCAAAACCATGAAACACCACATTTTGCTCTGAAGTGTTCTGAACTTGGAATAAAAGAGACCAGATTCTGGACAAAACTAGGGACATGAGTTATTCTGCTGCATCTTGGGACATTTGAAGTGATCAATCTCAGCTTCCAGCTTTTCAAGTCTGTAATGTTTTTTATACTGCCACTAGCTACTGTGAAAGCAAAGTAGACAGCTGTGTTGCATTCATATTTGATTCTTAGATAAAGTAGTGATCTGAGAGACCAATTATACAAATATTATTCATTTTGAGAAATAAAACAACCCTATTTCCTCTAATCTTAGGGAGACAGGATTTAAGTTGTTGTTGTTACATCTTCATAAAGACAATGAGAGCATAAGTTAAATGTAATTTAACTCTGTTGACAAAATCCATGCTTAATTTCATTTAATTGATAGGCATGACACATGCTTAAATTTCCTTAAAACGTGCTGAATAACCATAGATGTATTCAATGTCTTATAGGTTGCATCTCTTTGTTGCATTTTCTGGAAATGCATTTTTTTTCCATCATCATTTTTGTGAAATCAGAGTGTCCTATTAAATACTTGATTTTTTCTTTTAGTTGCTTTTGGTTTGAATGTCAGGCGCCTATATTGATTTACATGTGAGATCAAGAAAAAAAAAAGTTGTTCGATAATGCAGCAGGAAGAAAAGCAGTATCAGGAGAGAAGTTTGTCAGAATCCCAGCTATCTGGTTTATTAGACTTTTGCTTGTACTTAATTGCTCCACTGGGAATACTACTCAGTAACAGCTACACATCTAGTTCTGGCCTTAGATTTAGCAAAGGAATCTTTTAGGTAAGTTATCTACTAGTGGGAAAGCATTACACCTGTATGGTTCCTGCTGCTTCTGTTGGGCTACCTCCTGCTAGAATGCATAACATTGTTTAGAACTGCTTGACAACCAGATTATTGTAACATTTATCTTTCCCCAGTGGAGCCACAAAAAAATAGAATGCCTCATTTGTTGCATGCATATTATTTTGGGAGAAAAATGTATCTATCCTTTATAGTACATTTCAAAATGGAAATACTGGATTAACTATAACACAGTAAAATTTGCAATGAATCCATGCCATTAATTTGTAAGAATTAATGCGGCATAAATGTCATTTCGTGAATAATACTTGTATAGCTGCTTTGAGTTGAAAGCCAGATGTTTGTAATTTAATGAGGTGGCAAAGGTGACAACTTGGAAAGTTACCTACGAACTGTTTGAGTCTCTGGATCTTAAGGAAGTATATAGCATACTTAGTGATCTTTACTCTGCAACATATGGATTATGTAGGACCCTGCCCTACTGAGTAAAATAGCCAGAGAGGAGACTTGCAAGACTTGCAGTCTTGCAAAATTGATGTCAGCTTTGCAAAATAGTCTAGACAAGAAGCACATCCAGCTGAACTAACTCTAATTTATTGTAAGGCGACATTAACAGAATTTTTGAAAGTCTAAAAGTACATTTCTCCCCCATTGCCTTTATAGCCCACAAACCTAGGGAGAGTCCTTCAGAGATGTTTGCCAGGCTCAAATTCCTGCTGCAGGCTCAGCTGCTGTTGTTCTGACCATTGCTCTGTCTGCAGCTTTTCCTTCTGTCTCAAATTCAAATTCATCCCCACATACCATTACACCGTGAAACTGCCTTTACAGATCGATTCTGCCTGTGCAGTACAAGAATCCAGAAAATGTCTACTATGGGTCTCACCCTATCAAGAGCATGTGGCTAGGTGTTCTGAGAGTTCTCCTCCTCTAGAATAGCCCAAGGAGAGGGTAGATCCCACTCTCATCTCTTCTAGTAGTCTACCACAATCTAGCTTTTCTGGAAAGCCATTTGAGACTGAATTAGTGTGGAAATGATGAGTGCCAGAAAGGATATTAATTTGTTACTATTATTTCTCTTTGGTTTTATTGTGCACGAACATATAGTACATACAGGCATACTCTTCTATTAAAAACAGGAAATACTAGTGTCTTTCACCCACTTTTTCTATTGTGCAGACACCTTTGATAACAAAATAACAATAACAATAACAATAATAGAGTTGTAAGGGACCTTTGAGGTCTTCTAGTCCATCCCCCTGCTCAGGCAGGAAACCCTATACCATTTCAGACAAATAGTTGTCCAGTCTCTTCTTAAAAACTTCCAGTGTTGGAGCATTCACAACTTCTAGAGGCAGTTGTGAATTGTTCTAACTGTCAGGAAATTTCTCCTTAGTTCTAGGTTGCTTCTCTCTTTGATTGGTTTCCATCCATTGCTTCTTGCCCTGCCTTCAGGTGCTTTGGAGAATAGTTTGACTCCCTCTTCTTTGTGGCAACTCCTGAGATATTGGAACACTGCTATCATGTCGCCCCTAGTCTTTCTCTTCATTAAACTAGACATACCCAATTCCAGCAACCGTTCCTTATATGTTTTAGCCTCTAGTTCCCTTAATCATCTTTGTTGCTCTTCTCTGTACTCCTTCTAGAGTCTCAACATTGTCACTACATTATAAAGTGTAGTGAAGTTTGTAGCATAAATAACCTTTACTAAATTCACTGGGTTTGCCATTTATACTTGAATGTGCAAATTGCAGGTTAAATTTGTTATAATACATATGTGCAGCTAGATGATATGGCTCTCATCTAATTTATGTTTATTAGCTGAAATACTTGGGATGTGCAAGTTAAAATGTCAAAGACAAATTCTTAGCATGTATTTATATTGCCAATCAGCCACAGCATACTGTGAAAGATAATCTTCTATTAGAAATTGTATACTTAAAAGAGAAACAAAAATCCTGAGATTTTCATGCAAAGCATTTATTAAAATATCTTGGATGTCATATCTCTGTCGGCAAGAAGTTAATGATTCATTTGAACAGCTGATTTGCATCTGGAAGATAGCAAAAAGCTTCAGCCTGGTTGGTTAATATAGTTTTTTTTAATGCAGAACTTGAAATAAAAAGACTAGGGTCTTTTTAAATTTCTAAATAAAGGGGACAAATATGAATAGAATTGTTATCTTAATTAATGGTTGTTTGATTACTAGAACATTTAAAAGTGTTGCATCTGAAGTTAAATTTGATGATACGGAATTTTATCTGTGGTCTCAGACTTACAATAATTCCATGTGCAGACAATCAGACAGTTGGGATACCAAGTAATTAATATGACTGTATGAAAAAGTCTTTGAAGTGTTTGAAAACGATATGTTTATCTCCTGCTAAAATAAATTGTATGTGTGTGTGTGTGTTTACATACATACACACACACTTCTCAATATTTTGTGAAGTTGTGATTTGCTTGGGAAGACAGGGAAGACTTTTAATCATCAAAAATATAATTACAAAGAGGCTTTTTTTTAAAAAAAAAATCAGAACTGCAGTCAAATAACTCCTCTAGTCATTTAGCAGTTGTAATCCTAAATTTGTGTTTTCACATGTCTTGAGTGAGTGATGTTACAATTCACCATCCCATAACATACGGCTGTTGACTACATACTAAAGTTTTTGTGCTTTGGGAACAATACAGTATCATACAATATCAATGACCTGTTTTATTCTTCCTTGGCTTGTCAAGAATGTTCTCTGTTTTGTTACAGAACAAAAGGAAATTTAATATTTCAGGAAGCAAATTAGGCAAAGATTGATGGTATCTAGTAAAAAAGATAATGGAATGATCACCATTGGAGGACTAAATTCTTCATGTTTTTTTCTGTTTGCTAAAGCAGCCTCCTTTCATGCACCCACACCCACAAAAATACTCACTACCAAAAAAACCCTTATTTTATTTGCCTTTCTTCATGAATTTATATTTGCTTATTTTTATTGTGGCAAAACTAGTGTCGGACAATCATAAATAATCACACTGACAATTAATTGGAGAGGTTTAATAGGGTCAAAAGGCAGAAACGGAAAACAAATAACTACCCATTTAATATGCTATTGACTTCTCTCTTAAGCAATCACCACCATCATGATGATGATGCTTTTTATTTTCATTTCACAATGCTGTTTAAGCTGTTTATATGACAGAGCAAAATATAGGTGGCTTTTTGTCTGAGACCTGCCAGTTCTGTTGGTCTGTTTAAGTAGCTATGGAAGAAGAAACCTTTTGAGATTTGCCATTAATCTATATCACTAATGCCTCTGGAATAAAATCCAGATACTTACTGTTTCCACTTGTCTCTTAAAAACAATATGTTCATTTTATCTTATAAATTAACACTTTATAATAGGTTATATCAATTGTGCTTGCTTGGGTTACACACACAAACACAACATAAATGATGAATACCAATTGTAACATTTTCACAAGATAGGCAATTCTGTAAAAAAAAAAAAAGTGAATGTTGGTTCCATGGAAGACATTTTGTTACTGCCATTTATATCAAATTTGAAGGGTAGTTTGTATAAATGAGGGAAATTCTAAGGTGCTCAACTGAATCCCTGTGAGGTCTATCTTTTGGGGGTTATCTTATTATTATTCTTTTTCTTTCTTCTCTTTTTCTTCTATTCTTCTGCCTCTTATAGACTACTTTTACTTTCAGAATTGTGCTTCTGGCAGCTTTGCCATACATATGCTATATTCTGCATACCAAAACATAGGAGGGGAAAAAATGAAACAATGTCCTAAATAGATCTTAGAAACCAGCATTTCCTAGCTTTGCAAAACAGAATTCCCCAGCCTTGATTTTGGGGCTGAAAACAAATCAATTTGTTTACAGCAATCTGCTGTAAATATTGCTCATTGTACTGTCACAATCTTGTCAGAAGGGGCTTCTCATAGTTAGTGTATCAACTCAAAACATTTCATTACACGTGATCTGGCTCACAGAGCCTGTGGAGAAACCATTTATCTTTCGAATGATTGGAGATGATCATGCCCATCTGACTGGACAAAAATGTTATTTTGAAAATTGATGTCAGTCCATTACTAAGAGGTTCTTTATTCCAACATAAATACTGGATAGCTGTTTTTCAAAAGGTTGTGCAAAAGTCTGAATATTATTCTATAAGACAGTAGAATATTATTGATCTCAGAATAAAGTAAACTAAAATACAATGTCAAAGCTTACATTTTTGAAATAGTTGTTTGGCACATCCCAAAATATTTGGTTGTTATAAATATCAGTATTAAACTCTATCTGTGTTTCTTTCAATTTTTATACATTTCCTATTTTTATATACTAGCTTGCCAAAAACATTGTAAACATAGTTCCTGCTTATGGCACATATACTTTTCAGAAGAAAGCTCTCGGCCAATTTTTTTTAAAAAATTAAGTGTTGGGAGAGGAAGAGGGGAAAAAAAAAACAGCAGCAGCCTCTATGTATCTAATAAGGAAGGAAAAAATGATAAACATTTCCTTTTTCCCTCTGCCAAGGTACAAACAAGATAAAGGCTAGATGTTGAAATATTTGCCAGATATAGAAATGGGATATAAGTTGCCATCCTGGAAAACAAAAACAGGTTTTATACATTGCACTAAGTCATATTATGCTTTGAATGGTTTGGTTTAGTATGCTAACTCATTGATTATGTTTTGTACAACATGGTTTATATCATAGTGTGTTGATTGATTTAAAAAACAATCAATAGGTTAGTCATGTCTGATGGACTATAGTAATGCATTCCAAGGAGAGATGCAAGATAAGAGACAGCAGAGTCTGGACCTGGATTCTAGGAAGAGGAAGCGATTTAGGATAGTAATTCCCTAGAATCTCACAGGGTATACCCACTAGATATGGGTAGTATAGGTTTAATCTGGCAAGTTTTGTGTGAGTAGATAAAGAATTTGGCTGGATTGTTTAGGTCATCCTCAGGCTAGGTCTGACATCATGCTTAGCACAATGTGATCTCAGTCTATTGGTAAATTACTTTGGCTTTTCAAGATTAATATATGTCCACAAGTAAGTAAGAAGTGAGTCATGTTGTATCTGGCAGTAGTGAACTTCATTCCCAAAGAATAATGTGTTGATGAGTCCCAAGTCTGGATTCTGACTATCTCCACAATGAGCAGTCCTTGGTGCTCTCTGAGCTTACTTGTTTTCTTGAAGACATTTCATTACCCAGTGACTAGGTAATATCATCAGTGCTCCATAATATCTCTAAAATAAAATTCTATGTGGAATTCTTAGTGCCCTCTGAGCTTGGTTTTATTGCCTCAGTTTTGATCATATTCTCACCACAGCTGGCAGGGCAAGCTACTATATATAAATAGTAGCTACATATAATATATATAAATATATAAACCCTCTCCCCACTTGATGGTGTCACCTATTTGAGTAATGAAACTTCTTCAAACAAACCACCACACTCAGAGAGTGATATAAGTACTGCACATTTCAACCTTGAACCTCAAATATTCTCTTCTATTAGAACAAATCTATGTGTCTGTTTCAACATAGTAGAAAGAGTTCTTACTTGTGAATATATACATGGAAAATGCTGACACCTGCAGTGAGATAATATTGATATCTATAGCTAATATCTGTAGTGGGAGGAAGATGATATCTTCAATGATATATTTCTTAAGGCAACCAAATCTGCTAATCTTCAGAAATGACCCATGGAAGCTGACCCATTAAAGCTATTTTTATACTGCTTTTATAGCTGAAATAAAAACACAAACAAACAAACAGCTTAGATTTAAAATAGTTGGTAAAATAGTTGTTAGCATGTTGCATTTGTATCACTGCAATCTGATTCTATCTATACTTGGAGAATTTAATTTTAACTTTATTTTTTTAAGAAAGTATCAGACTAGAAAATCTGGGCCAGCAAAAAATCCAGAGAACCATTGGATGCCAAGAAACAAATTTTTGCACTTGTTCCTGCATCTAAAGGTCATAACCTGCTCAGATCTAGTCCAGAGAGCATATTTTGGGTCCTTTCTATCAAACCATGCCATCTTGAGGGACCCTGGAGTCATGCCTACTCAGTCGTAGCATTTGTCCAGTGAAACCACAATCTCCCAGAGATTCAGATGGCCTCAACTTTGTTAGCCTTTTGTAAGTCAGGAGGTTAGATCTCTGCTGTTGTGTGTTTGTGTGTTTTGTGAGTTGGATAATTGTTTATCCCAGCAAGGGCAGGGTTTGTATTTTATGAGGAGGTTTTGTTGTTGTTTTTTGTGTATACCACCCAAAGTCAATTTTTTGCAGCCTAGATCTACAATTGTTTTGTTTTGTTTTGCTTTTAACTGATAATATTATCATTCTGAAAATAATAAATGGTGTTGTTCCTAAACAGGACTTGGTTTGCAAGATATTGGGATTATATTTCCCAGAATTCTGTGTTAATTTAGAATTTGTGACTTGTTCCCAAGATATCTGGAAAACACAAAGTTAGATAAGGCTCTGTATATCCATCTGAAGGTGTTTGATTACATTTGTTTATTTAAAATATTTGTACAGTGTTTCTCACTTAAAACTCTTGAAGTAGTATTTAAACAAGTCAGATTGTCAAGCCTTGACAATAGTGAGATCTTGAAAAATGTGGCAAACGATAAAGCTTAATTACCTGTCATTTCTATTAAAAGATTAAACAGCGATATTGCATTGCACTGCAAGGGCTTTTTAAAAAGAAAATGTCAAAAACAATAGTTAATATTGGCAGTATTTCTTCCTTCTTGTTGGTGTGATGAGAAATTACAATGAAAGAATAGAGGTTAAATGTTCCATTTTAATAGAGACCTCCTTCAACAGAAAGGGTGGGTCCTCCAGGTTCTCTTCACAACTGAGCAGTTTTTATATTCTCCTGGGCTGCTCTTGTTTGTCACACTACTGTATTCTGACAACTTTCTGTCAGAAAACAGCCCTCTAGAGCAAGTGCTTGAGCTGAATAGAGAAGATATTCATATTATTGGCTGGCTGTCCCTTTCCCAAGGAAGGCAGAATCATTTCAAGATAGGATGTTGTTTGAATAGTAATCATGGATGGAATAATAACACTTACATCTACTGCATAATGCATTAACCTTGTTAGGTGGACTCAAATGACATACAGTGTTAGGATTTTTCAATCCATAATTGATGGCTTGTGGGACATATAAAATTTGGCCTATAGAGAGCAAAGCAAAAGAACTAGCTATTCAAAATACTGTTAATTTGCATGGCCTAAATGTATTAGAAATGAATGATAATACAGTATGCTCAAAGAAGTCTGTAAACAATAATCTATAACAGAATTTGCATATACTATAGCTACTGTAGGTTTGGGGTTTTTTTTGGTTTTTTTACAATAATGCTTTACGTTACACTAGCCCACCGGGGAATGCAGAGATCCAGATTCAAAGGGTAAAATGAGATCCAAGCACTTGTGGGTGTGCACATACAGTAGCCCCAGTCTACAACTTCTTAAACCCAGTATATTTTTCCTAGGATCATGCTGCAGCTCAAGGAGGCAGCTGTACAATCCTGGGAAGAGACACAGCCGCTTTAAAGAGAATGCAGACAGATGGAATGTGAGTGTTCTGAAACAGCTTTTGCTTTTGATTCAAAACACTACACAGCCTTCCATGAATCAGGTTGCCATGCATCAGGTTGCCATTTTTTTTATCATTTGGTAGTTCTAAGGCAGACATGTCAAACTCGCGATGTCACGTGACGTATCGGGACTGTTTTGCCATTGCTGGCAATGGGGCGGGCGCGGCTTCCGGATGACGCATCCGGCCTGCGGGCCGGCAGTTTGACACCCCTGTTCTAAGGAAAAGGAGAAAATTGAAAATGAGGCTGTTCTTTGGGCTGCAGCTTCTAATCTGCTATGATGTTTAATTCTAATTTGGCAGGTTTGAAAAATGATAAAGATGAATGAAGTTGTTATTTGGTGAGATAAGATGCAGAAAACATACTGTGGCCATTCGTTTGGACAATACCCCTTTGCCTCATTAATTATCTGCCCTGAGAAAACTGGATGAAGTCAATACTTTTACTAATTACTATGCTGAGTTTCATGTTATGATTTAAGAAATGATCCCTCTGTGCCAGATCATGAAAACAATGTCTAAAGAAGACATTGGATCCTCATTAAATGCAGTTCTGCTTCACTGTGCTTCACTTTTAATAGGGAGCTCAGAGCAACTGTGCAAAAGTCTGTGGCTTTGAAGCAATATGGTACTGTATTCACAGCAGTTAATGAAAAGTGACGAAAAAAGGCAATAGCTAATAGAGCCCAGCACACATTTTATTTAATTCTTAAGGAGAACTAAATTGCATAATGTCCTTGTGAATTGGTTAAAGCACTCCTTTGGTAATAAACATTTATTTAGGCATACCTTTTTTCTGTTGCTTAAAAAAATATGATTGCATGAAAAGCATAAACAT
Source organism: Azemiops feae (assembly GCA_023970755.1). NCBI lineage: Eukaryota > Metazoa > Chordata > Lepidosauria > Squamata > Viperidae > Azemiops > Azemiops feae. Next base: position 1,514,700 of record JALGBA010000235.1, read on the forward strand.
TGGTAGTTGGGCAATCCAGCATAGATATATGCTTACACAGTTGTCCATTTTGATTAATAGAATAAAGTGAACTTTTGAACATACTTTTTAAAGAAGTAATTGCCACTAAAACCTCTAGAGTATAGTTCTTAGTAGAGATTAATTTTTACAAAAAGCGGTGACGAGAACTAAAAGCTACTGCAAGCGATTCTCAAGTCATTGCCCTTGAAACCTCTAGGCTTTAGTTCTTTGTAGGAGTTAAAACAGTGGTGACAGAGCCTAAAGACCACTTCTAGTGCTTCTCTAAAAGACTCCTGGACACACAGTAAAACTTCCCCTTGTTATCCTCCACTCTATGCCTAAGTGTTCCACATTTAGCCTTTGGTGTTTCCCAGTCTCTTGGAATAGATTTTTCTGGCAGATGCTATTCTGTGAGTAAAAGATTAGGCTCAAAAATAATGGGAATGTCATTGAAATTAGACAAAATTGGAATCATTTTAATTTTTATTAGGAGTGGGCACATCACCCCGGACCAGATTAGATTTTTCCCTAGTGGACTCCTCTCACTTGCTACAAAGGAAATTTTCGTTTCTTTTTTTTGTTTTCCTCAGGACTGAAAAAGTTTAAAGACTTCTGGTGGTTCAGTCTTTGTAACCAAATATCAAATGGGGACAGAGATAGAGAACTTAGAGAAGCCTGATTTTTGCAGGGCTGAAATTGGGCCTTCTTTTGATAGCAGCTAGACTGTGTTAAACCTCCCAACCCAGTTTGTGCAATAGGTTGAATAGGTAAAAAGGAGTCCCTGCTGATTTTACTCTGCTAGTCGTGGCCGACTATTGGGGGCGGTGCTCATCTCTGTTTCAAGACCATTGAGCCAGGGCTGTCCGAAGACATTTTTGCAGTGATGGTGTCATGGGGTGCTGTTACCTTCCCACTGAAGTGGTACCTATTTATCTACTCACATTTGCATGCTTTCGAACTTCTAGGTTGGCAGGAGCTGAGGCGAGGACGGGAGCTCACCCTGTCACAAGTTGCTCAGGTCAGCTTTCTAGCCAAGAAGCCCATCATCTTAATCACTGAACCATTGTGCCGCTCCCAATAGGTTGAATGGGGAAAGTTAATTAATACCAAACAACTATGAATCTATTTGAGACTAAGACTCCCTTCTTCTATCTTTTTTGATAATTGGGATATGTATTGGCAAGGGATTGAGATATTTTCCTCTCCTCTTTAATTAACAACTACTGCTCTTTCAGTGCTACCTTCTCAGAAAATAAATGCATGTTTATAGTAAACACCATTGCACATGGCTAATTAAAATATATTTTCTCATTTTCTTTATTGTCAAAAACGGATGCTTTGGTGCCAGGGGAGCAGCAAGGAAGCATTTTTATGTTTGGTGCAGGAAGCCATGGAAAATATGTTTTTGACTGATTTCTGAAGACTTCAGACGCCCCAAATTTTATATCTGCAATGTGGGAAATAACTTTTGTTTTTATACTCACAAGTGTGGACATATCTCATGTAGTTTACTCTGAAATGTGGGTACCTGTGTGTGTTTATTTTTGAAATTTCCAAGCTGCATTATGGTTTTGCTTCAGTATTTACTTAAGAAAGTTTAAAATGTTTTCAACTATAAAAATAAGCATGTTTGCTGTTCAATTCAGAAGATTAAAAATAATGCTGACATTATCCCGCCAAATATTTGTTTGCACTTTTTCCTACTTTGTCTTCCTGTCAGTTCATAATTGCCTTCAGTCCCATTGTGTACAATTAACATATTTCACGATAAGTAAATATTCTCCCCAAACCTTTGTGGCCAGGCCCTCAGGTGGGGAGGGATGACTTCAGTTCATAGCGGTGCTAATGGAACAGAAATGCATTAAAATTACAGACCTTTTTGACAACCTTTTATTAGAAGCAAGTGATTAAATGAGTTAAGAGCTGTTGTTCATTTTTTGTCTTCCAACATGGAATGTTAAAAGATGTACTGTATGTGGTATAATTACAGTTATCCATTTGCCTCATTGCCCTGTTCAGGAATGTGACTGTAATTCTGGCAGCCAGTCTATGTTTGTATCTGACTTGTATTCTTTCCACCACAGATGTCTAATTGCAGGCAACCATTTCAGTTCAAATGGATCATTAAAGTAGGAGCCATTTAGCACTGGCAACAGAGAGCTGCACCCATGATTATGCATTTCATTAGAGAACTTCAGGATTCCTCTACTCACCCTTCTTGTCCTATAGGTTTGTAAAGCCACCGTGTATTGAAGTAATGCATATTGGAAGGATTACAACTAGAGCTGTACAAAATTTCATTATGCCGATTCAATTTTACAAAGTTTGGATAAATTAGTTTCTCAAATTAAATCAATCTGATCCAGACAATCAAATTTACAATATGAATCAAATTGATTTGCTTATTCAATTAGACTTAGGATTGAGTCTGTTATAAATGCATAGGCATATGCATAGGCACACACACACACACATATGTATGTATGTATGTACGTACGTACGTATGTACGTACATACATACAACAACAAATATAAACAATAAGAGCCAGTTTAGTCTAGTGGTTAAGGCACCAGGCTATAAAGTGGGAGACCATGCGTTCAAGTCCCCCATTAGCCATGAAAGCCAGCTGGGTGACTTTCACTCACTCTCAACCCAACCCACCTTATGGGGTTGTTGTAGGGAAACTAGGAGGAAAGTGTGTTGGATATGTTCTCCGCCTTCAGTTATTTATAAAAATAAAAATGGAGGAATATAAATAAATAAACAAAAAAAATTAAACAACATGAATTCACAGCTACCAGTTCTTTAGGTGGAGTTGGCTTTCTCAGGCATCAAGTCCTTCTCAAGAACCTAGGGTGTCATAATGTGTGGCATAGTAAATGTGCAGATCCAAGCAGTATGGCCTTTTGTAACTAACAGATTTTAATAATAGCATAGCTGTAAAATTATAAATAATCTTCTCTGAATCCAAAGGGGTTTTTTTTTGTTTCTTTTAGAGTAAGGCCCAGATTCTTTGATATAAAATTATATAGGGAATAGAACAAAAAAAAAACCTGAAACAATCCTAGAAGATGACACAGCTACTTTAAAGAGTTGCAGTCAAGTGCTATGCTCATATATCACCAGTTCCAAAGCTCCTTTCTAAAGCACTGTGCAGCCCAGGGAATATCCCTGGAAAAGAAAAATCAGAAAAATCTTGACCAATGTATTGAGCAGCTTAACAATAATAATAATAAAGTTGGAAGGGACCTTTGAGGTCTTCTAGTCCAACCCCCTGCTCAGGCAGGAAACCCTATACCTTTTCAGACAAATGGTTGTCCAGTCTCTTCTTAAAAACTTCCAGTGTTGGAGCATTCACAGGTTCTGGAGGCAGGTTGTTCCACTGGTTAATTGTTCTAACTGTCAGGAAATTTCTCCTTAGTTCTAGGTTGCTTCTCTCTTTGGTTAGTTTCCATCCGATGCTTCTTGTCCTGCCAATTTTGTTAATGTGCAGATTTTCTAACTATCATCCAAGGCTTTTTGGTATGGCACCTAGTGTGCCGATATCCTCTGGGACCACCATGACTGATTTATGCCCTATTATTTCAAATTTGATTTTCAGATCTTGATATTTTATAATTTTCTCCAATTCTCAGTTCTGTTCTATTATCCCCTGGTATTGTCAAATCAATTATCCACACTTTCCTCTTTTCAACCACAGTGAAATCTGTTATGTGCCAAGACTTTATCAATTTGTATTCAGAAGCCCCACAATATTTTAACTTGTTCATTTGTGTCTACTTTTCAAATATATGTTCCCACCTATTTTTCACTACTGGCACATGATAATTTTTACAGATGTTCTAGAGAATCATTCTGCTGAATATATCATGTTGTTGTTAATAGCCAGTTTGTGTGATCTTCTTGCATGAGCTGAATATTATATGATCTACTGTTTTTTTTTTCTGTCTCTTTGCACAATCTGTACTGTGAATAATTTGATGATTTTTCAATTCTGGCTATCTGCAGGCAGAATTAACCCTTCTGTCTTTTTCTTCAATTTTCCTGCTTTTCCAGGTGTGTTATCTGTTCAGCCTACTATGTGTGTATGTGTGTATTATTTCTGTACTGGCTGTGTAATACTTTGCCTTGCTATATTTCTTTTCTAGTCTTCATTTCGTCTTTCTTATAGGATGGTTTGGTTTCTCCAATATTGAATAATCCTTCATGGTGTACTAGTTTAAAGTGCATTTTCTTAACTGTCCTTTAGATATTCTTCCCATGCCTTTTTTTCTTCTTTAACTGTGTGGTGTACTTGCAACATTCCATGCCTACCTATTTTGCTTGGTAAGTAGAGTCTGTCAACATCTTTGCATGGATGTAGGACAAGATTCATTTTCAATATTTTTTCTGGTCTTCCTATCCAGGGCTTTTAGTTCTGCTTGAGTCCAGTCCACTATTTCATGTCTGATGACTTGAACTGCCCAAGTGTTAATTATATGGATTGTATTGCTTCCGCTGATTTGGACTTTAAGATCTTCGCTCTCTTGATGTATTCACTTCTAACCTTCTTCTTGACTTTAGTGTGCTTGAAGTTGTCAGCTTGAAGATTCCCCTGGTATTTGTAGTGATCTTCTTCATCCAGACTCTTGATGTTATTTCCACAGGCATCTTGAATACTTTCAGTTTTTCCTCTGTTGATGGTAAAGATGGCACATTTGTTTAGACTCCATTGCAATATCTTGGCTATTTTTATAGAGAGTATTGAACAGCAATTTTATTTCAGATAGTGTTTTTCTGGACAACTTCAGATCACCCACATAAAGGAGGCAGGGTAGTCCGGCAGATGTTTCTAGCAGTGGTCTCCAACCTTTACGGCTTTGTGGACCAGCGGGGGGGAGAGGGGATGATTCTGTGTGAGTGGCAGGTAAGCACACAGATGTGCACAGCTCCATTTGCACAAGTGGTGGGCGCATGCACCATTGCTTGCACAAATAGAGCTGCCCACATGCACTTGCTCGTCCCCCATTGCGCATGCAACTCCATTTGCATAAGCAGCAGGCACATGTGCCCACAGCTCGCACAAATGGAGCTCTGTGCATGAGCTTTCCTGCCTGCTTTGCATGCAAGGGAAGTGGCATAGTGGGCTGTGGCCCAGGGGTTGGGGACCCCTGTTTCTAGTATATGATAGCTATGGTCTGTTCAGTATTGTTGACAGAGGAATCAATGCAGTGACAAGCAGCAGTGCCTTCAGTTTCAACTCCTTGCAGTATTGGTAGTATTGGAATGAGTAGGTGTAGACCAGTTAGATAGGGATAGTCTATCAGGGCTGGAAAACTCTGAGCAGATGCTTGGCAGAAAAAAAAGTACAGAAAATTATTTTTTGCTACTGCACACTGGTTGTCCAGATTTTTTTTAGCCAGATATCTAAAATCCAGGTTGGGCACCTGATCTGTGGTAAAATCAAGTTTTCACAGAGAGATAGAATATGTGACCTTCTAGTGTGAGAATCCTAAAATATTATTTGTCTATTTCTTGGAGCATTCATTGCATTTATCGGTTGCTATTTTGTACCTTTTTTGTGTATCAAATCACCTGCCATTGCAATTCAGATGGTCTATTTCAAGCTCTTTTAGCCCTGTCTTGCACTGTCATGTTTTATTTGAGTAGCTTTCAGCTTGTATTCTGAACCTATTTCCCTTTATAATGTCAAAATATTTGAAACTAAGTCTATCTGAATATGGATTTGAAGTAATTTTGTCTTGCTTTCATGAAGGTAAATTGTTAGAGGCTTCCATTCTAACCTAACTCCAAATTACTGGAGACCCAGCTGAGCTGAATCAAATCAAGCCTCTATTAAGAGTCAAAGACCACCATAGGAAGGGTGGGGTACAAACGGTTAAGAACTGTAAAGAATAAAATAAATAAAATTTAATAGAAAGCTAAAAAAAATATAAAAACAAAAATCTAAAAAAAGGGTAAAAGCAATAAATCGGCATTAAAAACATGACAAACCAATTCTGTCATAAATACAAAACACTCTTTAATAAATCAGTTAGATGCTTATTAAAACTGGGTTGCGGCACATGTTCTGATGGATTTTAAATATTGTTGCACAAAACCTGGTAATGTTATATTGGTATCTGTAGCGGGATTGGTATCTGAAAGCAGCAGGGAGGTGTAAAATTGCTCTCCTCACTCTGTGTATTTATACAATAATGGTGAAATAAGGCTAGTACAAATGTCTTTATAGTGTAGGCACTAGAAAAGTACATATTCTGTTGTTTCTACATGTCTAGAGAGAGGGTGTGACATTGTGCCATTAATAGTTAGTCATTTTAAATAGGAATAGAAAATGGTTTCGGAAGTGAAGCTGGCCTAGTTTTCAGCCGGCTATAGTTTGTTCCTATGGACCTAGACAGCACCATTATAACTCTTTTTCAGCTGCATTGTAGGAATATATTGTACAGCTCTCATAACCAGATCGTTCTGTCAGCAATTTTCTGGGTTAGAAATGTTTCTAACTAGTAGACAGGATTTGAATCAAGAAAAAGACTTGTGACTCAACTTAGCTCATAGTGACCAAATGAACCCAATAGGTACTGGGACATTCCTTTTTTTTTAAAAAAAGTTTTATTGATTTTTAAAACATAGATCACATAATAAAAAGTTAACAGTGTGTTTGCTAGGTTTACATTTGTAAAGAAAAATAATTAACAATTGATTAATTCATAATCCACGTATTCAGACAAATGTTTTTTTTTATTAAATATTCTCTCTGGTAGATCCCCTCATCTATATTCTTAATTTTCACTTTAATATTTTAATATTTTTCATTGATTAATATCTTTCTTAATCAGTATATTTTATACAATTTATAGTCCTGAATCCTATTGGTATGAAATCCTCCATATTGGATTTATATAGTAATAGGATTTATTTATTCATCCTATTATTATGTATTTCTTTATGAAATATTAACTATTTCTTTATGACATATTAAACATTATTTATGACATATTAAATGTGATAAATATTTATAATAATACGATGTGCTCTACATGGGGCTACTCCTGAAGACCATTCAGAAGCTACAACTAGTGCAAGTGCAGCAACACGCTAAGGGCAGTTTTTGGGGTCCTATATTACTCTATTCTGTGAAATGCACTGACTGGCAGTTTGCTTCTAGGTGCAATTCAAGGTATTGGTTACCACCAATCCGTACAGAGCATGGATCCAGGATACATGAGGAACTGTCTCACCCAATGGGACTGGCACACCCCACCAATGCCAGCAGAGGAGGCATGCTGTGGACCCCATCAGTCAGGAAATCCTAGCTGGCGGGATCCAGGAGAAGGGCCCTCTCTGCCATGGCCCCGACCCTTTGGAACATCTTGCCCCCTGAAGTGAGATTGGCTCTCACTCTCCTATCCTTCTGCAAGAGCCTGAAGAGCTCTGTCAGTTGGCTTGGAGCCCCAGGGGGAGAGTATCACACTGGAGGTGGTTGATGATAGCGGTTCCCACCTCTCTCCCACACATTCTGCTCCCTACCTTCCCATCTTTCAGTTATACTTCTATTTTTATTGTGATTTTATTGTTTAAGCCACCCAGAATCACAGTGTTAATTTAATTTAATTTAATTTAATTTAATTTAATTTAATTTAATTTAAAAACAAATATCATTTTTAATAGAAATGAAAGTTTTATTTCTGTCCTAACTCTTTGATAAAAGGATTCATTTGGTGTGGAATCTGATGACCAGCCTAAGATATTTCCCACCTCTTGAAAAAGTGCACACTTCCACAGTGCAAGTGAAAAGCAGAAAATATATGTTCTTGTAATGCTATTGTTATACAGTATAGATTGGTCAGGAAAAGAACACACTGTTGCTAACAGCTATGTTGCTAACAGCTATGATTTTTCTTTTCTCCTTAAAATATTCTGCCTAATATTAATCCTTTAAAAATGAAAGCAGAGCCAAATTGACAGTTTTGCTGAAATTGATTTGTCTGCTCAGGATAACTGCTCCACTGGGAGTTTTAACATGTGGAATATTTACACTTGTACTTTGTGAGTCAGCGAGCTTTCCTGGCTTTGCCTTATTACTTGTGTTAGATTCTAAATGTTCATCACATACTCTTCCTGTGCCCTCAAGTTACATTCTGCAGTTATTTTGTTGTAGTTTCTTGATGTAATCAACGCTTCATAGATAACACAGATAAAACATTTTTCCTGTCCTTAAAAATGAGTTACTGGAATATCACTACTCATTTCTCTTTGGTTAGGCCTTGTTTATCTCCTTTAACCATAATCAGAGGCAGTGGTTAGAGAAGTGGTGATGCATCTATCCAAATCTTGACCAAATCAAGATCATTACAATCGCAATATAATCCACTATGACTGCTTAGATGATTGATACCACTTGATACCACTTTATCAATCATCTTTGTATCTGTTGTTTATGTAAGGGGGGGGAAACTAAAAACACAGAGCTCCTTATGGGCATTGAATAGCATTATTCAATTTAGATTAGATGTGGGTTGATTCAAAAAGCTTGCTTAACTTCTCCATTCAGAATATTTGCTGAAAGATAGCTACCACCTTTCCAAATTGATTAAACATACTATATAAAAGTTACAAAAGAAACATTTTTATTCAAAAATATTGGCCTATTTTAAACAACAGCATGCATTTTTCTATCATCACCTATATTTATTTTTGCTTGCTCGGTTTAAGAACTAGATTAATATTTAGAATAACGTTTAAATCAGATATAGCAAGAATACTCATTCGAGTTAAGATGATCAGCAAATCCAAATTAGAACAGGCTTTGGGGTTTCTAGTGACACTGATATGTAAGAATTATCACTGAAGGTTTTTGCGGTGCAGAGATAAAAAATAACACTTTATCTGATAGTACCTTTTTTTGTTTGTTTGTTTAAAGCAGAAGGTGGAAAGAAGCCAGTAATAAAACTCAGCAATCCTGCATCTTTCTCTTTCTCTTTGATCAAACTAGGAGCCAAATCTTCTTTTGGACCTATCATCCAATGTTCTACTTTCCTTCTGGTTAAATATTCTGGCTGACCACAATGTTATAAAAACTGGAAAGGAGATATAAAATTTTATGAAAGAGACAGATTGCACATAAGAATATAATAATTAAAAATATGCACACTACAGAAGTTTATTTAAAATATAATATGGAGCTATAATATGCATTTGCATTTCTTTTCCATATTATTTGTATTGGTACTCTAAATAGTGTTCAGTTCTGTAGGGCAGTCAGTTAATTTTCTTGGAACCAAATTATAAACAGAAATTATTTATGCACCAATTTATTAAGAATAAATTGACGTGATTACTAAGCAGAATTAACCATTTTTGAGACTCTGATAATATAGGTTTTGTATATAAACTCCTTTCAAATTGTAGATGTCTACACAACAATTTTATAAGCTTAATTCATATTTTTTCTCTGAGCACAAACTTTATGTCTATGTGATAACATTGTTTTTGTAAATTATTCATGCAGTTATTTATGTAATTTTATATGCTGCCTAAACATAATGACTCTAGGCTGCTTACATCCACAAAAGCATCTGATAGGCAAGTGTTGTCACCACTGTGTTACTGAAGAATTACTAGTAAAGGTTGCCCTAGAACAGTGCTCTAGAGCAGTATTTCTTAAAGTGTGATCTGATTGTATCAATTTTAATTTTTTATAAGGCAAATATCAATAAATATAACCATTTATACAAACAAAAGCTCTTTTGGGTCCTCCATCATTTTTAAAGTGGGAAGAAGTCCTGAGAGCAATAGGTTAAGAAACAGAGATTGTTAGGTGCAAAGGATCATGACTATACATTAAGTTGCAGTTCAAAAGATTTATTGCTGAAGCCTGTACACAAGAATCTAGTTCCCTGAAGTTCAGTACTAAATTGCTGCAAGACTTGGGCCATTAGCAGGAATGAAATGACTCTAAGCTGATAACAGGCTTAACTCCAACCCCTCAACTCTGCCTGCTCTTCTCCTACAGTGATGTAGACAACTTTAGAGAGCACGGTGGCCCCTGATTTAGTTGAGGGGAAATTTCTGCCTCAGCAAAGTAGCCAGTCAAAATGCAGCAGTTGCCCTATGAGAAAGGAAAGTGCCACAGGCAAAATGATTAGCAGTGCTTGAGGCTGGAGAAATAGGAAAACCACATTTCAAAAACAGAATAGAAAAACAAGCCTGGACTTAGCTTTCCTGGTGGGTGAGTTCAGTGTGATGATGTCCATTTTTGCCACCCAGAAAGAATTGTGATGACAGGATAACCTGGAAATGCAGATAGGCCTATAAACACCTGTACATTGTGGGTTTTATGGCAAGATGCTCTTTCACAAGAGCATGGCTATGCCCATTCTCAAGACATCCATTTTATGGAAGGTAATGTTGAAACTATTAAAAAAATAAAATAAAACTAATAACCACAAATCTTATCTAAGATGCTCATTATATGATAGAAGTAAAATCTGAGGCCCAAATGCTAAATCAGTTATATTTTATATTGAAAACTTTTTAGTCTACTCTTAGGCCAAGTCATTTTTTTACTAGGCAGTCACAGATTAAAATATAGGTACAACTCATCATATTATAAAACAGTGATCCGCATAAGATTGTCACAATTTAAAAGCTTAAACTCAGTATCATTTTCTCATCCCCCATCTACATTTGATGTTGATGCTTCAGGAAAAGGCTAAGAATCAATGATTTCAACATTAATTAAAACAAGGAAGACTTTCCTCCTGCTGACAGGATATTTAGGAGGAAAATAATTAAATGAACTATTGTGGCAAATGCAGTATTGATTTTTTACCAAGAGCAGCTCCTTGAAGATTATGATAAGCATTGATAATTGATAAGGTCTTTTTTCCCCTCTCTTATTGTTTTTTTCTTGACTCTATTTTCTGTTAACCATTTTCTTTCTCATTATATACAATGCCATTTCAAGTTCCAGGTTTAAGCTATGTTGTGCTTGTTGGAAGTCAATATGTACATTGATCTTGTTCTGGAATGAATGAATATTATTTTAGATTGAATGAATATACTATTTTGGAATGGGGATGGGTTGACAGCATGCATACAGGTAGTCCTTGATTTACAACCATAATTGGGATTAGGATTTCTGTTGCTTAGCAGGCGGTTGTTAAGTGAGTTGTGCTTGATTTTACAAACTTTTTTTTTTTGCCATGGTTGTTAATCAAATCACTGCAGTTGTTAAAGGAATCAGTTGCCCCCGTTAATTTTGCTTGTCGGAAGCCCTCTGGAAAGATCTCAGATGGCTACTGCATGACCCCACGATGCTGCAGCCATTGTAAATGCATGCCGTTTGCCAAGCACTCAAATTCTGATCACTTGACTGTGTGGGTGCTGCGGAAGTCTACGTGCAAGGCCTGGTTGCAAGTAACTTTTTTTTTCAACATTGTTGTAATTTTGAACAATTGCTAAACAGATGGTTGTAAGTTGAGGACTCTCTGTACACTATTAGTGATACATGGCTGGCTTTAAATTGGGTAGAGAGCCCAAAAAACTAATTCATACACTCAAGTGTAACATAAGAATCTGCACTTGATGAATACCAAGAATTTGATGATTTTTAGAATCCCCCAACACTTGATCGTATTATTAGCTATAGTTATTCGGAGTTTTAATTACTGTCAGAAGAAATCTGCTGCATATCTTCCATCTCTTTTTAATTTATTTTTATAAATAAATTGCTGATTACACATTCTCTATGGAATTCCTTTTTCCATGGCATGTTTTATCAGAGGTGATGGCATACCCCTGAGAGACACAGCATTGCTGCTTGCAGATAAAAAGGGAGAGAGAAACACAGTCCTGCTTACATTAGTGTAAATTATCAGTACAAATTTCACCGTAAATACAACAAATCACATCAGGTTAAGGATATATACAAGGATATGTCCTTTGCGTCCAAGGATATTTTGAAAAATGTAACATACCAGCACTTAAAAATACAGAAATTTCATTTACTCTGCCACTTGTATAAGAGTTTTTGAATGCTAATCCCTTTTGAGGACGAGCTGTCAGTTTCCCTCTAATTCTTTTCATTTTAAAAACTAAAAAAAAATTGAATATGAGGGGACAATAAGTGGGAAGCTATTATTGACTAATGATAATATATAACCTTTGGATTAGTGCTGGGATAGATGTAAAAACTGTAGAAAGAAGGGAATAATGAAACCGTCTCATTGAAAGCTGTACGTTTGGAGGGGAGGGAGGGGAGAGAAAGTACTTGGATTATATAAGGATAGAAAAAGTGGAATGCAACTGTCCTTGCCCTCTGAAACTAATTTGTTGAAATGGGAAAAATAGATGAGTCCAGAGAATCAGGAGTGCAGAGAGAAAAAAAATCAGGTGTTATAGAAAAATGGATTGAATCCTCCTTCAGAGGATTTAGAAGGAGTCAAGGCCTTTTTATGAAATGTGCCGGTGGCCCCCCAAAAAAGCACAGGGAAATTTACTGATCGCTCATTTTAAGACTATATGACCTATTCCAGAAAGACATATTTCAACTGTATGGTGATAATTGTACTTCGGTGCTTTCTTAAAAATAAATTCCTGTCAGTTGAAAGAGTCTTACCGATAAGATTCTGTTTTGTCCAATATTGTAACATGAGCCCTGTTATGTTCCTATTGTAATGGGTGTTTCATGATGCTATCTGTGTATGCTATGTTAAGGTTTTCTGATAAGATGTTAAAGCTAAAAATCAGATATTTCCTAATATAATATTTTAGTAAAATAATTCATTTGCCTTCTGATAACAGATAGTGATATGTTCAGATGATGACTTCAAGATTTATTGATATGGAACAAAAATATGCCCCATACTAATTCTTCATTCATAGTTTCTCCCCCACTCCCTGCTTAATTTTATTTCAGCATTCTTGTGCTAACTCTGAACATCCGGGAATAAATGCCTATATGAGTGTAACTGCAATATATTATGTACTATTCTTACCTTTGGGATGTTATAATACTTTCAGCAAGTAGTTGAAAAGCAAACACAATCAACCTTCGCACAACTTAGTATTGCATTGCTTCCCTTCACCATGGGAAGAATGTTTAGTGAGAAATGGAAGTCAATATATTTTATTGTAAAAATAATGAGTGTATTGGGTATGACCTTTTTTCCAGCAGCGCATTGGCAGCCCTGTGTGTATTTTGCTAGTAGATTTTGTAAGGAAAGAAACAGATTCTGCATTTGAAATATATTTATATCCCACTTTCAAACAGTATCTGTATCACCGTCTTTTCTTTTTTTCTTCCTCTAATGTAACCCTAAAACAATGATAAAAGAAAGTTCATCTTCCTTAAACTGCCTGTTCCCCCCCCTTTAATTTTACAGATTAAACTGTGATGCATCACATTTATTCGTTTAAATAAAAGGGTAGTCTTCCTCCCCTATAAATAAATGCAGCAAGGATAATGGCTCCATTATGCTAGCTACTGAACAAAGTCATTTGATGGCATTTTTGAAAGACTGTGTTTTAAACAATGATGAGGTTTCTTGCAAACAATAACAGGTTTCTTGGTTTTTAATCAAAGGTCAGAAGTAAGTCTAGTGACCAAAAACAAATTAAAAATGTGTAAAGCCACTAACTATAATGGCACTCAGATGTATGACAAATGTGATTCTATTCCTTCTGGGTCATGACACGCATGAAATGAGGGCATCATAGAATAATATCACAGTTGTGAAAATTTATGACTTTAATATAATAGTTTTATTTCTTGTTTTTTTTCCCTCTCCCACTTCAATAGGAAGTGGAAATTTCTCTAGTTTTTATTTATTAAAAATAATGCCAAATTTGGGAGAGATGTAATTAATCATTCAGTGGCCTATCTCACATCAAATGTGTGTGTACATGCAGAAATTTGCCACTATAAGGATGCTCATTGTTTCAATTTATAACAAAACTGAAGCCTGTCATAATGTTGGTTTGCATTGTGAGACCAAGATGCAAGTTCCAGCAGGAGAATAGATCCAATACTATGGGAAGGATTTTTCTGGATAGGCTTATTGTGCAAGTTACTTTCTCACAATCTAAGACCTACTTGTAGTTTATAGGGGTAAGATTATGGGAGGAGGAGGAGGAGGAGGATAGATCTTTTTTAAGAGAATACTGCTTAAAAGCAAAAATTAGCTTCCTGTTAAGAAAATCCATTTCCCAAGCTCCCATTGGCTACCCAAGTTACTCCATAATTTCTGGAGTTGTAAGTTAAATTTGTAATACTTGCCCTTCACTTTTTAGCAATATTTAGCTGTATTTTATGAAAGTTCCTAGGAAGCATAAGGGTGAAATGATGAGACAGTATTAAATTCCAGCTAGACAGGATGCTCAGATATAGAACCTGGATTTGTAAACAAAACACTCATACAGTTCCAGCCCATTAGAAGCGCTATCTTCTAACTTGTTCTGCCAATACTCTTGCCCTTCACGGAAGCCTGAATTTTGTTCAAGTTCTTTTCTGCTTCTTTTCCATTTGTTTCATCCTAAAGCAGCTTGAATTTTCAAATAGAGGCCTGTGTGTAGAAGTGTCCATATACAATGTATTAAACTATTAAACTCTGTTTCTCCTATTTAAAAGATACACAATACTACAGTAATTCTGCCTTTCAGTAATTCTTATATACGAGATGCCAGATCACTGCTTTTTCTGATGGTGTTATCTAATGAACATCAGTAATGCAAAATATTTTTTTTATTTCTTCCTCTGCTTTTGATGGTGAGAGGACGAAGAATAGACATTCTTTTAGCCTTAGTTTGACTTATCTATAAAATGCTGTGATTATTAAGCACTCTTCAGGATTATTGATCATTTTGATAGTATTAGCCTATGAAATCCTTCCCATGCTGATGTAGTTCACTCTTTTGATTGGTATTGACTTCGTTAGAAAATCACTTAGTGGTTCTCATAGATAAAGCAATGATTGCCTATGAGATGATAAAAGCAGGAATCATGGAACTGGGTCACACTTTAGGGAAAAGTGGAAAACAACTGAGCAGAAGTAGATGGATATGCTGATACTATAAAAACAAGATTCAAAGCCATTTCTGAATGATTAGGAAAATTCATTTGAATCCGTTTGATAAGAACATTGATTTTGACAAGGTTTTGATGCAGAAATAGCTTTATTTTCCCCAGTGAGAACACTTAGATTGCAAGTTGTTTTTCAGCATGCTTGAAAATATTAATGGTTACCTTTAAAGTCATAAATAGTTTAATGTTCACCTATGCAAGGAACCACCACCTATCTCAATATCATTTTGTCTCTTTTTGGAGATTTACAGTATTTACTGGGTCTATGGGACAAGGTGTGCTCTTACATTGATCCCGGCTATGAAATTCACTTTAGTCTTTACTCTTTTCATTTTCCACTGCAGAGGTATATAGCATTTTGAAATTGATATGAATCTCGCCCTCTCATTATTTGTTTGTATATATGCATTTTTGTATATGCACATGTACATATACACAGTTACAGATAGAGCATTGGTTTAATTAATAAACCATCAACACATATAGGATAGGAGATCTACAAGTTGGCTCTAAAGTATTTCTATAGACAACCTTAGTGAATGCATTATATTTATTTAGTTATTATAATGGTATTTCTATTCTTCTGCATAATCATAAGAAGACCTAGCTCTCTGGAGAAGTCCATGAAACCAGGAAAAGTGGGAAGAAATGGGAAGAAATAAACAGTAAAATGGATGGATTTAATTATAGTGATGATGGGTGCATCACTGGAAGACATAAACTATCAGGGACAGATTGCACTGGAAAAAATCTATGTGGTCAATAAGAATTGATATTGAATTGATAGTACTTAATCAATTTCTGTTCATTACAAATTTGTTTATAAAAGCTAAAAAAGATCATTTTTTGAAGAAAACATGGCATGGACTAAAAGTATTGTTAAACTGAATAAAACTCAAAGTTAAAAAAACTAAAACCAATCTACTACAATCTATGCTTCAGGAGGACTTAATAACTGGAGGAAGAATGTGTAAAAAGATGGATTTTTTTTAAAAAAAAGGTCTTGAGGCATGTTAAATATAGATCATAGCTGTCACTGCAGAGAAGAACCAATTCTATGTCCCTGCCAAGCAGCAATTCAGAAGCTATGAAATTCTGACTGAGGTCTGAAGTATCTGAAGACTGATATAATTGGACAGTAATGTGACCTGGTGCTGAATTATTTTGGACTTTGGCATCTACAAGCAGTATCATAAATCTGGCACCAGAGCACATGCAGATCTTTTAGCTGTGCTGTAATGTGTATGTTACCTATGGCCCTGTCATAAACTAGCATTAGATGAAAATACTGGCCAAATCCCAAGGGCAACACCAAATTGAATGCATCACAGTAAACCAATCTTGAGGTTATCAGTGCATTAATCAGCATGGCTGAGTGATTCCTATTCAGTAACAAGTACTTCTGATACACCAGCTTAAACTGCTAGTGGAGGCTCTTAATCACATGTGCATATATATTTCTATAGGCACTGATTGAGGTATGAAAACATTTAACATCAGCTCCACCCAACCTTTAATTTTTACAGTTTGATATTCCAAGTTTATACTATTCTTTTAAGGACTGAGTGCTTAGATCTGGATGAACACTTTCAATATGAATAGTGGAACCTGTTTCCAAGGCAACAGAAGTACATTTATCATTTGGTGTCTGTCTTTCTCACTGGTGCATAAAATCTTTGTGAATGAGCCATGAACCTGATTCCATATACTTATTTTGCAATTTTCTCATTCTATTCCACACTTCTAAAATCAATAAAGTTTATGTCATGAAGCTGGAAGAATATAAACTATTTTAATGTAATCAGAATTATACTTTTCCCTAAATGGAAAAAAAAATAGTGATAATGATGACTGCCTAAGTAGAATTTTGTCTCCTGATATATCTTTTATTTATTTCTTAGATTTATACTATACATGCTGCTGTCTAGCCCTCAAAACCTTCTGAGATAGTTTAGACTCAGAGAGATTCAAAGTCATTCAGGGAGTTTAATTGACTGACAATAGACTAGACTTGGGTCTTCCTTCTCATGGTCCATCTTTTGAACCAGTATTTTATGCTGAGTCTCTTATCCAAACATTTGAGATTGTTTAAAGAGAATATTGTCCTGGCAAGAAAAACTAGTGCTACATGTAGGGATTTCTAGTCATTAGACTCAGATTCAGAGGCAGTGCATATAGAGCACCCAGAAACATGTCTTTTGGAACACTATATTAAACTTCCTTTTTTAAATTTGGTATATCAAAAGTAGATTCTCCTAACAAATAATTGTATGCAGTAACCATAAGACTGTGATTTTTAAGACTAGTTGCAAATAATGATGGATACAAAGTCTGCATTTGATAAAGAATTCACTCACTTCAAAAATTTTCACTCCAGTATATGGTGAACTCATATTTGGCCTGAATTTGTATTATCTCATATTGACATTTACCAATTATTGTAGCTCTGGACTACAAGAAAAGGTTAACAGTTGGATGGAGATCTTGACAGTTATCCAATGAGTGCAGTAACAGGTCTCTGTCCAATTGTTAACCTTTCCTTATATGCCTTCCTTTTGCAACAACAGTACATAGGTATTTAGGCGCATTGGAAATTTATGCTATGCATATGCATATGCCATTGGAACAAAAGATAGGAAATCTGGTTGTAATTTTGTGTAACTTTGGAAAAATTGATGAGTTCAGAGATTCAGGCTTGTGGAGAAAATAACATAAGGTGATATAGGAAAATGGATCAATCTAGTTTTAAAATTGATTTCTTCAGAGGATTCAGAAGTATTCAAGGCCTCTTTATGAAAGGAGCTGATGGCATATGAAAGGAGCATAGGGAAACTTACTAATTGTTCATTTTAAAACTGTATGACTCCCTACACCAGAAAGATAAATGTCATCTGTATGGTGATGATTGTACTTTAGTGTTTTCTTAAAAACAATTTCCTGATAGTTAAACAATATTATTTATAAGATTCTGCTTTGTCCAATATTGTAATATGAGCACTGTTATGTTCCTGTTGTAATGTGTGTTCATTATGCTATCTATGGGTGCTACATTAAGGCTTTTCTGATGAGATGTTAAAGCTACAAATGAGATATTTCCTAATTTTGCTAATATTTTAACAAAACATTTAATTTGTGAAAATAATAGAAATACTAAGCACCAAAAACTGAGCATTCCTATGTTCTTGTATTTTAGTAGTGTTTAAATATACATCTTTCTTGCCTGTTGAAATCAGTGATAGCTTCACTTCTTAAGGTGAACTATTACTTTTAAACTCAGACTTAAATAAATCTCAATATGCTAAATGGAAATTGAAAATACAATTTATATTATATATATATTATAGTGCTGTATATCAGGGGTGTCAAACTCAATTTCATTGAGGGCCGCATCTACATTGTGGTTGCCCTCGGGGGGGCGGGGGTGTGTGGCCAGGGTGGGTGCGGCCTACTGGGTGGGCATGGATGGAGTGGGTGTGGTCGACTGGGTGGGCATGGCCAGCATCGTTCACGTCAAGGGTGCCTGTGGTGGCCTGGGCAGGAGTGGGACAGATCTGAGGGTCTCTGGCAGAAGGGGGTGGCACCAGGGCAAGTGCCAAGGCGTGGTCCACTGGAGGAGCCTCACTGTTCCTCTCAGGCCATGCGGGGGGGGGTGGATGGTGGTGCGGGCTGCCCGGAGCCCTGGGCAACAGAAGTCAAACACCCAGCCTGGCCCTCGAGCACCAGTGGCACCAAGCCCAGCCCCACTTCCCCAAGGGGGTGCCCAGCTGAACTTATCTCCTCCTCAAGGCTGCTGCTGCTGTGCTTGCTCTCCTTACCCAGGTTGCTCATGATGGGTACGAGGGCAAAGTCAGAGGGAGGCCCATTCCCTCTCCATGGGAGGAGACCAGGCTTTGTATCCAAAGCTTCCTTAGCAATAGGATGGGAGACCCCCAGGATAGGCCAGGAGGAGGGGGCAAGGGGATAGTGAAAGGGCAGCAGGGCAGGACTAAGGCAGGACTTCCCTGAGACCCTCCCTCTGCTTCCTTCCTTCCTTCCTTCCTTCCTTCCTTCCTTCCTTCCTTCCTTCCTTCCTTCCTTCCTTCCTTCCTTCCTTCCTTCCTTCCTTCCTTCCTAAGAACAGAGTGGTGGGAAAATATTTGAGATGAGGGAGGGAGAAAAACAGGCAAGAAACGCAGCTGGGGAGGTGTCACCCTTCGTGAGAAATGAAGAAATGCACCATCGCCTGCAAGTGGCCAGCACATGGCCT
The DNA here is from genome assembly GCA_023970755.1 of Azemiops feae. Taxonomy (NCBI): domain Eukaryota; kingdom Metazoa; phylum Chordata; class Lepidosauria; order Squamata; family Viperidae; genus Azemiops; species Azemiops feae. The sequence goes on from JALGBA010000235.1 coordinate 1,534,032, forward strand.
TCACCTACTTCACATATCTAGCTTGGTGGGCTCTGGGGGAGGGGATGCCATGAGCAGGATGAGAGTCAACGTTACCTGTGCAATGCCGCCCAGCCCCCAGCCTGCCCGGTCTCGGCAGGCAGCGAGGCACTCTCCTCACAGTGCCGAGAGGCTGAACCAGGCAGCACAAATCCAAAAAGAAGCGCAACGCCATCCAGTCCCCAGCCTGTCCAGTTTCGGCAGGCAGCAGGGCGCTCTCCTCACAGCGCCGAGAGGCTGAGCCGGGTGGTGTGAAGCTCGCCAGTTTGGCACCTTGCTGCCTGCTGAAACTGGGCAGGCTGGGGGCTAGGCAGCATTGCACTTCTCATCAGATTCGCGCTGCCCAGCTCAGCCTCTCGGCACTGTGAGGAGAGCGCCCCATTGCCTGCCGAAACCGGGCAGGCTGGGGGCTGGGCAGTGTCACACTTCTTTTTGAATTTGCGCCACCAGGCTCAGCCTCTCAGCGCTGTGAGGAGAGTGCCTCGCTGCCTGCCAAAACCGGGCAGGCTGGGGGCTGGGCGGCATTGCACAGGTAACAATGGCAATGCTGCAATGGTTATAAGTGTGAAAGGTGGTCATAAGTCACTTTTTTTAGTGTTGTAACCCCTCCCCCAGAGCCCATCAAGCCGAATATGTGAAGTAGGCGAGGGCCATTTGCTGGCCACTTCCAGGCGATGGTGCATTTCTTCATTCCTCACAAAGGGTGACACCTCCCCAGGATGCACCCAGGGGGCGGGGCTGATGCAGCTGGGGTTGGTTCCTCGCTGTTTCCAGATGGCCTTGTGGAGCTAAGACTGAATGCGTTTCAGCGTAGATGGCCACCACAAAATTGTACATTGGCTCCCGGCCGGCCTGGGCCAGGGCCAAGGCAGCAGGGGCCGTTCCCTCACTGTTTCCAGGATGGCTTCGCGGGCCACATGAAACCACTTTGCGGGCCGCATCTGGCCCACGGGCCTTGTGTTTGACATGTCTGCTGTATATGATCTCAATCACTTTAGGAGGAGAGCCGTATTGGTCTATGGTGGCCAAAAAATCGGGTAGGAATCTGGTAGCACCTTTTTTCACTAACATGTTATACAAAGTCAAAACCTTTTGTGAGCTGCAGCTCATGTCATCAGAGGTATACCATAACCAAATTGATGTAGGGTTTAAAATGGGGTGAGGTGAAGCAAGATTGGATAGAAAGGGAGGGAAAGATAGATTGGTTACACATCTTACACATGAGACAGATTGTAATACTTTATCATTTAAGAACTGTGTATTAATGTAATAAAAACTCATTATGTTTTCTGAGACCTTTTGAAATTGCCTGGAACCTTTTGATCTATGTAAGTTTAGCAATTTCTCACTTGATGATGCTTTTAAAATTCCATTTTTCCCAAAACAGTTACATTGAGGTCTGGTAAACAGTTTCCTGGGATGTCCGGATGCTCTGATATTACTGTATCTTTGATCTGAATCCTGATATGAAACTTGTGTCCATTAATTAATAATGTTTTAAATAATTTGAGCTGAAAGTTGTAGGTGCATTAGCACCTAGCAGGGGCATTCTGTTCTATTTCTGTGGTCATCTTTTAATAAGTTGTCCTTGCAAATTGATTTGGTTCTATTGATTTACCTATTGATCCCAGTGGGTGGATAGGTCAGGCAACCTGAGCATCTCTGTCAAGTGGGTCAGAACAAATGCTGTTGTTGTTGAGAAGAGCAACTAAGATGATTAAGGTCCTGCAGACTAAAACATAGAAGAATGGTTGCAGGAATTGGGTATGACTAGACTAGTGAAAAGAAGGATTAGGGGTGATATGATAGCAGTGTTCCAATATTTAAGGAGCTGCCACAAAGAGGATGGGGTTGACCTATTCTCCAAAGCACCAGAAGGCAAGACAAGAAACAATGGATGGAAACTAATCAAGGAGAGAAGCAACCTAGAACTAAGGAGAAACTTCCTAACTGTGAGAACAATTAACCAGTGGAACATCTTGCCTTCAGAAGTTGTGGGTGCTCCATCACTGGAGGCTTTTAAGAAGAGACTGAACAGCCACTTGTCTGAAACAGCATAGGGTTTCCTACTGGAGCAGGGGGCTGGACTTCAAGACCTCCAAGGTCCCTTCCAACTTTGTTATTCTGTTCTGTTATTCTGCTGCATAAAGCCACACAAATGATAGATTTGTGGTCTATTTAGACATAAACTGGAAACATGTATGTATATAGATTTCCTATATTGTGTGTTTATATTTCCATTTTGTAGTTTTATGGTGACATCAAGGAAGTAGACTTGTTCCATTGATAAGTCTAGGCTGGAGTTCATGGTGGATTAGAGTTGTTGATGAAAATGTAATTAATTAATCTCAAGTCAAAGAAGAGATTTAGAAAATGAGAGTTAAGAAAGTGTTCCTCTAGCTTTTAAGATGTTAGTACCGGTATATTGAGAGGCCATACATGCTTCTGGCTGTCCCACTGATTTACAGGTACATATATTGCCAAAGGCAAAGAAATTACAACTCAGTACAAAGTCAACAAGTGTGGTTGCAAGGTGTACTGTTGGGCCTTAGTGATTATGATCTTGATAGCTGGAAGTCCACAAATTTGACATCAGGACTCACAACAAGAACATATCAGCATTTCAGTATCCTGGAATATTCTACCAAAGGGTGAGAGTTCAAAAGCACTATCATGTGAGAAATGGCTGAACTCACATGCATCAAAAGTTTTCAGTGAATTTCAGAAGATCTTACCAGACTATTTACTTATTTGGCCATGCATTTCATAGGGTGACTCTAGGTGGTATACGTACCAGGCAGCATATGACTCTGGATGGCATACCATAACATACAACTCTTGGTGCTCAAGGATAGAACATGATCCTACTCACAGAAAAACACATCAATAGCAGTAAAGCTCAACTAACGTCCTGACTCAGATGCCTGTTAACTGATAAGGCATTTGCAATCTGTCTCATATATAACCTGCAGGTGTATTACCAACCTATGGTTTCCTCTCTCTTCCCTCCCCTGCCTTTCCTTCCCTCCTCATCCCAATTTAAATCCTACAAATTTCAGACACTGTACACATCTAATGACATGATCTGCAGCTTATAAAAATTATGGCTTTTAATAAAAATTTGTAAGACAGTCTCTTTCTGATGATCAAGTCAGTATCTTTTTTAAAAGGAGAGATTTTTTTCATTATGCTTTGTCTCAATTCTTCCAAATTCTGAGGATATGAAAGCATTTTTGTAGTTAAAATTCTGCAACCTATATTATCTTAAATTTACAAATTTATTAGGATTCACTGGGTAAATATTGGTATTCTTAAAATAATGTTGCCTATGATGTCAACATTAATATTAATGAGAAAAACTACACCCCCCCAAAAAAAATAGCTGTTTTCTACTTGGGTCAAATTAGAAAGTGTGTATTTTTTTATTGTTTGAAGGCTTGCTGATATTAATATTTTGCCCCCAGTTGGGATAAACTGCAGTGATGAAAATAAAATCTTTTCTGCTTGTTTAATTATACCCTAGGGCAGAGTTTTAAGTGTGTCAAGAAGTGAGAGAACACCAGCTTTAATAGGCATATAGTGCAATTTTACAGTTCATAAAACAGTAAAAATTAATCTGAGACCAGAAGATTTATTAAATCTCACTCAGCAAAATGGATGCGGGAGTCAGTGAGAATTAAAATAAATTATTCCAGGGACTATATATTTTACTACACTTTGGAGGTGCAGGACAACTTGTTCCTTTAGGCTGTTTCCCCCCATCACTTGCCAACAATCTTTGTAATTACTATTACAAAGTTTTATTACAAATGTTTTAGGAGCAGAAAAATATACATGTCTTTTTCATGCATTCAGTCATGTTTAAATTACAATTTGGTAGCAATGTTTGAAGGGGCTGCTTCTGAAGGAAGTAACATGCGGCTCTATGTGCCTGTGGAGATTCTCACTCATCCCGGTCAAAGTTGTCTTAAAGATGCCTTTTTTCTTCAAAAGGCAACTGGACTATTTTTTTTCTTGAGAAAGAAGAAAATGTTTTGCTTCTCATCTAAGAAACATCATCAGTTCTGATGGCAGGGGGAAGGAAGGATAGGTACTATTGTGTTTCTCCGAAAATAAGATGCAGTCTTGTGGTGTTTTTTTTTGCCTCCAAAAGAGGCACCAGGTCTTATTTTCAGGGGGGGGGGTCTTTTCCACTCACCAGCAGTGTGCTGCAGCTGCCAAAAAGGCCAACACAGTGCTAGGCTGCATTAACAGAGGGATAGAATCAAGATCACGTGAAGTATTAATACCACTTTACAATGCCTTGGTAAGGCCACACTTGGAATACTGCATCCAGTTTTGGTCACCACGATCTAAAAAAGACGTTGAGACTCTGGAAAGAGTGCAGAGAAGAGCAACAAAGATGATTAGGGGACTGGAGGCTAAAACATATAAGGAACGGCTGCTGGAATTGGGTATGTCTAGTTTAACGAAGAGAAGGACGAGGGGGGACATGATAGCAGCGTTCAAATATCTCAGGGGCTGCCACAAAGAAGAGGGAGTGAAGCTATTTTCCAAGGCGCCTGAAGGCAGGACAAGAAGCAACGGATGGAAACTAATCAAGGAGAGAAGCAACCTAGAACTAAGGAGAAACTTCCTGACAGTTAGAACAATTAACCAGTGAACAACCTGCCTCCAGAAGCGGTGAATGCTCCAACACTGAAAGTTTTTAAGAAGAGACTGGACAGCCATTTGTCTGAAATGGTATAGGGTTTCCTGCTGAGCAGGGGGTTGGACTAGATGACCTCCAAGGTCCCTCCAACTTTATTATTATTATTATATTATTATTATTATTATTATTATTATTATTATTATTATTATTATCATCATCATCATCATCATCATCATCATCATCATCATCATCATCATCATCATCATCATCAATTATTATTATTATTATTATTATTATTATTATTATTATTATTATTATTATTATTATTATTATTATTATTATTATTATTATTATTATTATTATTATTATTATTATTATTACCTCCAGCATCGACAGCATCGCCCAGCCAGCCCACTTCTTCTGCGGCTGAAGGAACAGCTCTGGCTTGCATTTCACAGTCAGAAGCCTTTCTAGAAAGTCACTGCAGCTGAGAACCGAGCTATGGATCTACTGCAGAAGCCTTGCAGAACTGAGCTTTGGATTGAATCCATAGCTCGGTTCTCGGCTGCAGTGGCCTTCCGGAAAGGCCTCAGATTACAAAATGCAGGCCTGGGGACACTGCAAAAGAAGTGGGCCAGCGAGGAGAGGCCTGGCTGCAAGGTAAGTGGGTGTGGGGTGCGTGGGGCAGCTCCACACCACCAACCCCACCCTACTTGATTTTTAGGTGTGTGCCTCGCCCCAAAACTAGGGCTTATTTTTGGAGAAGGGCTTATATTATGCCCATCCCCAAAAATCAAGCTGGGGCTTATTTATGGGATAGGTCTTATTTTCGGAAATAGTATCCTTTCATCCCTCTGCCATTAGAACTCATGAAGCTTCTTGAATGAGAAGCAAAATGTTTTCTTCTTTCTCAAGGAAAAAATAATAGTCCAGTTGCCTTTTGAAAAAAAAAATAGCACCTTTGTGGCTCTAGATCACGGGTGTCAAACTTGCCGTGTCACGTGACGTGTCGCGACATATTGTAACTTTTTTTGCATTGCCGGAGCTGGGGTGTGTGCGGCTTCCATATGATGCAACCGGCCCGTGGGCTGGCAGTTTGACATCCCTGCTCTAGGTGGTGCAACCCTGGAAGATTGTATTAATTTTATTATATGTATTAATTACATTAAATGAAATGAATGTTGGAAAATTACTGTGGGTGAAATTTCAAGATTAGTTTGTATCCAGCAACTTCTAGTCAATGCATGTGCACCACTCAATACAGCTAGGGGAAAAAAGCTTTACTGTATATTTATTAAGCATCAAAACATTTAATTGGCAAAAATGGACTGAAGGGCAGGAGTAAACAGGGACGGGCAAGAATGTCCATGATTTATACAAATCTCTATATCATAGCTGCTGGAAACAATACTGTGAATAATTAGAATTCACAGCAGCAGGTAGAGATGGAAGGTAGGACACCAGAGGATCCCTCTTTATCTGGCACTACAAAGGAAACAATTTGGTGAAGAAGATGATGCATATACAGTGGCATGAATGGCCTATGGCCTCAGGTTTCCAATCTAGTATAGGAAATTTGGGGAATAGGAACAGATTGGGAAGAAAGGTGGCATGGGGGAGAGGAACTATGATGGAATGTGGGGTTTCATACAAAAAAGGAGGAAGATGTAATGCTGTTACATAACGTGACACCTGGGAAAGTAGGAAGTTTGAGAAATCAACTCAAAACAACTTCACCTGGATTGGGTTAAGTATAAATTGAAACTGAAGGTGTTTCATAGGCTTTCATGATGCTGTTACAATATACTAATGGCATTGAAGTATATTCTAGACCATGGGTGTCAAACTCACCACGTCACGTGACGTGTCGCAACGTATCGTGACTCTTTTTGCATTGCCGGCAATGGAGTGGGCACGGCTTCAGTATGATGAAACCAGCCCGTGGGCCGGCAGTTTGACACCCCTGCTCTAGACTGCTGGCAACTCCAGATCTTCCCAAGTCATAGGACTGACATTAGTACAGCATTCCCAAAGTGGTGGATAGTGATTCTGCCTTTCAAAATCAATTATCAACAATAAAGAAACAAGCAGTCAAAAAATATTCTGCAGGCTAGCACTTGATATAGAATCCGTGAAGTCATTGGAAAAGATATTCAAATGTGATGTGTTTATATCTACAAAAACCAGAAGTTTGCAAGCCATTATATTCCCTATTACAGTCTATGAAAGTAAAAGTTGAAGCAAGATAGGAATAATATTGACATTTTTGAACTGTGGTATTGGGGAAGACTCCTGAGAATACTCTGGACAAGTAAGAAAACAAACTGATGAATCATCAAACAAATCCAGAGTTTTTACTTATGGGACAAATAACCAAGCTCAAATTACTTTGGACTCAAAGACCTAACTCTCTGGAGAAGGATCTAATGTTGGGAAATGTGGAAGGAAAGAGAAGAAAATGACAAACAGAGCAAGATAGAAGGAATCATTTACAGTGGCAATGAATTGAAGGACCAAGTTAGAGAAAGACCATCATAGAGAAAATCTATATATGTGGTTATTAAACATTGAAAACAACTTGATTGCACATAATCAAAAATATCAAAGATATTGTGCTGCAATTAAACAAATTTATTTTGTCTGTGCTTTCAGACTATGATTTTTTAATGTATATTGTGACAATGATATGGTAGGAACTGCTATTGAATCTGCTTTATCTCTGTGCAGTATGTTCTTACCTAATCTGATTATAGAAATATAAATATTCTGTTGCTATGACAAAGCTTACCGCAAACCTGTATCAGGAAAGTTACTTTAACATTTTTTTGAATCTATTTTTGCCAAAAGTTTAGTGACTTGAAAAAAACAGCAACAACAAACCATAGTTATCACTGAATTTCACTAAAGTACAAATATATATTCAAAAGTATATTCTTTTTAATTTTCAGACAACATTTGGCTGACTTTTATTAGAATTGATAAATTGAGAAAATGTTAACTTCAAACAAATACTAACTTCAAACATTTTGTTCTAAATTAATCCGCTGAAAACAGCCAGGAAGATATTACGCAGTATAATACTGTAGTACTGTAGTACTTTTGTCTTAGTTTAATTGAAGTGAACCATTGATACAAGTAATATAATTTCAATATACCGTATGTGACCCGCCTGTAGAGAGTAAAGGAGATGATTTTGACAAAAATAAGCAAGAACCATTACCAAGGCAAAAGGAGAAAGTCTTGAGAAACAAAATAATATTTGGAAGTGGCTCATGCAAGTGCCTCCTTGATTCACTGGAAGGAGAGGAGCATAATCAAAATTCTGTCATTTATAGCCCATCTCTGGTCTTCCTGTGAAGTTGTTTTCTAGTTTCCTCTACTGGGGGGGGGGCTAACACAACTTAAGGAAGTGCTTTTTCTTACAGAAGTATATTATTCCTTCTTGACATTTTTCTAGTATCTTGAAGAGGCTCTTTTCTTTGTCTTGATGAATATTTGAGGGATGGGCCTCAATCGTCTGATCGAGCTCACTCAATAGCTTTTGTGCATGCACAGAAACAGTTTTGTCAACTAAGGCAAAGTGGCAGCACTTAGTCACTTGAAGGACTTTATGTAAGCACTTAAAATCTCCATTAAAGCAAAGCACCACTTTGAAGATCTGTGTAATATCTCAGTTGAATCTAGAAACAATTAATCAACATGAATTCTTATCTGCTAGAGGGAGTTAACAGCTAGCTAATGGCTTTTTTCAGACTGTACTATATGCAGAAAGCTGAAAGTTGAAATTGTAACAAGTCTGTGTTATCTAATTCCAGCAAACAAATTGGGTTGTGCTTTCTTTATAGTCTTTCAAGAGATTAATTTTCATAATGAATGCATAACTAATATTCATACATTTTGTGTTATCCAACATTATCCCTGAAGGATGAGCTTCAATAACACAACAGAGATCTATTAAATAGTATATTTTGTACATCAAGTGGACTATTGATGTAGTCAGTTCTAAATTATACTTATATCTGTTGCAAATTTGGCATTTTTCATTAGAAGGGATTATTTATCCCATGACTTCTGCATTCAACATATCATTATGATGAATTAGATAGACAGACCTACAGGCAGGCAGGAAGGCAGGCAGGCAGACAGACAGGAATATAGATAATAAAGTCACTTTTTCTCAGACCAATCCATCTCACAGAATTATGGTTGTGAGGAAAATAAAAGGAGGGAGTACTATCTATGCCACTTTTAATTGTGCAAGATGAAATAGTTCTAATAAATAAATAACTATCATGCCTTCATTTTTAAATCAAGGCAATGTATTTCTTTTACATGAAAGGTAAAATAAGAGATTGGACAGCCATTTGACTGGAATCATATAGAGTCTCCTGCTTAAGCAGGGGGTTGGACTAGAAGATTTCCAAGGTCCCTTCCAACTCTGTTATTCTGTAATTCTGTAAATCCAATATCTAGTGGAATGCATATCATTCATTTCCCTTACTCAAAAACTTTATCTAGCGATAGCAGTGTTCCAGTATCTGAGGGGCTGCCACAAGCAAAGGGGGCCAGGTTGTTCACCAATGCCCCAGAGGGAAGGACAAGAAACAATGGTTGGAAACTGATCTAAGAGAGAAGCAACCTGGAATTAAAGAGAAACTTCCTGACAGTGAGGACAATCAACCAATGGAACAGTTTGCCCCCAGAAATCGTGGACACTCCATCACTGGAGATTTTTAAGAAGAGACTAGACATTCACCTGTCTGAGATGATATAGGTTCTCCTGCTTGAGCAGGCAGGGGGCTGGACTAGAAGACTTCCAAGGTCCCTTCCAGCTCTATTCTATTCTATTCTATTCTATTCTATTCTATTCTATTCTATTCTATTCTATTCTATCCTATTCTATTCTATTCTATTCTATTCTATTCTATTCTATTCTATTCTATTCTATTCTATTCTATTCTATTTAACATAGTGAATCAATAAAATATAATTCCATGGCAACTTTTTCTGGTTGAGTAATATTCATAACAACCACAATAACAATTTCTGAATTATTAATCTGATTGATCGTATATTTACCCATTAACAGAAATTACAAAAAATGTTTATATTGCTCAATTTTGCTACTTGGGTTTAGTTCATCTATATTTTTAAAATTTGATTTTATTGAGTTTTATAAAGCTTGTTTTCTAAAAACAATAAGAAGCAAAACAAAAATCCAAATTAAAAAAAATAGAATAGAATAAAATAGAATAGAGTAGAGTAGAATAAAATATTTATTTCATCTATATGAAGTGAATTGTCTTTTTTTCTTTCTCTATTTTGTTTTTATTTGAGACTTTATTTTCTCATTTTTCAGTTTCCCAAACATCCTGCACTCATCTATATGAAGTGAATTGTCTTGTCAAGAGTGTCTTGTTTTTCTTTCTCTATTTTGTTTTAATTTGGACTTTTATTTTCTCATTTTTCAGAGTTTTCCAAACCCCCTGCACTTTTTTCCCCTTGTAGGATTTCCATCCATGGAATCCCCCTATTCTTTGCCTTTTTTGAAGTCAGCTCTCTCAAAATCTAGAACAGTAATCTGACTTGGTTCAGCTATCCTTGCCTGGATATTATTTTATGGAATTTTCAGCAGAAACAAAATGCAATTTATATATTTTTTTAAAAAATAGCATACTGACACTTCTCCACAGCATTGGAAATACAATGAAGCAATATCAAGGTTGTATAATTAATATGGAAAATATGTCGTGGGAAAAATCAATACTGCCAGATGACTTTGGAAATCGAGTTTCAAAGCCTCAGAATTTTACTAAATTATTTTTATGAACCAAATTATCTCTGACCATTGAAAACAAACCTTTTGTCAACTATGTCTGTCTATCTAGATACTCTGATGATGTGTACTTCATCCCTTGTCCACTTAACTACCATCTGCTACTTTAAGAATAAAACCTTTTCAGCTTTTTCATTTCTCAGCAGGCCCAGCCAGCAATCTCTCTAGATAAAATTCAGGCAACATTTCCCCAAGGTTTTTTGCTATTGGCTATACAAACCTGGGTTTGGGAGAACATAATTTAATAATTATCCGTAGTTGGAGCAAGAACACCAGGAAAGACAGAGGGAAAGCATTGTTCTCTCTCCTGCCACCAATGCAATACAGGTAGTCCTCAACTTACAACATTTCACTGAGTGACCGTTTGGAGTTACAACGGCACCGAAAAAAGTGATTTATGACTGTTGCAGCATCCCTATGGCCAGGTGATCCAAATTCAGATGCTCGGCAACTGACTCCTATTTATGACAGTTGCAGTGTCCTGGCGTCATGTGATCACCTTTTGCAATCTTCTGACCAGCAAAATTGATGGGGAAGCCAGATTCACTTAACAACCGGGTTACTAACTTACCGCTGCAGTGATTCACTTAACAACTGTGGCAAGAAAACTTGTAAAATGGAGCAAGATTCACTTAGCAACTGTCTCACTTGTGGTTGTAAGTCGAACACTACCTGTACATAACCACATCCTTTGTTTAAAAAAAAATCTTCCTTGCTCCTAGCAGCATCATCTACTGCATGTTCTTTCCCTACTTATCTATTAAAGTAGTCCATGTAAATAGGTGTGTGTGAAAATGTGAAAAACAGAATATGAACAATATATATCTTGATCCCCAAGACATATACTGCATAATGGAGGCATTTTTGGTGGAAGAGTGGAGCACTCTTGCCATAGAATTTGGATCAAACTGATGCAGAATTTTGTCAGAGCATATATCTCCCACATTTGTCATTGGAACCTGGATTTATTACTGCATAGTACATTAAGGTAGTATGGTGGAAGAAGCTGAGATTTTTAGAAAGATTTGGATCTTTTGTTGTTATTGTTACTTTGTGCTTGTCTCCTAACTTTTAAATTGCATAAAATGTGATTTAAATTGCATAAAATGCTGCTTCTAGAATCTCCACTTACATAAAGCATATTCACCATCGTAATGTCAGGATTCAAAAGATACTTGGCTCTCACAATGGTTTTGCATTAGTCTTAAAAGCACTTTGAAATATAAGTTGGTGAATCATTTTGGGGCCTCTGATGTTTTTACAAAGCTATCATGTGAGAGCAACTCCAGGTGTTTTAAACACTGCATGAGGTTGTTCTACAACCCATTTTAAACAGAAGAATTATTCCCCTTTTTAGTTTGGAAATGTCACCACGGGAGACCCATTTACATCTAAACGCGTGTTATCTCTTTTAGTACCAGCTTATGGTCTCTAGCAGCTAAGAGTGGTGTTACAATTTTAATGTTTTGTTTTATTGTAAAGTGAGTTGGGACTAATTTGTACGGAGGACATTATAGAAGTTAACTCTGTGGTTGTGTTGTGTGATGACAAATTCAGTAATCTCTTGGCTTCCTATTGTTAATTAATTCATTTCACAGCTCACTAATTTTGTCAATGAACAGAAGATACTGGTTCTTCTAAGAAGAGATGCAGAGTTATACTCACACGACAGAGAAAAAACATGCAATGTCAGTGGAAAACAAAATATTAAATCCATACATATAATTTATTACGATGCCTCAAAGAGAACAGTGCATCATCCTTCCAGTTTTCTTTAAGTGCCTCTGCTAGGAATGCTGTTGAATATAAAGTGTAGCATAAAATCCTTAAAATTAAGCATCACCCCATCCCAGCAAGAGCTCTATCTATTGAAGAAGAATTTCATTCAATTTATTGTTCTAAAATAAGAATGTAAACAAAATTTAGAAATATCGTTTAGAAAATGATTAAGGAGCAAGGGAACCTGACAGAAAGGAATGGGTAAGGTCTTAAATGTTTTTATTCCCTCATACAGTTCAGATCGGATTCTTTCTCTCATTTTTTTTTCTTACTGAAAAAAGAAGGAAGATGAAACGTGTACTTCTTGTAGTACATAATTTAATCATCATGTATTTGCTTAATAAGAAAACTATATTATCACTTTCTTCTGTCATAAGGTAAGGTGGAAAAAGTATGCCTTGCTTTTCCTTGTCTAACTGTGATGCAATTTCTCTGGGTCATATTCACAGCATTGATGGTGTTCTCATTTCAGACAGATGCAGCTTTAATGTATGATGCTGTTCATGTGGTGTCAGTTGCTGTCCAGCAGTTTCCACAGATGACTGTCAGTTCATTACAGTGTAATCGCCACAAACCATGGAGGTTTGGGACCCGCTTTATGAATCTAATTAAAGAGGTAAGTCAGGAGCAAGATATGCTCCCTTGTTAGTTAGAAATTCAGCATGCCCAAATGCCTTTGGCTTTGTGTTGTGTGCTCCATTTTCAATTCATTCCCCCCCCCCCGCTGAATTTTGTTTTCATGCTAAATGTTTTCAGTGTACACTCCCCAGTTTCTGAAAGACCTATATTGTACTAAAATGCCCTACATTTTATGGATTTCAAATTTTACTTAATTATAAGATGTAGAAGTAGGACATGGATACTTTTAAGCAGTAGAATAAGTGCTGATAATCTTTTAACATGTAATGTTCATGGAATCGTCATGATGCTGTTTTCAGCAGTGTGAGTTTAGTTTGTTTCTGGTCTGAAAACTATGGATTCAGATCAACCCTGAACTCAGTGTTCTACACATAGTCCTCACTTATCAACTGCCTCTGATTTATATATAATAGAACATGCAGAAGTAAAATTGTAAGACACGGTCACAGGATATTTTGCTTAATGACCATGGTGATTCACTTAATGACTGAAGGGGAAGTAAGCTCGTAAGCCTGTTGTGATAATGTGATTTTCCACTTAGGGACCATAGCCCTTAATGCTAGTGATGCCAGTCCCAAGTAAGTAAGGACTATCTGTATTTTATAAGGCAATCTTGGCAAATAGAGTAGGAGCATTGGAGTCTGCAATTTTTAAAGTTTAAAATGGGAATGGCTAGCTGTTTCCAGAAACTGAACAAGGACCTCGTTCAATATCAAATCAAATCAAGGACTGTTAATTAGCAGGCGGACCACTAGTATGGGCATGAAAATTCTTCCAGCTTTGGTATTTTCTTATATGTATGGTCAGGTGTTTATGATGTCGGATCCTTTCCCTGCTTCCCCCTATTTTGGCAGCATATTTCTAAAATAAGCATTGAGCTTTAAAATGAACTTACGATGATCATAACTGTGCAGATATACTGTAGAACATTTTATATAACCCATTTTATGGGAACAGAGGTCTTTCAGCCACATTTTGGAAGGGCATAGTTGTATTTCCACTTATTTGAAACTTTAGAAGAAGTTGGCTGCATATATATTTAAATACAAGTAATGGCTCCCTTTCTTCCATTCCTAATCCATTTCTATGATGCAGTTTTTACTTAATCTTGGTGATTTCTCATGGAATGACTATGGGCAAATTTCTGCATGTTGCACCCTGATTTATTCCCTTTTTCCTGCTACAGAAACAGTGGCGGCTAGAATCCAATTGGATGCTTTTGTTAGCAAAAGTTATTTCTGTGGTGCAATGGCAAGAGGCAGTTACTTTTTTTCTTATGAACACTTTGAAGGGAATAAAATAATATCCACCTGAACTAGCAGAAAACTATTAGGACAGTGCTGGATTCTACCTAGGGCAAAACTCATATTTTTAAAATTTTCCATAGTCGAAAATGAATATTAGAGATTAATTCTATATTTTGTGACAATGCAATAAGGACTGTGTTACACGATGTGATAAGATGTGTTATTATAAAACTCATAACTGGAGATATACTGAAAGACAGCAACAGTCAACAAAAATGCCTGTATCTTAAATAAGAAAATAATGAAAATGTTTCAAAGATCATCCTAGTCAACAAGTAGTATATAGTGGGAGAAAAGGAATGGAAAGTATTGTATGCAGGAATTAAAGAAAAGTTAGTTTAGTTATCAGAAGAATGCCAGAAATCCAAAAAGTGGATGCAATTTTTTTTATATTGGTTATGAGAAAAATGAATTAAAGTTAGTGAATAATTAATATTTCCATTTTGAGTCATTAATTTATTCATTTATCTTTCTTTCTTGCTGCTTACATATAATTTTCCCCTTATTTTTCCTAGGCTCACTGGGAAGGTCTCACTGGCAGGATAACTTTCAACAAAACCAATGGTTTAAGGACAGATTTTGACTTAGATGTCATTAGTCTTAAGGAGGAAGGTCTTGAAAAGGTACTTAAGTTATTTCCTCACAGCTGATAATATTTCAAAAGAATAATATTTCTCATTCTGCTTTATGAATTTATTTAAATTACTGGATATAATGTTCACAGTTTTATTACCTGTTTAAAAGCTATTTTGAAAAAAAAAGATGATTACCTGTGGTGGCTAGATCTTTTCTTTCAAATTGTATATAGAAAACTACAGCTGTCATTACATTGATACAAAACTTGTACATTATTAATAATAAAGTAATAGAAACTGTAATGGTACATGAGAATGACCTTGGAAGATGAGAGCCAAAGATTAGGCAGTAGGAAATGGGGGTGTGGCAAATGTCTCAGCAGGAACCCTTCCCAGATTTTAAAAGTAAGGTAAGAGATGTACTTTTAGACTTGCAAGATCCCGTTTTCATAGCCTTACAATATATAGTGAGCTAGTATGGTTGGTTCTACCTCAAAGAGCTGACAGAAGCTGTGTAGTGATATAATTGTCAGCCCTTTGAATAGGCCAGGTTAATGAACGGGCACAGTAGGGATTTATTGTTATAAGGTAGACAAGCAGAACCTTTAAAGCAGGTGTCCCCAACCCCCAGTCCGTGGACCAGTACCGGGCCATGGCATGCCAGCAACTGGTCTGCACAAATAAGCAAAGCCCAATCTGTGAGATGCAGGCAGCACACAAAACCACACACACTCTGGTCCACAGAAAAACCTTTCTCCACAGAACCGGTCCCTGGTGCCCAAAAGATTGCGGACCTCTGTTTTAAAGCCTGTCAGAGTTTCTGTCTGCTCCCTCTGCACCCAAAATGAAGAAAGAACCATTTTGAGGTTCTTTCTCACTTTTCCCTCTTTCTCAGGACTGAGCAATGAGAGGATGATCAGGGAATAATGGAATTGCTGAGAATATTTAGCTGAAGAAACAGAAAATTGAAGGGGGGTATGATAACAATATGGTAACTAGATGACTTCTAAGGTTCCTTCCAACTCTGTGAATCTATGGTTGTTCAAATTATGTCATCTATAGAGTAAGATTAACATTTATTTTCTACATTAATACCCTCAACTGACAGGGATGCTTTAGCTTAGCCATGTCAAACTCGTGACGTCACATGATGTTGCGCGGCATATCGGACCTTTTCCCCCATTGCCGGCAATGGGGTGGGCGCAGTTTCCTCGTAACGCGTCCGGCCCGCGGGTCGGCAGTTTGACACCCCTGCTTTTAGCTAATATCCTTGTGCTGATTTAAATATCTTTCTGACTCTATAATTCTATTTGTTAGCTGAAGCTTTTCTGAATACTTCTATCATTTGGAACCATACTTCTTTAATTTGTTATAACCTATTTCTGGTTGGTTGAATTAGTTAATGTTTACTGAATAATTGTTCAGCTGGCTGCCAACACTTTTCATTTGGGGCAGCTTTAGAATTAAAATACTCAGGCTAAGCAAACTAACTGCAAAAAGATGTGGTGCTAACATGCTAAATATTTTCTGGAGAAACATAACTCTGGTTAAAATTAGCATCAATGCATTGTAATCCAATTACAGCAAAGGGCATAATATGTTGGAACTGGTCATATATGTTTTAGGGAACTACAAGAAATAAAATGTAAAATGTCTTCTCTAAAGTACCTTTTGTTCACAATAGGTTTCAGAAGAGACCCCCAAACTAACAATTTTTAAAGAAACTTTTTTAAAATAATGCTGCTGTAATTCACTCAAAGCTTTTCAACTGGCTATTAAACTTACCAGCAAAAATTGGATTTCCAGGATTCAGAATGAATTCATTTCATTCTTCCAATTTGGTGTCAGAATCCAAGTGAAAATTTAATTTGGCCAAATTGTTTCTGAAGCAATATATTGAATTCTAAAACAATGGCACCCCTCTTTGAAATACATTCGTCTTCAAAAATTTGTACTACCTTTAACTGGCAATTTGCTGAACAAATTGAAGTGGCAGCCACAAATCATCAATTTTTAAGAACAGCGGATAATTGTGATTGAATAGAAGGGAGTGGGAGTGAGTTTCCACTTCATAATTTCTTTCCGACTTGGGAGGGAAGAATGCAGTTGAATGTCAAAATGTAATTTATGAGAGCTGAATACAGGTTATCTTTATGTGTGTACATCTGAAGTTTCATAGCACCAGGAAGAATAGAAAGGAATAGATTTGTTTACAATGAAAGATAACTTATGTGGGGAGAATATATCAAGCTGTTGTTACTGTTTTTTTTACTTTAGAGGATAGAATTTAAATGGAAAATTAAGCACTCGACATTCTATACATCATTTTACCCCAAATGCCACACTTTGCTAGACATATTTTGAAATTCGGTGAATCACATTTTAGACCAGCTGCTGCTAAGAAAATGATAACTGAAATTGCACCATAAGAGAATAGGAGAAAAAATTTGCAGTTTTAATTTTGTCTTATTATTTCTCTTTTCTAGTGGATGAAACGTAACCCATGCATGATATATAAGTTCTTATCCTGTTTTCTAGATTGGAACCTGGGATCCTGCAAGTGGCCTTAATATGACTGAGAGTCAAAAAGGAAAACCAGCAAACATAACTGATTCCCTTTCTAATCGTTCCTTAACTGTAACCACTATTTTGGTAAGTTATTCCTCATGCAATTAGTTTTCAGAAGTTCAGCTATAGTTGAAAACTACAGAAAGTCACAGTGCCTAAAATAATAATTACCAGCATTTGTATGTCGTAGTTATTTAGCAATTACTGATTAATGAATAAGCTGAAATATCTCATTAACTGTGGGATTTTACCTTCAACTATGAAGAGAGCAATTTTAATTTCTGTGCTATAATCTCAGTTGACTAATTATTTAACTTTCTTGTGATTTTTCAACATTTGTATATTTAGACAGAATCTGCCATGCTAGATTTGGGGGGAAAGTTTCGGGTGGAGGGGTATATAATTTTTAAAATGCAATTAATATTAATTTAGCAAAGAAATTGTCAATGTTCCGGCTAAGGATTCCAACAAAGTAAATATACCAGAGCCATTCTGATTTCTAATGCAAAACTTTATTGGATACAGCATACCGGCATTAAAGAATGGAAAACCAGCTCTGGCAATATGCTGAGAAAAAGATAATTAAAAGAGTAAAACTTTCCCTCCACTCTCTGACAGGTCAGGTCACATTGTCCAATTAATCCTCAGGCAGTTGTTATAAGTAGAACATCTCTGTTTGCCACAACATTCCTCCCTCCCATCCGGAGAGAAACCATCTGTGCATTCCAAACCTTCCCCTCCCCCCTCACAACTGTAGGCAAGCTAGAAGCAGCCTGGCAGTTCTAATCCAAGCAGTCTTCATAGCTGGACAGAAATTCCTTCCAAAAGCAGTAGTGATTCTTTCAGACTTCTCATTCATATTTATTTTAGATTTAGTTTCTAATTTAAATAATAAAAGAAATATACATCTAAACTAACTCCTTAAATGCAGAAAAATTAAGACTTTTTAAAAGTTTAACTCCAGCACTTTTATTTAATCAAATGCAGTTTGAATTTTTTTTCCCTACCACATTTAA
The DNA here is from genome assembly GCA_023970755.1 of Azemiops feae. Taxonomy (NCBI): domain Eukaryota; kingdom Metazoa; phylum Chordata; class Lepidosauria; order Squamata; family Viperidae; genus Azemiops; species Azemiops feae. Next base: position 1,552,421 of record JALGBA010000235.1, read on the forward strand.
GAGACTCAGTATTTCAGTTAGAGTTCAAAAGAAGTGTTTCAAGCTTGAAATAGCTGTCATATGTTTGAAATGGGCTGGTCAGGTCATCGTGGAAATGTTTCAAGTTTGAAATGGAGAGCCCAAAGAAGCTATTTCATGCTCAAATACATCTCATTTTCGATTGAAACAGATAAAAATTGAAACATTTTATGAAGACTCTTTAGACTGTGTTTATTAGCTATTTTATTTTTATTTGTCCTTGGGGCAGGAGTAAGCAATATGACATGACTTGAAACAGTGCATTTTATCCTAATATAAATAAATAATATTTTACATGATTCTATTGCACATAAATATTGTGTGATGAAGGGCACACAGGGAAAATAGAAAAAAAGCAAAAACAAAATTCTTGCCAGATTAAACTAAGCAGTACTTCATTTTTATGCAGTGTTAAAAACATAAAGGTAACATCTGAACTTGTAATAGAAGTGATAAATAAGAAATAGAACTTGTAATAGAAGTGCTAAATAAAAATTGTTCTTTCTGCAATTTAAATTCTGAATTGAGCAATTTTCTCCTGTCTTACTCAGAATGGTAATGATCATTTGCCCAACTGGGTAGATTCCATATAAAAATATGGAATATTTTTTGTCTGCTTTAATTTTTAATTTTTTTAACTATGTTTGTAATTATATTTTTAAAAAAATAATGCAAGCTTTTTTAAAATGGACTGACTTCTAAGGATGTCTATTTAAGGACTGGCTTGAAAATAATTTAAGTTCTGCATTGTCTTAAATTGCACCTTATCACTCTGATGTCCTCCAAATATATTGAACTGTATCTCCATACTTTCCAACCAGCATCAGATAATTTTTATATAAAATAAAGCTGATTTAGTGCAGCACAGACACTAGTTTTAGGGAAAGTATGCTGTTGCTATAATTCATTTATTTCTGTTCTTAAATCTACAAAGTGACTGTCATTCATCTATGAAATATGCATCTCCATACTCTCCGAAATTATTTTTACTACTGTGAAAGTCTAACAAAAACAAATAACTGTAAATTTTCACCAGATTTTTTTTAATATGTAACCAATCAAAATAGCTGGAATTCAGGCTATGTATATGTATATTACTCAGTGGAAACATTTGGCAAGGCCTGGAAACTCAGTAGACTGGGTTTAGTTTTTCAATGGGACATTGCCACAACAGTGGGAAGTCAAAGAATACCCTGAAAGAACATAAAGAAGAAATTGTTTGGCATATAGTTGTCAGAAATACTGTGTGGATGTTTTCCTGAAGTTACAGCACAACAAAGTAATAATATGGACATTTCTTTGATAAAATCTGAAGAAAAATTCCAGTTCCCTGTAATGATTTTCAACTTTTGCTTAACTAGTTAGTGGTTTGTAATTTCTAGTCTTCACCAAGCACATAGAACCACCGTATAGAACAGCTCCTTATTTTTCATTTCAAAGTTCTTTCTATTTCAGAAATACAGTACATTAGCCACAGAACTCAATGTGGTGCATTCAATATCTCTAAAAGAAAGCCCTCAAGAATGAGTGAGATAAAATAAATTTAAGTGTACTTTACAAAATACTCACTCTACTTATCATTATAATCTTTTCAACTTGTCCTGAGAAATAGCAACAAAGAAGTTTTTGTTCTTCTTTGGAATTTTGTTTTTTTTTCCTGTCCCAAACTATTCGATGGAAAAAGTGGCATATATTGTGAGGAAGAACATGCCAGCAGAAGAAGAAGAGACCCTTGTAGGGCCTGGCACCACTAGATGAGAAAGAAGGGCTGCCTATGGATGGTGATCATGCATGGTGTTAAGGTGCTGAATGTGGAGTGGGAAAATCGAGGTTTTAGTTATCCATTTAGCCAACTGGTTGACTGTGGGCCAGGCCTTCTCTTTTAATGCTAGATGGAAAGTTGAAAAACATCTGTCTAACCCTAACCCAAACCCTAACCCAATATTGGACCAGCATGTTAGATGGCAGTCTATAACCTTTCGGAACAAAAGCCAGTTTGGTGTAGTTGTTTAAAAATCAGGCTACAAAGAGGGAGACTATGAGTTAAAGAAATAGAAAGCACATAGCTCTTGGAAGAGTGCTATATCTAACTGGAAACATTCTTTGTGATACCACTGTTAAGTAGGCTGTTACCAGTTAGCTTTCTGTTGTATCTTATATGGTGATGACATTCAAAAAGAAGTCTGTTGAAAACCTTACCGTGTGGGGAGGCATACAGAGAGGTGAACAAGTGTTCTGAAAATTAGTAAGATGTAACCAGGACAAAGTGCCTGTCCTTTATAGTTTAACAGCAAATAACAAACAAAATGGTAATCAGAAAAGAGAAGAGCTAATCAAATCCAAAAGGAGCCAGTACCTCTAGAACAGATTTAGTTTATTTGGTTTCTGGTATCCACAGAACAGCTTCTCAACATGCAGAACTGAACTTTAAGGAAGTAATGTTTAAAAACCCATACATGAAGAACTGGAAAGAGGGTGAGACTAAAAGAAGGTAGTTCCAGAATGAAAGTGGAATTGGAATGCAGATCTCATTTTTAATTTGTAGGTTTTTTTTTTAATAACATGGAGATGTTCCCATACTAGTTTGAAGAAAACATAAAGAGATTTGGCTGCAAGGTTTTGATTACAATAAAATAATAAGCCAGGCATAACTCATGAATTGTGACCTTTGAAAAAGATGTAAACATTATACAGTATTTACTGTCTTTTTGGTCCACTCCTTTGCCTGGTTGCTGACTGAACATGCATCTTCTAATGCCTGGGCAATTCTTTCACATCCATCTCATAACGATGGCAAACATAATTAGGGATCTTGGTACCAAGGGCCCAGTAGCACATCTCTCAGAGAGAGAGATCAGATGATGTACTTTCTGAGGGCTTGGGATTCCTTCTGGCTGAGTCTTGAGGTATTCCAGATCTTCTTCTTCAGAAGAATATTCCATATTAAAGATGAAAGAAATAACATATTGTCCATTTTCATTACTAAGTTACATTCTGCGTCTTGCTACTTTACTTGGCAAATATTTTTAAAACTCCTTATGAAGTTTCATACAAAAATCCATGCACATGTTTATGGACAGTTCTCCTTTTTTACCTTTTTATTCAATATATCAGATGCATACTTTCACTAGAAATATGCATGCTTCTTTGTGCTTACTGAAATGTATACAATTCCTCAAACCTGGGATAAGAGCAATCATTATATATCATCTCCTTTAGAATGCAAGCTGCATATGCTTTCAATTAAAATATGCTTCTATCTGAAGCCTACGGTAGCCTTATAGGCACTGGTGGGAATCAGTCAGTTTGCACCCGTTCTGCAGAACCGATACCTATTTTTTTGTTGAGTTTGGCGAACCAGTTATGATAAATCTGTGTTTTCTGGAACATGTCTGGTTTTCGTTCAACTTCCTTCCAGGCGGGGAAAAAAAAAACCCTCCCCAAAAGTCCAAGAGAAGAGCGACGGAAACCAAACAGAGAGGCGGCTCCTTCAATCACATCACTCAGGCGAAAACTAGGTGGTGCTTCTCAGAGGTAATTTCAGGAATAGACACTTCATCTCTCTAGTTTCCTGATTGGTGCATACGGGAAAGGGGGTGAGGCCAGCAAATATTAGCTGGAACTTTTTCCTGTCTAACTATACAGAGCACAACTAATGATGAGCGGGAAAGCTCTTAAAGGGTTCTGTTCTGAGAACCAGTGGTTAAATTATTTGAATCCCACCAGTGCTTATAGGTAAAGCTTGTATCAGCTCTGTACTTTTTTTTTTTTTTGACAGAATGTTTTTGCAGTAATTCTAGAATGGGTTCTGCGACTCTAATTACTTCAAGAAAATGTGTCAGACATACAATTCCAAGTCTATCTTTGATTGTGTCTAGTCCCTGAGGGACTCTGCTAGTCTATACTATCAGTATGTGCTGACATGATGAACAAGTCTAAATAATTTTCTTTGCTGCAACTCTGAAAGGTGTTGGAGTATGAAACTTTCCTAGCCTATTATCTCATTTCAGAAACATAATATTTGTCCTGTATTTGTATTAGGCCACATGCAACTTTTTAAGAATCTTGAATTCTTTTTATTGAAATGATTTTCTCCCAATATATTCTTGTTGGAAATATAGCTTATATTATTAGAGTATTAGAAATCAATGGGATTTAAAGCTCATGAGCAATCTGAAACACTAGCAAGAGAAGCCACAAAAAGAGATAAGACAATGTTGTTCTTCCCACATCTCCACTTTGCAAATTTCTAAAGCTTAGAGTGTAATTGTTTTATATTATTTGCTGATTAGAAACTTATAAAGGAGAGCAAACCTTGGATACCATAAAATAAATACATGGGTATTGCTTAATTCAAGGGTCCCCAACCTCTGGCCACAGTCCACTAGCAGGCTATGGCTTATTTGCAACTGGGCTGTGTGAGCAGCAGGCTGGCATGAATGAGCGCATGCAGGTCGACTCGCATGAGTGGTGGGCTGGTGTGCGTGCATGCATGAGCATGCCAGTCCGTGGCTCATGCTTGTTGAGCTGTGCATACATACATGCCAGCCCACCACTCATGCGGGCTGGTTCCAATCTCCCCCCCAGCCAGACTGCCAAGCTGCAAAGGTTGGGGACCACTGGTTTAACTGATGCAGTGGCTTGCCTATCATAGTAATCTTCTTTGCAGAATAAGAGTCAGTTTGTTGACCTATCTATTTTTATTCCTTCCAGTCAAACCTAGGTAGAAATCAGTTGGTATTTCATGTTGGTATGTTTTGACCAACTGTGTTCCCATAATGGAAATAAATATACATGTATTGGTCCACTCTTGTCCATAGTTATTTAGCATAATTCTATGGAAGATAGTTTCTGATTATTTTTATTGGAATGAGAAATATTCTCCATTGTTTCCATTTGCTTATTTTCAAGAAACAGGTCCTGGAATATGAGTAAACATTGGAACTGGTAAATGTTTTGCATTCATTTTATATTATAGTTCCTATCCAATAATCAGCAATGTTCTGCCAGTTGTTGGGATTGTTTGCAATTGTTTTAGAAAGTAGTCACAACTGGATATTGACAGAGATTATTAGCTCCTTGTGATTCTCAATTGCACCCAACCACCATACAGTATTTAGCTTGATTCTTAATTTTGATATGATAGGGAAAAGGGAAGCTGTTTATAGTGTATCATACTATATCTGTACATGCCGTGTCAATATCTCTCCAGGATTTCTGATGGGTCTTTCAAAACTAGTTGGATCTGAAGCCAGAGTATCTTCTCTGGATAGTGTACACAATATCACTGAGTTATAACTGAAAGTAGGTTAGTTGTGGTGAAATTTGAGAATTCTGCTCATTGTCTTCTTCTTATTCATGTACATGATGAAAGATTCACCCATAAAACCACTGGATTACATTTGTTTCTTATTATTACTCTACATTTTGAAACATGTAAATATTGTACAGTTTTTATTTTTAAGAAATTATAATGTTTAATTGCTATTTTTAATTATGTAATCATAGTTGCCAAACTGGATTCAGATTCAACTAGAAAAGCTATAATTCCTTAGTAATAGCTGAATAAATCAAAAGTAAGTTGTCTCTCAATAAAGATAGTATTCAGCATAACTTTTCTGTACATAGGAAATATGTAAAGCAGCTGAATGAGTTTTGCAAAGGACAGAGTGCCTTTACTGATTTCAAAACAAGACTTTTGTACATACTGTTGTATTAGGGAAAATCTTTTAAATTTTCATGATGTTGTAAAAAGTATTTGTCTATTAAAAATAATAGTTGAATTTTATTTCTTCTCTATTTATATTCTTTTTCAGGAAGAGCCATATGTGATGTTCAAGAAATCTGATAAACCTTTATACGGGAATGATAGATTTGAGGGATATTGTATCGATCTCCTTAGGGAGCTATCAACTTTTCTTGGATTTACTTATGAAATTAGATTGGTGGAAGATGGAAAATATGGGGCCCGGGATGATGGTAGTGGACAATGGAATGGCATGGTTCGAGAACTAATTGATCATGTAAGTTACTTTAGAATTCATCTTTGACTCCGTAATCCTTCAACAAGAAATTTGTGCAAGCTTTCATGGAATAAAAAGTATTATTTACATCTGACATTTTTATGTAACATTGTGTTAAAGTGGATGTTATGAAGCAGGTGTTTCTCATCCTGGTACCATCATTTGTCCTTTTAGCTACAGAGCTCTTTATTTCGAATGTTATGTGTATAGAAAATTAAGATTGTGCTAGTTAATTTCCTTTTTTATTTGTTGGATAATTTTATGGAACTGGGCATTTGTTGTTTGTTCTTCCACAATCTAGAAACAATGCTATCATGCAGTCAACAATATGTGTAGTTTTCATTTAAAAGTGAATTGTAACTTTCTTCCATACAAATTTATTGACATACTGAAATGTCAGTATGCTTAAAGGTTTGTCTGGGACTGATTCTCTTATGTTATTGATGGTGGACAAGAACATTTCCATGGTAATATCCTAATTCTAAAAGTCCTTTTCCAATCTAGTGTTAAGTTTGATAATTCAAAGCCTTTCTATTAAGGCCCTTCAGTTTTCTTGGTTTCTTTGCTAATTAGCACAATATTTTATAATTTTGTTATTTATATATATATATATATATATATATATATATATATATATATATATATATATATATATATATATATATATATATATATATATATATATATATGTCTTTAATAATTTTAAATATTGGAATCCCAGGTATGGACATTTAAAGTCAATTAAATAAAATAATGAACTCCAGGATATTAGAAAAAGGCTTCTTTATTGCTGAGCTTTCGTTAACAACCTGTTAACATCATCAGAGCAAAGGGCTAAATGGCAGGGGAGCATGTGCATAAGTTCACATAACAGTTGGAAAACAGTTACATTGTGGCATGTGCACATAGCGTGCTTAGGAAGCTCGTTTAGAAAAAATCACGTTGACAATAGCAGGTATACAGCAGTAAGCCTCCGGACAAGATTTAAATCTTGTCGGGAGGCTTACTGCTGTATACCTGCTATTGTCAACGTGATTTTTTCTAAACGAGCTTCCTAAGCACACTATGTCCACATGCCACAATGTAACCGTTTTCCAACTGTTATGTGAACTTATGCACATGCTCCCCTGCCATTTAGCCCTTTGCTCTGATGATGTTAACAGGTTGTTAACGAAAGCTCAGCAATAAAGAAGCCTTTTTCTAATATCCTGGAGTTCATTATTTTATTTAATTGACTTTAAATATATATATATATATATATATATATATATATATATATATATATATATATATATATATATATATATATGTCTTTGATAACATTAAAAATGCGAATCCTGGGTATGTGCATGTTAGCAAAACCAAAAGGAAAGTCGAACATCAGGATAGAAGTATAAGCAAGACTGTTTAATATAAACAAGCCTGTTTGTTATAAAGTCACTTAGCTTTCGTCGGCCAAACTGCCGACATCGTCAGAGTGAAAGTAAAAGGAGATCCGGGAGTTCGCTTATGTAGCCAATTGCTTTTGCGCCCTGCGCCTTGAGTGCGTCACCGGCCCATTCATCTCAATCGGCCGTAATGCATTGAGTCGTCCCGCGCCTGTCAACATGTTCGAGGATTCAAAAACTGTTCTCCTGCTTGTGATTGCTCCCCTGGCGTGCGTATAGACACCCGGGGGATGGCTGTCCGATCGCTTCTGCTCTTTGCCTCCCTCCCCCATCACTGTGAGCCGATCTTGCGCATCAGTCCCCAAATTGCCATCTGGGTGCGCTGCCGGTTCGCCGTCTCCCCTGGGAGTCACCGTCACCTCACCTGTAGCCCCGTCGCTCCAATCCTGCAAGGGGCGGACTGGTTGTCTCCTTCGTGAGTCGCAGCGCTGCCCTTCCCACACTCTAAGTGTCTGATAAGCTGGTAACAGGTCTATGTGACGATTGATCGAATTCTCATCAGATAGCCAGGCCTCCTTAAGCAAGCGGCCACCCTTGGTGGTCTCTCTTGGGTCTCCTCTTCCGCCGTAAAATGGATGTCCGGATATACCGAATTCAGCTCATCCATAAAGCCGGCACTGTCTTGTTTTTTGATGACCACAAACGTGTCATCCACATATCAAGCCCAGAATTTAGGGCGGTACCTAGACATCACCACAGCCTCCAGCTGCTGCAGAACTGCCTCCGCAATGACACCCAAGATGGGAGATCCCATCGGTGTCCCTTTAATTTGTTCATACATATCCCGAGAGACCACCAAGGGTGGCCGCTTGCTTAAGGAGGCCTGGCTATCTGATAAGAATTCGATCAATCATCACATAGACCTCTTACCAGCTTATCTATATATATTAGCAAAATATATATACTCAATTTTGTTTTTGGGGTTTCTTAGGATGCACAAAATGAAAAATATCCACCATCCTAAGAAACCCCAAAGACAAAATTGAGTTAGAAAATCAAGGAGTATATGAAATCCCATGCACCGCCTGCCCCACCACATACATCGGACAAACCAACAGAAGAATAAGTGTACGCATTGAAGAACACAAGAACTCAGTCAGAAAAGAGGAACCAACTTCTTCCCTGGTCCAACACCTTAAAGCCACAGGACATAAAATTGACTTTAAAAATACCAGAACTATCGCCAAAACTGAACACTTTAACAACAGAATAATCAGAGAAGCCATCGAGATAGAAAAACGCCCACACAGCATGAATAAACGAGATGATACCTCCCACCTACCAGCCATTTGGAAACCCACCCTTATTGACAAACGAGTCCCTAACACAAAGAATGACACTAGACCCACACTCACGAAAACCACACAGGATGTCACCACCACACATCCACGCAAAAAGCAAACCCAAACCCACACCGATGATGAGGCACGACCACAAACCAGAAACCAGACCACAGCTGCATCATTAGCCATTTTAAACCCCTCCAATCCATACATGAAGCAAACTGACACCCACCTTGAAGATATGGCATGACCACGAACACGAAGCCAAACAACAGCAACGCAGCTCTCCATCTCAAATCCCCCTGCAACTCAGACTAATCCGAGCACAACAAAGCCCCCACCCAAACAGAACACACCCCCATCCAATCAGAGCACAGCCAAGCCCCTAACCAATCAGAACACACCTCCACCCAATTAGAACACAGCCAAGCTCCCACCCAATCAGTTCATACCCCCACTGGCAGTTAAAAGGAAGAAACAGCTGCGATCACACATTGCTCCTAGAAGCACGAAGCCGAAGACGCCAGCCTGAAGATGACGAATGAGACTTCGTCGAAATGTCGCCAAGACACTTCCAATTTTACTTTTATATAAGCACTACAAAGTTTTTCTCTGTAACTTATAGCACTAAAATACTATATATATATATATTATACTTACTTTTGTTTCTAAGAGGATTCCATAGAGACTATAATGTGTGCATGTTCTGAGAAGTGTCCTGCTTCTTCCATTTAAAATATCATCTATGAAATCTTAGATTAGACAGAAATATCAATGTATAGTGAAACAGCAGGGTAATTCAATGTGAGTCAAAACAGATACCATTAAAAGCAATTTTTTATAATTGAGTAAGCCAGGCATCACTTCACAGCTTTTAAAACGTATTCTCTCAGTAGGTGGTACCAAATGAATCTGGTTTCCTGGAAACAAAATTTAGTCCCCTTGAAAATTAGGTAATTGTCTTCAGCTTTTTTGTGTTTTGTCAGATTTACATTTGCTTTAGAAAAACACTCAATAACAAGGCATCTGATAAAAAACACTGGTAATAAAAGAAGGATTCTTAGAGCTATTGCTATTTAATGCAACAACAACAAAAAAGAAGTGGCTCTGTCATTCAAATAGATACTTTTTATTGGAAAGAATGGAATTGTCTTAAGCTTATTATTTTGACGGGGGCAATCAATTACTTCCTTAGAGGCTTTCAAATCTTGTTAGATCTTCCTGTCATTTGAGGTCTCTTTTTTCAGTTCTCCATCCAATTATTCCTTAGATTCACATGTTAAATATACTTTTGAATACATCTTCTCATTAAAGTTTAATGGTGTGGATCCAACTCACAGATATAGCTTCCTGTCAAACATATTATCTTGGATTCTTAATTTTAAACTATAGTGTATACCAAAGAGAATTAATAGAATATTTAAGATTATATAAATTGTGTTTGATTTGAAATGTTGGCTGGATTTGAGATAAGCTGAATCATAGCATATCTGAAGGGGCGCAGAGCGAGAGAGGCTGCATTAAAATATAAATTATAATTTTGTCCACATATTCTGCAGCAAAAATAGTACAAATGATTTCTTTTCAAAGGTCAAACATTAAAAACAGTATGTCTTCTTCTTTTTCTTTTTTCTTTTGAAAGCTACAAGCAAGAATAACCTCCTTTAGCATTTAGCACCCAAATGCCTACATACATATTCTAATATGGCTTTTAGACAGTAATAACTGCAAGCTACTTTCAGAAATTAATTCTAACTTTGAAAAATGCCATCCTGTCTCTCTTCTTATTTAAATCATAAAAGGTTTAAATAATTCTAAATGATAACCTTTATAGTTAAAAATGTGGGAGGGATTGGAAATTAGAACAGCATAACATTTATTTATTTATTTATATCCCACCTTTATCCTTTTATAAAATATAAAGGTGGGATATAAAATAAGATCTTTAGAATACTATACATCTCAACATCAAAAAATGTTTCCTACATCAATAGCTTTGGAAATGAACAGAATTGAAGAAGCTTCTTGGATGAGAAATGAAACATTTTCAAGGAAAATATCAAGAAAGTCTAGTTGCCTTTTGAAAAGTACCTTTGGAAATAATAACTAAAGAATACAAACTGGGAAAAAATATGAATGTATTTCAGAATAGTAATAGCTGAAATTTATATGCTTGGGGAAAATTTATTTTAAAATAAATATTTTGTTTTTAAAAAAATTCTGCATTTAAGTATATTATGGTATGTGTGCATGTACACACATGCATCTGTCAGGGCACACAAACAGAGGTACACATCCTTAGATATCCTTATTATAATGTACATTATAATATACTTATCTATTAGATTTTTATCCTGCCTTTATTATTTATTATTTTTATAAATAAAATGACCAACATACTTAGTACACCTTCGTCCTCCTGTTTTCCCACAACAACCATCTTGTGAGGTGGTTTGGGGAGACAGAGAGAGAGAGAAAGGGAGGAAGAAGAGGGAGAGAGAGAGAGAGAGGGAGAGAGAGAGGGAGAGACTGGTCACTCATGCCTCAAATGGGACTAGAAGAGTCTCCAGGTTTCTAGCCTGTCCTCTAGACCAGGGCTTTTCAACCTGTGGTACGTGTACCACTTGTGGTACATTAACGAGTGTCAGGTGGTACACAGCCCTACCTAGCCAAGTATAGTGGGGGAGGGAAAGAGCCAGCACAGGCAAGGACTTACAGTGAGACAGTCCTCTGGAGCTGCAGAGGCACAGAGGAGAGAAGGAGGGAGGGAGATGGAGAGTGGAAGGATTCCTATGTGCTTTTGTGACTTTGAAGTTCTGAGATTTGTGCAATGTGGGCTTTGTGTTCTTAAGGAGTGTTTGGCAATTTCTATTTGGCTGATGGCTGGTGTTAGCTTCTATTGCTCTGCTATTGTTAGCTGTAAGTTTTGCTGCAAGGGATTTTGAAGTATTTTTCTCCGGAATGGATTTTGCCTTTACTTATGAATGGAGCCATTTGGGGAGGCTGCCTTAGCCGGCAGCCAATACTTACTACGTTTGTTTTTCTTCCTTACTTTCCTTTCTAGCCAGTAGCTAATTCTTAAAGGGAAATGTGCCTTTTTAAGCTTGTTCACTCAGCAGTTTGTCTTTTCTGTTTCTGGAGGCTTTTCCTTGTTTGATGAATATCTGGAAGAGAAAAAATATGGGGGGGGGGTTCAACTTCTTCCTTCAGAAGGAGGTGGGCATGAGAAAGATGGAGGCAGGGAAGGAGGGAGGGAGGGAAGTCCTGCCTTAGCACTTGGCCACCAGCAGCCCTGCCATTGACTTTACTTGTCAAAAGGTTGCAAAAGGGGATCACATGACGCAGGGACACTGTGACCATCATAAATATGAATCAGTTGCCAAGCATCCAAATATAAATCACATGACCCTGGGCATGCTGCAATGGTCATAAGTGTGAAAATGGTCATAAGTCATTTCAGTGCAATTGCAACTTTGAACAGGGTTTTTTTTTGGTCATCAAGTTTTTGACACCTTGCTAGGTGGTACTCGAATATTGCCATATCCTAAAAGTGGTACAATTGGCGACAAGATTGAAAAGCCCTGCTCTAGACAGTCTGTCTCTCTTTTAACTCCTTGCTGTTTTTTTCCTTCTTCTCCTCATCCACAACACAATTTATATTTCCCTGTTTCACACAATCAGAAGTCAAAAAAACCCTAGGTTGCCTAATGGAAGCCTTTCTTTAGTTAAAAGATATATACAACTCAGCTGGAGGGTGTAGGTTGTGCAACCAATTTCTCACATTGGTGAACACTTACACAAGTAATCAAATTGATTTATATCTCACCCTGAAGTGGTTGCTTTAAGTCAAGGGAGTGATTAATGAAGATGGTTATCAATACAGCCTCCTGAGCTCTTCTGGGTCTAGCTAGCAAGCAATTTGTTTCAATTTGTCCTCATTTCTGTTTTTTTTTTAAAAATTCACCTACCTCCTCTTTCTTATATATATATACTGTATATATATATAAAAAGTTCTATATATATAAAGTTCTATATATATAAAGTTCTATATATATAAAGTTCTATATATATAAAGTTCCTTTTGAATTAATGAACACACATACACACATATATATACTATATACACATACATCCATACCCACATTTGTGTATTATTATACTATATGTATGTTATATATACTGTATATATGTAATGTAATTAATTATGAATATAATATAATATGCTATAATATAATATGCTATAATATACATATGCTATAATATACGTATGATATACATATAATATAAATATAATGAAAGCCAGTTAAGTGACCTTGGACCATTTACTCACTCTCAATCCAACCCACATCACAGGATTATTGTTGTGGGGAAAATAGGAGGAGGAATGTGTATTAGCAATTAATCTGGGTAATTAGGAACAAATGCAGGTTTGCACAAATGTCATGATTTTCAAAAACTGAAAAGCTAGTTGAGGTAAATTAAAAGTAGAAATTATTAATTATTCTGATTCTTTCACTGTTTTGATAAAACTGTACCAATAATGTAAGCCACATCCTATCTGCAATATTTCCCTGATTAATTTGTGTAGGACCAAACTGAGCATCTTCCATTCTCCTTGTCCTCCTGTCCAAGTAAAGCTTTGATTCTGACTTGAGCAGATCCTGCAAAACTCATGAATAGTGCTGACCATAGGTTGAACAATATGTCCTTTATGACTCAGGTAGCATGATAATAAAGTATTCACATTAGATTTTAACTCCAAGCTTGCCCAGAGAAATAAACATTTGCACATTTGACAATTACATCTGTGCTTGGCAAATGTCATGTCTCACAGCACTTTCTTTTTAATAAGTCACTGTTGAGAATGACCAGTTACAATTTCTAATAGATCAGCTCTTTTTAATTATACTTAAGGGCACTTTTGCACATCTTTATACTGCAATTGCCATTGCATTTATTTTATAACTGAAAGTAACTTAATTATAAACAGAAACCTATTCTTGAGTCAAGCAATTTCAGTAATTTTTGGATTACTTCTAACTTGCATTTCAGGGCTAGCTGATTAAATGTGTTAATCAAATTCATGGTGAATTGCCTGGAACTGATTGGTAAAGTGGGTTACCAACCAGTTCTAGATACTTCAGCATGAAGTTGATTTTCACTTCTGTCTGGAGTTCTTTAATGAGTCTTGTAATTGAATGAAAGACATGATATGACCAAGTTGACTCTCTTCCATTTTTCAACAGCTCTCAATGCTGTTGCTCTTCCATTCTCCTTGTTTGGCTTAAGGAATTGGGAATCAGATTCACTTATTGCTTTAGTTTCAAATGACTGTTTGGATGAATCTTCCTGAACTTTGGAGTATTATGAAGAATAATTTCTTCATTTTCCCTTCTTATGAATCTAAGAGCCAGAAAAGCTCAGCTTTGGAATGAAGAAATGAAGTTAATCCAAATAAGAATAGCTTGATAGAGATGGTTTCATCCTTCTTGCATTTCTTGGCAGCAAAATAGAAATCTTTAAATAAAATCAGATAAAATAAAAGTAAAAACAGTAATATCAGTTATTTAATAAGTGATAATCAGGGCAGCCAATTAAAAGTAAAGAAGAAAATCAAGAGAATGCTCCATAAGCAGAAAATGTTAATTTAATTTATTTTTAGTTTTACAGTTTATTTTATTGTCATTTAATACAACATACTTTTAGTAGAAGACTGCCTAGTCTACATTGGAAGTGTGCTCCATAAAGGAGGCATTACTACAAGGAATGCTTACATTTTTACAGTAACAGTTTTTATCAGAAAATCAAGTTCGGGTAGACCTATATGGAAACAGGTGGTTTCTTGCAGAATCTACTTCTGAGCCACTTATAAATTAACACCAACAGTTGGACAGTTGATCAATAGTCAGTGAAGTCTTCAACGTAGCTAATATATGTGCATGTTAAGGAACTTCAATGAGTAACCTAGCCAGAGGATTCTATACAAATGAAATCTGTAAAACAAACTCTCAAGAGGAGTGGCATGTGGAGTGTATTACAGTAATTCATCCCTGAGGTTACCAGTACATAAAATGGTGTGGTAAGTCCTGCTCTGCCCAGGAAAAATTGTAGTTGGTAAAAAATGATGTTGTTCCCAAAAGCTTCTTAGGTCTCAAATAGCAAATTCTCTAGAAGAATTCCCTCAAGAGGAAAGCAATGTCATCTAGATTAACTGATCTCTCATGGAAGATGGAGTCCTTGGTGCTTGCTGAGCTTGGTTGTTTTCTCTTGGAAGATCTACTTCCTTACCAGTCCTCAGCCTTAAGCATATTTGTTCTATCTAGCCCACCACTGTCATACCAAATGGTAGAAATGAGATGTTCTAGCTGATCTGTGGAAGCTAAGAAGAGTTAAATTATTTTGTACTTGGATGGAGAACTATAAAGAAATCCTAAGGATGTATGCTAGGAACATCTCAGAAAACAGCCATAGTAAAACACATCTGTATTACTGCCATTAAAATTACATAGACAAATCTATATAGTCATCAAGAGCCATGTTTGATTGGAGGGAGTATTTAACTTTAACCACCAGTGCCATCATCACTTCCACCATTGTCATGTTGCATTAATTTTAAACCCTTTAGATGTCTTAGTTTGGATATAATTTTAAATAATTGCTTATGTTAAACAATAATATAATAAAAGTATGTATGTATAATTTATTAGTTTGATATCTGGCCTTCTCCCCTCCCCAGTTCTTAAAACTTTGCTGAACTCATCTCAACCAATCTCTCTAAACTATGACCTGCACCCCCTTCCATTTCCATTTCACTTTTATTACATTTTATTTCATTTCATTGTTATTAAACTTATTTTAAATTTCTTTTTCTATGTTCCATTTTTTCAGTTTCTTGGAATTTTTTTTATGGTTGCCTTACTATTCCCTTCTTTTTTCTTCTCTTTCCCAACTATTTTGAATTTTCTCTTCATCTTCCCTCCCATGTGGTCCTTATAATAATTCTCTTTAATATTTCTGAGTTTTGTTTTGTTTTGTTTTGAAAAAAGGAGCCAAAGAACCATTTGGAGTGGTGTAGAGAATAAGAATGATGACCTTGATGGAGAAACTGTTGCCTAAACAAAAAGCAGATACTGTTGCCTAAGTAAAAGGACCTGAAGTATTATTTTTTTAAAAAAACCAGAGCTGTCAGATAACATTTAGAAGTGCTCAGTGATTGTCAGCCCCTTGAGATAGGCCAGACTAGGAAATCAAAGTTATGAATAATTTTTCTTATTTATTTATCTAATTTATATAGATGCCCATGTCACAAGCAAATTGATTTGGGTGATGTACAACAAAACTAAAGGAATAAATATTTAAAATAATTATTGTTAACAGGTATCAAAAATATTTAAAATTGTAAAAACAGCTAAAACTAGAATAGAGAAGGGGATGTTAAATGGCGTTGGCTCACTAGTTTACCCGTCCCCTGGGGTCCTCAGGCTGACTAGCATAACAGGTCTTGAGGGGCCTTTGGAATCTGAGAAGCAATGAGGTCATCCTCACATTTGGTGTGTGTGTGTGTTTGTATGTGTGTAGAAGATTCCAAAGGGTGGGAGCTACAGCAGAAAACTCACATTTGCAGATTATAGACGAATGGACTGTAAAATATAGAACTGTACAATACAACATAGGGAACTATATAGAGCTACAGTTAAATAATAGAAACCATCGAGAAGATAGAGTCATGTTATAGATCATAGACCCTTTGAGATAGGATTAGGACCCATAAAGTAAAATAATTAGGTTTAAAACATAGTAAGAGACAAAATTATTATTATTCGCAAAGGGAAAAAAGTGTAAGATTTTTCTTTTAAAAAGTTCCTCTATACAGAGTTTGTTTGTTTCTCTGTCTCTGGCTGTTATCATCTCACAAATGAATCCTGTGATTTCATGCCCCTTTGAAAGATCTGCAGAATGCTTCTGAAAGGGGCTTGTCACATCTTTTTTTCCCATGGAGGAGACACCAACAACAGTGTTGTTTTTATTTGCTTCGCCACTTACTTTAACAGGGATGTATATTTTTAATATGTATATACTTTGACTCTCCCTGCTTTTCTGCTATTTTTGTCCTTTTTTTAACAACATGTGACCTTCCATTACTATAATCTCATCATGGGAATCATCCCACTGTTATTTCTTTTAAATCACATTTACTCTATTTTATTTCTCACGCTCTCAGCATTAGTGTATGAACAATGAAAAGCACGTAATTGATGACGTACTTTCTGAAACATTCATTTTCTAAAATGTAGACCTCTTCATCAGAAATCTCTCTCGGGCTTCTGTTTTTAACCATACAGAGAATTCTTTTTAGAGCCCTGAATATATGCATTTAAAACTCTGAAAAAAGAAATTATATTGCATATTATTTATTTATTTATTAAATTTGTTTGCTGCCCTTCTTGCCATGGCCCAATGTTATAATACCTCCCCACACACACATACGTACATCATATATACCAAGGGGGGAGTTAAACACAGAATTCTCTCAGTCTATCAATGAAATTTTGGATAAGAATGACTGAGTTAGTAGGAAAGAACCGTTTCACTTAACACTGATATTGATAACTACTGAGTATTTTTTTCCAGAACTCTTTTCCTGCCATTTAGCTTTTGTTTGTTTATAACTTAACCATAAGTGCCATAAATGGTTAGATGGGTACAGTGGTGGGATTCAGATATGTGAACAACCGGTTCTCTGTATGGATGCCGCTTCCAGAAGTCCATTCTGGGCCTGGGCAACAAAAAATTAGCTACCGGTTCTGCCAAAGTGGTGTGAACCGGCTGAATCCCACCACTGGATGGGCATCACACATTCAAACATCAATATAAACTGAAACAGAACCTGAGCTTTTGTATTCAATTTTGTCTTTACATTGGTTGCTTTTTAAAATTATTCCCTAATGCTTATTTTATTACTGTATTTTTCAAGCCTTGCCTAATTGTTTCCTTTCATTGTACGCCTTAGCTCTTTAAAGGCTACTTGTTCAGATTGTGTTTTTATGTTGTGCCATACAATTATTTAACATTAGTTTTAGCATGATTGTTTTATGCCTGAACTTTGTCTCTACAGGAAATCATGATCAATTATATTAAATTAAGCATATTAAGTTAGTTTTGGAGATTTATTAAGGCATATCTCCAAAAGCTAACTAATCAAATTACCAGCCATTGTTCTTTTTTGTTCACATTTTAGTCCACTATTAATTTTTAGCCATTGACACCTTAATTTTTTATCCTGGAGTGTATATAAATGTGGTAGTGCCTGATATTCTTTGGGAACTAAATAATTTTTAAAATATTTTTTTCTTGTTCAAATTGCCAAAGCAGTGATATTCCTATTCTTCTTGCCCTGATATTCATTGGCTGGATGTAGGAAATTTATTATATAGATATGTAATAAATCATAAAAAATTGCTCTGACTTTTTACATTGTATAGTCCAATTGCTGTGCCCATGACACTCTGTATCAAAGAGTCTTACTTTTTTTAATCTTCGGTGCTATTTGTTATAACTCAAACAAGCCAATTGGTTTTGCCCTTACTAGATTGACTTTGGTGATGGCAAGCAGTCTCTAATGTATCATTTAACCACTGTACGCAAGCCAAAGCTTTGTTTTAACTTTGCATTATTGTGCTCTGTGTCCTCAAAGGAATTCAAAAGACTCTTACTATCATGTACATTTATTTTGAACAATCACGTTCTGTGTCAGTTGAAAGAAGAAATTTGTCTAGCATTTCCAAACATACATTTCTTTAGATTTTACAGTAGACATGCAGTTTGGGACAAATCTAATTTTAGAATTGGGTTAAAGATTTGTA
This sequence comes from Azemiops feae, assembly GCA_023970755.1. Lineage (NCBI taxonomy): Eukaryota > Metazoa > Chordata > Lepidosauria > Squamata > Viperidae > Azemiops > Azemiops feae. The sequence continues at coordinate 1,571,056 of JALGBA010000235.1, forward strand.
CTTTTGCAGATGATTCAGGGTGAGCCTACCAGCAGCTTTGACAGGAGTCAGAGTGAGGCTAGCCCTGACCTTGTCTATGTTCATTGCATGAATGCCCAGGAAAGGTAGAACCTGCATCACAAAACTGTGATGATGCTTTCATCATTCTGACAAATCTGATATTTGTCACATGTTTGTTAATGAATCACTGGTTCCTTTGGCACCAATATCTATTTATGTATTAGACTGATATGTTCTTTTGTTTATGGTTTATTTTGCATCTCTTTCCCACTGTTTTCATTGCAGCACATAGAATTTTAATATAAAGAAACTTTTTTATTTTAGTTGTAGGTATTGTTATACTTTATAAGACCTGCAGTTATCCATACAAATTCTGGTTTTTAATAAATATACCAAAAGATACTTGCTCACTATATTAATTTATATTAGTTAATTTAAAACCAATTATTTTAATGCATATATGCTGCTATTCTGACAATAATGTTGCTGGCTAGTTTGGTATTTGTGTCAATTCCTATGGGTATGTTAGACCCAGGGGTGGAAGATGCAGATTATGATCAAGGCAAAGAATTGCTTAAATTGGGCTTCATTATTCATTATGACACTGCCTGAGTTCGGTGTCATAAATCTATTGATGGTGCCAAACTCCAAAATTCTGCATAAACCTTCACTGCAGTGGAGATCAGGATGGATTCCCAAAAGACACTGCAAGCCTATACTTATTTGTTAAGGAAAAGCCAGCCACCATCACCTTCTGAAAATTTTCCCCAAGAAAGATTGGAGCTATTGTAGTTGACTGTTGCATTACCCCAGACAGACTCTGGGGCATAATGTGGGGTTCTCCAGGACTCATGGCTCCTGCTCAAACACCAGGTGGCTGTCGTAGCTAGGAAAGCCTTCGCTCAGCTTTGTGTAATGTATCTGTTACACCCCTTCCTGGATAGGGAGACTCTTCTTTCAGTCACTCATACCTTGGTCATCTCCTGTCTGGATTATTGCAACATGGTCTACTTGGGTCTACCCTTGAAAAGTATCTGAAAGCTTCAGTTGGTACAGAATGTGGCTTGGGCACCCTAGGATGGTGCATGTAACACCTCTGCTGCACGAAATGCATTGGGTGCAGGCTTGTTTCTGGGTCCAATTCAAGATATTAATTATGACCTTTAAAGCCCTGCATGGCAGGGAGGCAGATTACCTGCAGAACCATCTTTTTTCCATTATATTGGGTTATCCCACTAGATCAGGTAGGAAGGGTTTGTTGCAGATGCTGCCAGTTAAAGAATTTCAACTAGTGGGCTCCAGGAAGAGAGCATTCTTTGCCATTGCCCCTGAACTTTGGAATCTTCTTCCACCAGAGTTGATGCTGGCCCCCAGTCTCTTTTCTTTTGGAAATCCTTGAAGTTCTGGCTTTCTGTGATTTTCCGTAACTAAATTAAAGACTGCAGTGGAATTAATCTCTCAGACCAACACTTGTTTAAATGATTCCAGTTGTTACAAGGCTGTGAATTTAAACAATGTTCTTATTCCTAGATTATATAGATACTTATATTTTTCTTTAACATGCTGATTTATGGCTAAATGCTTCTTTATATAGCCTTTTTCTTTCATGTATTAAAGTACTAAGCATGATTATTTAGTAAGTATTGGTAAGAGCATACCTGAAGTAAAGCAAAATAACTTTTTAAGATTGCATTCATTCTCATTTTATACATCATTAACTTATTTCTAATACGATTGAATACTGCAAAATACTGAATACCGAAGAAAAAAACCTCTGCTGAATTACTAAAACCACAAATATATGGTTGATGATTCTGGACTCAAAAGACCAGTTACACTGCATGGTATTATTCTGGATATTTAAACAATTTTAATAACTTTATACTAATGAAAGTAATTTGGAAACACATTTAAATTGTTTATATTTTTCTAAGTTAGATTAATCTGAAAAAAAAAATCTTTTAAAGATTGATGATATTTTGTGGCTATATAATAGCAAATCATCTTACCAATAGATGAAATCAGACTAATCTATACTTAAATAAATAGGAGGTGGAGGATATGTTGCTCATAAGAGACTAGTTTTCACTCAAGTTAATAAGTTATAAGAAGTTACTTTCTCTCTGACACCTTGAATTAGTTATAGAAATAATAAAAGCGAGTTAAAAGAATAATATGAATAAATAAATTTTAAAAATTGCAGTCTGCAATGGAACAGCCTAGGGCCTTTAAAACAATAGGAAAATATTCGGTATTTATAACTCTCCAAAATAGCAATTGAAACAATATGTTTCACGTTTTAAATATTTCAACAATTCTTTCCTATATAACAATGGATTTCTTTATGGTAGCCACTGGGAACAAACGTATTAGTATCGTATGGTTATTCTGTACAGAATTTCTTAGTATAGCCAGATCTTTAGCTATTATAACAGTTTTGATAGCAAGTCATATTGAAACTATTGTAGTGGAACCTACTGCTGTGTAAAGATTATGGTCATAATGGAAAATATCACTGAGTTTATAGATATGTATGGAAATCCTAATGTTGCCAATGTCAGCCATTCACTTTGTTAAGAAAGTGGGCTAAGCAAACTCTAAACTTATATTTTGTAATCCCAAAGAGATATAAAAGAAGGAAACTGGGTTCTGTTCCTGAACAAGTTATTAGAGAGCCAGTTTGGTCTAGTGGTTAAGGTACCAGGCTAGAAAGCAAGAGACTGTGAGTTCAAGAGCCGCCTAAGCTATAGAAGCCAATTGGTTGACCTTGGGCCACTCACCCTCTCTCAGCCCAACTCATTTCACAGGGTTGTTTTGGGGGGAAAAGGAGAAGGGAGGTGTGTTGGATATGTTCACTGCCTTGAGTAATTTGTGAAAATAATAAAGGCGGGATATGAATAAATAAATAAATTAGCTTTATCATTACTTATTAGTGAGAATACATAGAAACTCTATGTTGGGTTTTCAGTCCAATATGAGACACCATGATTAACAGATGTAGCACTATGTGCTACGTAGTGATCTGAACTCCCTTTGGATACTTCTCAACACAGGATTATCTTGACTAGGGAAGTCACATTATACTGGCAACAAAGGTTCATATTGTCCAGATGATGGTTTTCCCAGTTGTTAACATATGGCAATTAAAGCTGGACCATCAGAAAACTGTTGCCTTTAAATTATGATATTGGGAAAAATTGTTCAGAAGACCTTCTACTGCAGGAAAAATAATTCAGTAAAAGATTATGTAAAGCAGTCCTTGCTGTAAGAACTAACAATGAAGCTGAAGTTTAAATATTTTTAAACAAAGAATGGGCAGGTGAAAATAATTGTATTCAGTTATGATGTCTGGAAAACTCAAAAGTAATTTGAAAAGAGGGTTGGTTAGATATTATCATTTGACGACTACCTCATGCATTTAAGATTCAAAGAAGTGCTTACTGAAAAACACTGCTGCAAATGAATGAAAATAATAGAAACCCACAGAGAATAAATTCTATGATTTCATCTGCATTTTTTCAGTAACTGATAGAGTTGAGTATAGGGAACCTGCTCTAATGTTTTTTTTTCATTTATCCCTATATGTGAAGGAATGTCACAATGTCAATTGACTCTAGATTAGTGTTCATTACTAAAGCAAATGGATTAAGATATTACTATATTTTCTGCCAAGGACATATAAACCTTGTTTTCTAGTTAGTATTTCATGTATATGTTTTTTATTGTCATATTTACTGAATAAATGCAATAAATTTATCTTAGGTCCTTTAGCTTAAGTAAACTTAACTTCCTTAAACTAGTAAAATGGGCATCCGTTTAGATTTTTATATTTCTCATTAGCTTTGAGCATAACACAGGGTCAAAGTCAAGTTAGAAGGCAGATGGGCTTATTTTTGTCTCTATGTGCTGATTTCAAATTGCATCCAAATGATTAGTTTACATATCTTTATGCAAAACAAATAAAAGCTCCATAGCTGCAATTTATTCCTGTACACAGAATTGCATAGCAAAATGAGGGTGGGTGGGTGAACTATTTAGAATAGATGACATTCATTTGGTTTTCTTTTAATTCTATACACTGATGTTCAATTAAACATTAGTAGATCATATGCCATTACAGAGTAATGTTTGTTTTCCTTATTCAAGGCATATTGAACAACTAAATATTACACATTCTGATGGGCTTTAATATATGCATGCCGTGATCTGCTGGTAATTTACTTGTTTTAACTGCATCAACTATTTTCCTTTCTGCTTTGTTTTTTATATTTTATTTTTTAAACGAAAATCCCAGACTACTCTCAGGCAATAGTTTACAACATGCAGTCTATGATCAACAAAGGATTTAAGAATGAAAATGTGGCGAATGGGTACTTTACAGCTCTCTTGGGTTGTTTGCCACCACCCCACATATATGGACATGCCCTTCTAGAATATTAGGGGACCCTTAAATATTTATCATAATAGTGTGTAAAATATCACGCAGGTACTCCTTCTTTTCTTGGAAGCCATACATAGTTTGTATGGTCAATAACAGAGCACAGAACTCACAGAACTGCCTTAGAAATAGTTTTCATAAAAAACCAAGGCTTTTCTTCCAACTATTCCATGCCTACCGAGCTGTCAAATCTTGCTTAAATTCAAAGTAGGATATATATTACTCTGCATTTATTCTACTTTTGGTATTTTGGCTTTAATATGTGTACATTGACTTGGGATAATGTAGATAAGAACATTATATTATGTGGAAAGGTCTATATTGCATACATTCTTTAAAAGCCCTAACTTTAAACTTGGTAGAAAGCAAGAGCAGATAAATGTTATACTTAAATTTTGGTGCAATATGGAGTTCATTTGTGAACTATGACTTGATCAACACTCCCTAATTTAAAAAACCATTGCTTAGAGTGATGTGTGAAACTAGTCTTCACAACAGAGATGGGCAACTGAAAGATATCACTGCTAAAGAATACAAATGAGGCATTGGGAGCTTCACAATGATAAGAGACTGTTCATCCTTCCTGTATTTCCAGTATATTTCACTACCTTTTTTTAAAAAAGGAGAGGAAGTGGCAATTTATGTAGAGTTACATGCAACTAATCATTGTTCTTAAAGGAAGAGGGCTTAGTAAGTCAGAACACAAGCTATTTTTTAAATATATTTTGACGCTGCAGACACTATAACTTGCCAAGTATTGTGCATGGTAACAGAGGTCTAAATCAAAATGTCAGCAAGGAATGTGATTCAAAGTAATTAACTGTTGGGTGAAAAATATTATCTGATATACAGAGAAAATCTTTGTCACTTATATTTTGCAGAGAATGGCCCTGAAAAACATTCATATAGATCAGGATGGTATCATATTTTAAATTATAAACAGACATATTTTAAAGTAAAAATGGCAGAACTTCACCAAAATATTGTGATAATCTTTCATATTTTGGATAAAGGTTGACGTATTTTCTATTTCAGACAACTCTATATAAATTTGTTACTCAAGTCAGACATAGCCTACCATCATGGATATCCCAAAAAAGGGTTCCAAAGCATATCTGGTCTTACAGATCCAGGACATTATTACAAATTTGGCAGGGCATAAGACACAGGCCATGGGCTGCAATCCATTAGCTCTAAAATTAATAATTTTCAGAATTCTTGAGTTCTGTTGGTGCTAATTTTATATATTTATATTAGAATATTGTTTCAGTGCAAGATGAGAGAGCTTGAGCTGTCTGGCTTGTAGTTTATTGAGTATATTAGTTGTCTTATCACAGTGTTACTTATTTTTCCTCAAACCCATGTTTTGGGACTATAACCCATAGAATTCTTTTTTTTAAAAGATATTTTCATGAGCTTTCCCATTTATCTTCATACACAAATTTTGCTATTTATACAGATTTCTGATAGAAACATTTTTGAAAATATTCTTATGATTTGGAGCAACTTGAGTTGCCATATCAGAGAACATAGGCTTAGAAAGAATAAAATAAAAGCAACTTACTGCATACTAAAGAAAAAATAATCAAAACATTGTAATCATCCAATAAATAAAACCAACATCTTGGCAAAACTAATCTATAAAATAATAATAATAATTAGTCATTTTTTTTCCAAAATAACCAAATGTTCAACAATTATTGCATGAAGGTTAAAGTATTCTACATGTTTCATCTCAGATGACATGACATGCTTCCTGAGGTTGCTTTTAGCTAGTTAGGTACAAAAAAGAAAGGTCTTGATACAGGCATATCTAACAGGGAAGACAGAAAAATCACAACGGAATAAAGCTTAAGTTTAATAAAACTATCAGCATACAAATTTATCACACCTTATATTTCTGAGATGGTTTTTCCAACATAATTTTTAAAGAACAAAATAATCAAAATTCATGTATAGTATGAAACATTAGAAATAACTTCACATATAATTTTTTTCTCTGTAGTGTTAACTTCATTTGTCAACATTTATGTTCGGAACTCCTAAGGGAAGAGTAACAGTGAATGTTAACCATTTTATCAGAGGAGGAAGAGGAGAAGGAGCAAAAGATTTACAAATGTAAAAGTCTTGTTTAATTTGTTTGCCTACTCCTTCCTACTGCTTTTGACTTACCATCTATTCTCTTTCTCTCTTTCTCTCTCTCTCTTTCTTTCTCTCTCATTTTCCTTTGCAAACAGAAAGCTGACCTTGCAGTTGCACCCTTGGCAATTACGTATGTTCGAGAGACGGTCATCGACTTTTCCAAGCCCTTTATGACTCTCGGAATAAGTATTTTGTACCACAAGCCCAATGGTACAAACCCGGGTGTCTTCTCCTTCCTGAATCCTCTCTCCCCTGATATCTGGATGTATATTCTGCTGGCTTACTTGGGTGTCAGTTGTGTGCTCTTTGTCATAGCCAGGTAACATGTCACACCTTGTGATTTTTTTGGCAATTGTTATTTTTTGTCCTCTTCAACAATAATTGTCAAAAGTCACAAATTCTTCCTTCTTTCTTATTCTTAATTGCTAATCTGTTATCTATATTCAGAGAAAAAGTCAGCATCAATTTATCATCAAGTCCCTGCAATACAATGCTTTTGTGCTGCTTCATACTGACTGTGCCCCTTATCTTTTTATAATAGTATGAGTTCTATAAAATTGTTAACAGTAAATTGAAGAAATTTGGCAGCTTTTTAGAAACAATTTCCTCCCTTTCAATCTTGTTGTTTTGAAATGCAATAAAGTTTATTTTTATATATTGGGTACTATATTAACAAGAAATAGATATTCACATAAAATATACAACAATTCTAAATGAAATTAAGGACAAAATCTTTCTACATAATGCTAGTAACAGCAAATGAAACTGGGAAAGTGGAGCCTGCCCCCTGGTCCAAGGCTTGTCATTTTTTTTATTAGTTTCTGTCTTTGCAGAGACTATATTGCAATCCATATATTGTTGAAATTTGATTTAATGGATCATTTGGGAAGGAAGAAACAGAATGTCCATTAAATCCAAATGTCTGTTAAATCTGAATTTATGTTATTTGTGGGTGATTTAATTGATGCAAATTGTGTTGTTTGAGTTAAACCTTGATTTCATGGGCAAATGTTAATCTATTAGCACATACTGTAATAGTCCATTAAATATGTGTGGACTCTGTACAAAAAAATTGTACATTGTACCCTGCATCTATGAAATGCAAGTCTATTTTACCAAGGTTTTACTGTACTTCTGATGATAGGAGTTTGCATACCTTCCTTATGATTTCGAATCTGGTCACCAAAGCTTCTAAAAGTCAGGACAGTGAGGAGGAGCAAAGCAAGTGATCGTGGGGACAGGCAGCATGGTCCCACCTATTTCTGTATGGTGTAGTTCAGAATACAAAACTAAAGCTATTAAAAATGTCAAGTGTAGGTCAAGTGTGGAAGAAATGTACACAATTGTACACAATATGGTTTTAAAATCCAGGTACCTCATAATCAGATTAATAAAACCATAGGTTTTTAGTCTAATTCCTCCGATCTCTTTTGAACTTCCATTAATTAACTGAACAATGACTGGCAATAGTAGCAGTTTTTAACTTGCTTGAATCCTGGAAATAGATAAATCAGAATAACAGATTTAAAAACATACTTAGATACTGAGATGAGTAAATTACTGCCAGAATATTCCAGTAAAACAAGGATATCAGAGTCCCAAAGATGCTTTTCCAAAAGGCAACTGGACTTTATTTTCCTTGAAGATATTTTGCTTCTCATCCAAAAAGCTTCTTCAGTTCAGTCAATTCTTGGATAAGAGCAGTGGTGGGATTCAAATATGTGAACAACCGGTTCTCTGTGTGGATGCCATTTCCGGAAGTCCATTCTGGGCCTGGGCAATAAAAAAATTAGCTACCGGTTCTGCCGAAGTGGTGTAAACTGGTTGAATCCCACCACTGGATAAGAAGCAAAATGTCTTCAAGAAAAACAAAGTTACCTTTTGGGATAGCCATTACCTGGATGACTGAGAATCTTCATAGACAAAGAGATCAGAGTTTCTTCCTTGTATTTTCATTTTATATGTGTCTAGTATTTTAAATTAAGAAATAGGCAGTCTGGTCCAATGAAGTTATGCAAATGCATACAATATACAGTATGAAGTCTTTATGTGAACCAGATTTATTCCATTGATTTGCGTTATAGATGCTCCGGAGCTTCTATTAATCATGTCTATCAATCTGGTTAAATTCTGTTATTTGAACAGCCTATTCCTAGCAGTGAAGCTAGTACATTTGTTTGCCAGTCCTTATGTCAAATTAATATACCATTTGATGGTTGCTGGTTTATAATCAAACCGAGGGAACTTCTTGCTTCATTCCTGCATCTTGCCGATCACTCTTCATGAATTATAATGTTGAAATATTTTTGTTTATGATGCCTTGGTTTTTGTTGTTTTTATGGATTAGTGGGTTCTCTCAGTGGATAAGAAGTTGTGACTTTGGAACTCAAAAAGCCTTAACCTAGGGAAGAATGTGTTCATGGAAGTTTTGGTTATAAACATAAATATGTAGCAAAATATATATTTATTATGTATAGAAAAATTTACGCAAACAAACACATGCACAGAGACACACATACATACATACAAAATGAAAACTGTAAAAAGAGGCGTTGAGCATGTGGAAGTGCAACATTTGTATTAATCTAAAAACTGCTCACTTCACCTTTTAGTTCCCTCTGCTTAATCCTAAGAGTTTTAGTTCTTTACTCAAATTCTTTTCATGCCTCGTTTATTTCTTGTTTGATGTAATTGATTTGTCTTTTGCTATAAGTTATGCAAGTGCAAGGCCAGCCCTTCTATTATCCAAAGTGAGGCAGCTATCTTAAGCAAAGCAGCAGAGCTAGAAGTAGCTCCCTAGCAATTGTTCCCTCTCCACATTCCCTTTCCTTGGGGGAAACAGTGAGGGTCATAACCTGTGCTGTATTTGTTAAACTAACATACTTCCCTCAGGTATCAATGCTGAAATAAGATACCGGAAACTGAGTTTTGCATATAGGTAGAAAGGACTGTAAATGCGTCTTCTGCCACTGTTAGCAGTATATCTTGATTTGGCCCTGAATCAGAATTCCATTTAATTAATTTGATACAATTTTCTAAGAGATGATATCATTCCTTTCTAATGCTGAAATAGTGTGTGGAATGGTATGGTATGGTATGGTATGGTATGGTATGGTATGGTATGGTATGGTATGAAACCATAACAACAGTGACTTTATGTCTCTCTAATAAGCAAAAGGTATAATGTATTAAAACATAGTTTGAATGATTTCCTAGGCATCTTTGGTTTATCCAGAATATTATTGCATTTTTAAAGAATTCCCTAGGAATATTAACAAGGTACAACTATTGATGAACAGTTACAGTTGTCATTACATGCATTTTATAGGCACTGTATAATTGGATTTTCAGAAAGCTTTTAAACTAAGCCTCTCTAGAAATTGCTAAATTAAACCTTAGTTATGTGGTGGAAGGAGTAAGGTTTTACTAAGGATTGGTAAGGAAACTGGGAAAGGACAGGTGGTGTTCATGCCATATCTACATATTAAATAATAAGTTATGTCATCATTTATGGATAATATCATTCGCAGCACATTTATTCAAGGTAGCAAAACGCCAGACAGAAATAGAAAATCAGTCAAAATCATTAGCAGACAAATGAATCACTGATAATATTTCAGATTCATTGTGACCACCCAGAAAAAAAATGTTGAAATTATAAATGAAATCTGAGTGAAAATGTAGCCTGTCTAAATTCAGATGCCAACTATGTAAACTGGATGTAAACCTGAATGTAAACAATAAAATATGTGCAGTTAGGCAAAGCAGCTGCCCATTTATGTGTTACTGCATCTAAAGACATAGAGAAAGGACTGAGAAGATGTGATAATGATTAGGCTACCAAACGACAATACTCAATGAATGCAGTCTTTATTTTGTCATAAGTAACCATATGTCATAAGTAAATAATACAATATGGGTTTCCTATGGATTAGTTTCAGAGAAACATCCTTCTTTGAAGGAAGACCCAACACTTTCACTTCAGCATCATTAGATTCAATCCTTTGAATTTATTCTCACATAAATAAGTTTGCTTTTAACAGTGAGATTGCTCCTCAGTAAATAGAATTGAGTAATAACAAAAGATAGACCAATTTTCATGAGTTCTTCCTCTTACCTGTACATTCTGTTCCTTTTTTTCTGTTATTCTGAAGAATACTAAACGTTCTATAGCATATTTTTGAGGAGCACATATATTGCATAGGAGTAGAGAATCTCTCTCGCTCCCCCTCCTTCCCCCCCTCTCACACACACACACTCCACTCCACACATTCATCTGTTGTTGCTCTTCTTTTCAGAGAGGAGCAACAAAAATGACTAGGGGACTGGAGGCTAAAACATATAAAGAATGGTCACTGGGATTGAGTATGTCTAATTTAATGAAAAGAAGGACTAGGGGATGACATGATAGCAGTGTTCCAATATCTCAGGGTTAGGGTTAGGGTTATAATAATAATAAAGTTGGAAGGGACCTTGGAGGTCATCGAGTCCAACCCCCTGCTCAGGCAGGAAACCCTACACCATTTTGGACAAATGGCTGTCCAGTCTCTTCTTAAAAACCTCCAGTGTTGGAGCATTCACCACTTCTGGAGGCAGGTTGTTCCATTGGTTAATTGTTCTAACTGTCAGGAAGTTTCTCCTTAGTTCTAGGTTGCTTCTCTCCTTGATTAGTTTCCATCCGTTGCTTCTTGTCCTGTCTTCAGGCGCTTTGGAGAATAGCTTGACTCTCTCTTCTTTGTGGCAGCCCCTGAGATATTGGAACACTGCTATCATATCCCCCCTCGTCCTTCTGTTCGTTAAACTAGACATACCCAATTCCAGCAACCGTTCCTTATATGTTTTAGCCTCAGTCCCCTAATCATCTTTGTTGCTCTTCTCTGTCTTCTGGAGTGTTGGCTATTCCTGCCAGCTTGGTGTCATCCGCAAATTTGATGAGTTCCCCATCTATCCCCTCGTCCAAATCGTTGATGAAGATGTTGAAGAGCACTGGGCCTAGAACAGAGCCCTGGGGCACCCCACTACACACTTCCCTCCATGTAGATGCAGTTCCATTGAGGACCACACGCTGAGTACGGCCGGTCAGCCAGCTACGAATCCATCTGGTGGTGATGTTGTCTAACCCACATTTTTCTATCTTATCGAGTAGTAGGTTGTGATCTACTTAATCAAATGCCTTACTGAAGTCCAAGTAAATTATATCCGCAGCATTCCTCTGATCCACTAATTTTGTCACTTGGTCAAAGAATGCAATAAGGTTTGTCTGACATGATCTGTTTTTGACAAACCCATGTTGGCTTTTAGTAGTGATTTTGTTTGCGTCTAGGTGTTCGCTGATTTGTTGTTTGATTATCTTTTCCAGAATCTTCCCAGGTATTGAGGTCAGGCTGATAGGTCTGTAATTTCCTGGATCCATTTTTTTTCCTTTTTTGAAGATGGGAACTACATCAGCTCTTTTCCAGTCCTCTGGTAGTTCCCCAATGCTCCAAGATCTTTGAAAAATATAGTTCAGTGGTTCTGAGATCACATCTGCCAGTTCCTTGAGAACCTTGGGGTGTAATCCATCTGGTCCTGGTGATTTGAACTCGTCTAGGCTGGACAGGTGCTCACTTATCATTTTCTTGCCTATTTTAACTTGTGTTTCTATACTGTTTTTTATGGCACTATTTTTGATAGGTTGGTCTGTTTTTTCCCTTTGTGTAAAGACAGATGCAAAAAACGAGTTAAATAGTTCTGCTTTCTCCCTATTGTCACCTTCTTGCCACTTTCACCCACTAATGGACCAATAATTTCCTTCACTTTTTTCTTGTTTTTTACATGTTGAAAGAAGCTTTTTTTGTTATTTTTGACTTTGGTCGCAAGCCTTAGTTCATTATGAGCCTTAGCTTTCCTCACTTCATTTTTGCAGGCTTGGGCTATTTGTTGATATTCTGATTTAGTTATGTGCCCCTCTTTCCACTTTCTATACTTATAGGGTTAGGGTTAGCACCCGAGGGCAGTACAAGAAGCAATGTATGGAAACTAATCAAGGAGAGAAGCAACCTAGAATTAAGAAGAAATTTCCTGACAGTTAGAACAATTAATCAGTGGAACAACCTGCCTCCAGAAGTTGTGAATGCTCCAACACTGGAAGTTTTTAAGAAGAGACTGGACAACCATTTGTCTGAAATAGTATAGGATTTCCTTCCTGAGCAAAGGTTGGACTAGAAGACCTCCAAGGTCCCTTCCAACTCTGTTATTCTATTCTAACTTTTATTGTCAGCAGCAATCGTAAGTGAATTTAATACCCATGTGTGTAGGGCCAGTTCTAAACATATTGGCACCCTAGGCAAAGTTAAATTCCGGCATCCTGTATGGTTTGGAATTTTTAAAATGTGTCCTCTTGCACTTTTTTCTTCTTCTTCGGTTTTTGAGCTTTACACTTAGGATTTTCAGCACTGTAGAGTTTTGTTTTCTCGTCTTGGATATTTTCACCCTATTTTCCTACCAAATAGTTTTAATTATATCAGTACTCAGTACCCATTGTTGTCATATGGCAAGAATTCTTCATAATTATATTTAACCATTGAGTGGACACAGTGACCCACAGAGTATGCTGCTACTGCTTTTATAGAGTTTTTAAGAAGTCATTTAGCCGGTGTCAGCTAAAATTTGTCACCCTTAGCCAATACCTACTATAGCTGGCCCTACTTGTAGGGATGAAAAGGACCTCTTTGTCAAAGCTAGGCTCTAGATATAAATCTGTATAAAGAAATAAATCTCTTCATATTGCATATCTAATGGAAGTTACCATCAATATGAGTGAAAAATTTACAATTTAGAATTCTTATTTCTAAAGTAGCATGAATAATGGGTGTATATTGTAGCTAAAGCAGCAGTGCAAGAGTACAAGTTTCATACATGAATTATCTGACTAGAAACCTTCACTATTTATTTCTCACTAATGAAAATTCCTTGATTTTTGAATATGCTGATTCCAAAACAAGTTAATTGTCTTGCTACTTATATTCTTCCCTTTAGACCTATGGAACAAAGAACACAGAATCACTTTTTTTAAAGTAACTAGCACTGTTTTGAAGGGTGACAATGGAAATTTCCATTTGTATCAGATGTTGAAAACATTATTTTAATCAAAAATAATTCTATTTACATACCACTAAGCATTTATCTTTCTTAAACTAAGCTATTGGGTTAAGATGTTGGCTGCACAATTAGGATAGCATGTACAGTAGTGGCCAAAAGTGTGGAAACGTTTTGGGAAAAGTATTTTTGAGGTTTGACGGCTAATAACACCACTATTTTTTTGGGAGTAGTACCATAAAATTATATATCAATGGAAAGATAATTTAATCAAGAATGTAATGCAACAACGTTTGTTCAATTATCTGTACTGTATTCTATGAAAAGTTATAGCCAAATAACTAGAAAAAGGAAGCACAACTTGCTTAGGTTGTGCTCAGGTAGCTTTCCTTCATCTGATTGTAGCCAATGAGCATGAGTGTTTAGAGAGCCAATCAGGTGTCATCTTGTTTTGGCAATGAGCCAATCAGATCATAGTAGGATTCAGTTATTGATGTCATGTATTGAAGCTGAGAGGAGGACATTTGTCAGTGTGTTATGTGATCACTATCAAGTTGGTTGGGTTTTTTTGTGTTCTTTTATTTAGTGAGCTTGTAAAATGTAATAAAATTAAAGTAATGGTGCAAAGAGTTAACTGGTTGCCCAGAAAGCGATGTAAAATAGTATTATTAAGTGAACAAAGCTACAGTTATAAAGAAATTAGAAGAAAAATTGGTGGAAACTTAACCAAAGGTGGCATTTCTACTGTACACTTTTCCCAAAAGGTTTCCACAATTTTGGCCACTACTGTATATTTAGGAATACAAGTAAAATTAAAGTACAACATATTTTGAATAATAAAAAGTTCATGTATACAAAGAAAGCATAAGACTTTTTTCTCCTAATGAGAGGTGATTCTTAATTGTATTTTATATGTATTAACTCATTCAACTAATTAATCCTCAATTTTGTAGGTTATTAAATATAAGATTATGATTTGAAGGTGATTTTTGAATATATAAAATGGACTATAAATTATTTGTATTCTTGGAACTATTTGTAGCTATTCTTGCAACAAATATCTTTATAGTCTAGTAGCATACTGCTACAAGTTTCTTGTAGTATTTATTATAGTGTAATTAAAATAAGATTTGAATTAAAAGCTTTTTGCATTCTATGTACATATATTTGTGGGGGATAATATGTGTATGTATAAAATATATGAATCAATTTATAGAATGCAAACTATGATAATATATATTTCATAATTACTGCTTCTTGCGCTTATCATCATGTTGTTTATTAGAATTTTCCTTCCTTGGTTTAGTTGCAGTTATTCATGTTGAACATAATTCAAAAACATCATATTAAATAGATCTCTACACATTAGGAGCAGAAAACAATGATTTAAAAGATGCAGTATGGTCGTGCCTAGTTTGCATTTGTAATATCTATTACAGGTAGTCCTCAGTTAATACTCATTCAGCAACTGTTTGAACATACAATCATGCTGAATGAGTGGTACTTATGATGGGTCTTTGAAGTTCTGTCTGTCATAGCATCCTGTGGTGACATGTTTATGATTTCCCTGCTAACTTTCCACAATCAAAGTCATGAGGGAACTGTCAGAAAGTCAGAAGTCTCAGTCATATGAGGTCCTTGCTTAATGACTGGCAATGATTCACTTAATCTTGGTAACTGGGGACTGCTGGAACTGCTGGAACTAAGCAGTCTGGTCACATAATATTGTATTTTAAAATCATGTCACTTAGCAACAGAAATTCAATAAGGACTGCTTATACTATAAGTTAAACTTTTAAAAAATGCAGCAATAGCTTTTTTCTTTTTTTTCATTCAGCAGTTATAACTTGGTTGAATTGAGCTCTTCACTGAAAACCATGGCTATAATAATATAACGTTAATTTCAGAAGAAGAACCTGAACTTACTATTTTTGTTCAGGTATTCAGTCTTCTTACATTTTATTTTCAAGTAGAGGCTGGATTTCTTGCAACTTTAGTGT
The DNA here is from genome assembly GCA_023970755.1 of Azemiops feae. Lineage (NCBI taxonomy): Eukaryota > Metazoa > Chordata > Lepidosauria > Squamata > Viperidae > Azemiops > Azemiops feae. The sequence continues at coordinate 1,586,713 of JALGBA010000235.1, forward strand.
ACTTTTGACCCACTGATCACTTCCTTAAACCTCCCTAGGCTTCTCATGATGAGTCTTCAATCAATGAAGCTTCCTTTAGCAAGAGAAAAGTCACTGCAAAAGGAGTTATCTTTTTTTTCCTTTTAGGTAAAATAGCGCATAGGCCCACTTGACATTTTGTTCTTCTGCTATATAAGTCAACAGGGCCTTGACCTTCCTTGAACCTTGACTAGGTGTAGGCAACACAAAAGAGTGTTTTGGGAAGGAAACACTCATTTAAAGAAACTGCTTTTTTAAAGTTTCTAATATATCAATCTGAAGCCTGATCTCTTGCCTTAAAAATAAATTTTTATTTTAAAGAATCCATTTTGAGGAGACTGACAAATTCTAGAGCTAAAGTATTTGAAGGTAAAGGTTAAATCTTCTTTGAATCATGCTTGACGTAGGTGGCAATAGTCCGCAAGAGGTTTACCACTGCTTTCTTCTGTTTTATTTTCTTATTTTGTATTCTCAATCTGCCTCATAATTGTTGAAAACCCAGTTTATTTCTGTGACCTTGTATAATCTCTGAGTCAAGATGCATACTAAAGCTCCATGTAAACCAGGGGTGTCAAACTGCCGGCCCGCGGGCCGATTGCATCATGCGGAGGCCACGCCCATCCCAGCTCCTGCAATGCGAAAAAGTCACGATACGTTTTGACATGTCATGTGATGTGGCAAGTTTGACACCCGTGATGTAAACGGTCACATTAGGAATAATTCAGCAGTATTTCCTACTTCTAATATTTAGGATTTAGGGGTTAAAATGTATTAATAGAGTGCTTATATTTTGTTGATAAAAGATCTTACTTTTTCAAACTCTTAGTCAAATGAAGCTCAAAGTATAAAATTCCTTTTTAATCAAGGATAATTAATGAGGCTCATGATTTCATGTTTAGATATGAAATTACCTAAAATGTTTTGGAATCTGAATAAGTATTCCATTCATTTCCATTATTTGTTATGGCTTCCTATAATTTATATACTACTTAATTCATCTTTTGCAAGAAAAAATATATGAAATCACTGGGAGTCAAACATAAGGCAAAGGAGATTATATTTTAATTTTTTAAAATCAATTATTTTTAGATATTGTATGAAAGCTTAATAGCATACACTTTTGCCTGTCTTAGCTCTAGGATTTTCTAGTGGATATCCCATTATAGATCATATCATTTTGTCCTTCATTGGGACATTGATTAAAATGAATTCTAATATAAGAGTTAATTGCAGTCTGCCCATCCAGTTCACAGGCTTTCAAGCCTGCCTTCTATTTGTATTTATAGTTATTTTTTGTTTCTCTTTCTATGAGAGTCAGATGTTAATTTTTCAGTCCGGTACTAAATCTGTTTATTTATTTTTAAATTTTGTTACTACCATAGTAGAAACCACTATCAGGATCAATAAAGAGCTGGGGGGAAATGTGAAAAATACAACAATCTTAATCTCAGCAACAAATTTCGTATGTTTGATTTAAATGTTCAGAACAGACATTTTGCATGTTCATTAACTCTAATGAATAAACCTAATATAACTGTAAAGAGAGAGAAGAAAGAAGACTGTAACATGATTTGGATGCATATGTCTGATAGAAAAATAATAGAATATACAGTGACTGGGAGCTCAGAAATTTACTCACCTCTTAAATCAGAAGAAGAAAAAGTAATTAAGAAAATTCTAGCATGTTCATTCCAAGAGCCAAAAGTGACTAATATGCCATGCAAAATTGCCCTAATGCTAAAATTAAATATTTGGTTTAAATCATATCATATGGTTAGGAGTATAGTAATTAAAATCCATCCCAAAAAATGAAGTTTCCAGCACTCTAGGAAATTAATTAAGCTTCTACTTTGGTGGTCTCCAGGATGGAGAGGTTTATAATAATAATAATAAAGTTGGAAGGGACCTTGGAGGTCATCTAGTCCAACCCCCTGCTCAGGCAGGAAACCCTATACCATTTCAGACAAATGGCTGTCCAATCTCTTCTTAAAAACTTCCAGTGTTGGAGCATTCACTGCTTCTGGAGGCAGGTTGTTCCACTGGTTAATTGTTCTAACTGTCAGGAAATTTCTCCTTAGTTCTAGGTTGATTAGTTTCCATCCGTTGCTTCTTGTCCTGCCTTCAGGCGCTCTGGAGAATAGTTTGACTCCCTCTTCTTTGTGGCAACCCCTGAGATATTCGAACACTGCTATCATGTCCCCCCTTCATGGATTTAACTTCAGTTTCATTTTTATAATTTAGTTACCATCTATTGTTGATCTTATTTTAACTCAGACATCTTTGTTAACTCCTGTGACTCTTTAATGTTTATTAATTTATTGGCTTATGAATCAAATTTATATGCCGTGTTTTCCCCAAAGTAAGACCTACCACGAAAATAAGCCCTAGCTTGATTTTTTTGGGGGGACTAATATAAGCCCTACCCCAAAAAGAAGCCTTAGTTTTGGGGCGAGGCACACACCTAAAAATCAAGCTAAGGCCAGGGTGGAGTTTACCATTGTAGCCAGGCCTCCCATAGATCGACACTTGCCTCACCGGCCCACTTCTTCTGTGGCCGAAGGAGCAGCTTCATTCTGAGAATGGAGCTCAGGCCTCCATTTCGCAGTCAGAGGCCTTTCTGAAGAGCCTGTGCAGCCAAGAACCGAGCTGTGGATTTAATCTGTAGCAGGGTTCTCGGCTGCACATGCCTTTCAGAAAGGCCTCTGGTGGCGAAATTCAGGCCCGAGTTCCATTCTCAGCTGCAGAATGAAGCTGCTCCTTTGGCTGGCTGGGGCTATCGCTGCTGCAAGATGAGTGGAAAATAAGACCTGGTGCCTCTTTTGGAGGCAAAAAAAAATTAGGACTGGGTCTTATTTTCAGGAAAACATGGTAGTTGCCCAGCTCACCAAAGATGACTCTGGGCGATGCATAACAAATGGATAATACCACATATAAAAACCTCAGGCCTGATAACATAACTAGGTCTTGAGAGACTTCTGAAATATCAAAATAGATGGAAGTAATCTAATTTGGGGTGGGGGGAGGAGAATGTTTCGTAAGGCAGGTGTCATAGTAAAGAAGCACGATTCCTGGGATCCATCAAATGTAAGTCCATAGCTGATGGTACCTGCAGCATCCCGTCTCCAGCAGATCTGATTGATTGGATTGATGTAAGTGGGGACAGGCAGTTAGCTTAGATAATTCAAACCTAGGCCATGAAGGGCTTTATTGGTCAAAACCAGCACCCTGAATTCAACTCATAAGCAAACTGGCAACCAACATGCAGCTTTATGTTTATTTTAACAAGCCCCTCTCATGCCTTGATGAAAAATGCCATTGAACATGCTTTAATTGGCTTTGTGCCTTTCAGCTAAGTTAGAATTTTGTACCAACACGGCTCATGACTGGATGAGATGCAAACATATCTGGATGTGGAAGCTTTGGGAAGACACTTTTAGAGTTCTCATTGAATGCGCTAATGGTTTATCTTTTATTATTTAGCATATATCTTGAACAGATCAACAAGCTGTTTTTTTCATTTATAATCTGTCATTGGGAAAGCCAACAGACTATGCAAATGAGCAAATAGCAATGGATATTCTTGGTTTATTTATTTATCAGATTTATATAGCTGCCCATCTCTTCCCAAAGGGGACTCTGGGCGGTGTGCAAAAATAAACCAATTTAATTAATTTTATAGTAGCAAAAAAGAACACATGACTCAAATCATTTTATTTTGAATACATTGCATCCACATTTAATCTTGTTCAAAAATAAACTTTGGGCATCCTATTTAAATTGGAACTACTTCTAGTTATGGAGTTATAACTCTTTGCCACCTAATCTGGATTGTAATCCTTGTACCTGAAATTTGAGTTATTTTAAAAAGTTGGATTTACAGGTCCTTGGTTAATGATCGCTTGTTTAGTTACCATTCATACTTAAAATGGTGCTGAATGAGTGGTAATTATGACCAGTTCTCATACTTATGTTGATTGCAGCATCCCCATGGTCACATGATTGTGATGCAAGCATTCCACAGTCATATCATCATATTTGTGAACTTCTTTGCTGACTTCCTACAAAGTCAGTAGGGAAGGTGGCAAATGGCAACCATGTTAGATCCTTGCTTAATGGCCCTGAGTGATTTGCTTTATGACACTCATTGGAAGTGCCAGAATTTCCCCTTGCTAAGTGACTTGGTCATGTGATGTCATACTTTACAACTATGTTGCAGAGCAGTGAAAATTCCAGTCCCAGTTTCTTTCATTATACTAGAACAGGGGTGTCAAAATCGCGTCATGTCACGTGTCACGACGTATCACAACTTTTTTGCCATTGCCGGCAATGGGGTGGGCGCGGTTTCGCTATGCACAGCGGTTTCGCTATGCATCCGGCCCGCAGGCCGGCAGTTTGACACCCCTGATCTAGAATTACCTGTCTTTATTTAACTAGGTTTATATGTCACTCCATTCATTGATTAAAATATGCTTCTGTTTCTTTCACTAGAGACTTTCCCCACCCCTCTATGCAAATCTGACAGCCTCTATTCCAGATTGAGATAGTAATTGAGAGATGGCTTTGAAGTGCAAAAAAGTGAAAAATTTGCATGCCATCTATTAAAAGTAACCTGCATAATAACTTTTGAATATATTGTTCCCAAATAGCCTTAATTACTTCTATAGTCAAATATTGTTGCTAATAGATCTTTTCTCATTTAAAAGTAATCTTTTCTCTCTCTCCTTCATCCCCTCTTATCTTCTACTTATTTCCAATCAACAAAACTTTGTCACAGGAGGATTTCTTACAATTAATTTCAAATGCTGCATATATTCTTTTATTAATTTTTAAAAACCCCACAGGAAATATTCTTTCAAGTCCAACTAGCCCCTTAACTTTCCAAAATCAACATTCTACTCCCCCTTTTACTGTTTTCCCAAAATTAAAGCCTTTCTTGTTAATCCTTAAATTTACTTAGAGCTTCTTTCATCTGGGGTAGAAGGAAAATCTCCCTGTCATCTTTCAGAAGATTCTTATCATCCAGAAACTCATTAATAAGCAACTTCCTAAAGTAGTTAAAAGAGGGAGTAGATGAACTAGTGCCCCTGAATCATGACTTACATAAAATGTTTTCTCCCCTGGCTTGCAGAGCTTTAAACTTGCCGGAGATTACTATTTTACAATCTCTTTGCAAGGAGGCTCTGAACAGAGCAAAGATGTAAGATGAACCTAGTTCTAAATTCCAAGGAGCTGATCCATTCACTGCGTCCTATTTTTTTACCATGATAATCAGCCTGTTTCCAGGCCACTCTTGTTCCCTAGGAAGCACAGGGGGATTTTTTTTCAAAAGAGGCCACACAACTATATTTTTCAAACTTGATGCACATTATTCCTTCCCTCAGTGGAGTGCCTACAATTTTTTTTGATTCAGCAACTCATAGTTTGTTCGGCTGCCCAAAGACGCCAGGAAAGCATGGGTCCAGGCCATAGTTAGCAGAGCTCATAGTATAGAGAACCTATGCATTTCCACAAGTGCAAGAAGTTCAGAAGAATCCCATATAACATCACAAGATGCCACAGGAAGCACATCTTCCTTTCCCTGTCCTGACCACTTTCTACACGGGGACAATCGAGAGCATCCTGTCATACAGCATCACAGTCTGGTTTGGAGGCATCACTGCTTCAGACAGGAAGGCGGTGCAGAGAGTGGTGAGAATGGCTGAAAAGATCATTGGCAGTTCCCTCCCTCCCATCCAGGACATAGCACAGAAGCGTTGCTTGAGCAGGGTCCGTAAGATTATCTGGGACACTACACATCCTCTTCACGACCTGTTTTCCTTGTTACCTTCTGGGAGGAGGCTTCGTGGTATCCGTAGCAGAACATCCAGATTCAGCCATAGTTTCATTCCATACAGCATTAACCTTGAGAACTCTCAAGCTTCCTCCTTGCATTATATATTCAAGATGGACAGTATTTAATATTTATTTGCTATGTATATGTAGGGATGTGGGTCTATATATATGTTGTACATAGTATGTTTAGGTGTGTGTCATGTATGTGTTTCACTTTGAGAGCGGGCAACTAAATTTCATTTTTGATGTGTGCCATTGTGCCCACAATATAAAAATGACAATAAAGGTTATCTTATCTTATCTTATCATTCACTCTGTCCAATTGACAGAGTGCAAGCAATTTTATCTGCCAAGAAACTCACAAAATCATCTGATGAGTCTATAGTGGTCTTTTCCTTCCATCCTTCCTCAAAAAGGTTTCGGTAGCTTTGAACAAACTTGTCATGTGGAGGTCTGCAGATGCAATATGTGCAGGGAAGAACTGATGCTTCACCTCTCTTATCATCACTGTTGCAATGCAGGCTGCAATCATTTGATTTCCCCCCCCTCTCAGCAATCCCTCCAAACTTTGTCAAAGTATAGGACTCATGATCAAGCAGCAAGATACTAAACTCAACAGCAAGGTTTGACTACAGCTATACATATTGAGCAGAGAGCATTTAAGTTTCCATAGGAACAATTGGTCTCTTGCTAGAAGCAACTCCAGCTTCTGGCTCATCTATTGACACCTGGAATCTAATTATTTATGACTCTAGCTTATTGACTAATCGGTACCTTGTCTCTCTCTTGATCTGGCATTGTAAATCTTTGGCTTAACTTCAGACTGCTCCATTTGGAAACTTGCCTTACTCAACTAAGCCTTATCTACAATTAATTGCTGTTTTGTGCTCCTATTGGTATTTGCAGAGGCAAGTCTTGCTTTTAACACTCAGCGTGTTTAGGAACCTTGTCTGGTTTCTGATGGGATACTAAAAAGCCAGAATGTGAAATTAGCATTCAGTCAAACCATGTACCTAATCTAATCCATGAATACTTTAGATTACATCGGACCCTCTCAGTGGTGGGATTCAGCCAGTTCGCACCACTTTGGCAGAACCGGTAGCTAATTTTTTGTTGCTCAGGCCCAGAATGGACTTCCGGAAGCGGCATCCACCCAGAGAACCGGTTGTTCACATATTTGAATCCCACCACTGGACCCTCTAATCCTATCACATCTCATTCCAGCCCCTTCCTAATCTCTCACTTGAAGGGAAGAAGTCCCTATCAGAGAGAGCTCTCATCTGTGATGTATGATATGTTACCCCCCAATGCTTAAAGCTTGTATTCAGTCACTTTACTGTTTTTTGGGGGAGGGGATTTACTCTGTGTCCATCTCAACCTATTTGGCTTAAGCAATATTCAGGGATTTAAACTTTCTGTCCAGATCTTCCCAAATCTTTCATTATAACCAACATTCCTATTTAGCCAAAGATTATCCAGAATCAGGCAGTGCTCTGTTTCAGTTGTAGTAAAGCATCAGGCTCGAAATTGGGAGGTCTTGTCCCACCTCAGGTACAAAGCCAGCTGAGTGACCTTAGGCCAGTCACACACTCTCAGCCTTAGGAAGACAGCAATTATAAACTATTTCTAAAAGAAAACTGCAGGAAGTATTCCATGTTGTTGCCATGAGTCAACACAGTCACACAAACACGCCATACCTCCCATGCTCAGGGCCTTTCCAATGTAACCTTACAGTTTCATCTGCTATAACTTGTCTTGTTACTATAGTGCTGATGGTTATTCATTTATTCAATTTCTATAGCTGTCCACTTTCCCTTATAACAGGGGTGTCAAACTCGCAATGTCACATGACGTGTCACAACGTATTGCGACTTTTTTGCCATTGCCGGGTTTTGGCCATGGTTTTGCTATGATGTATCCGGCCTGTGGGCCGGCAATTTGACACCCCTGCCTTATAAGATCTCTGCAGCTCATCTCTGGTCAATCCTTCTAGCTATCTTCTGGGATGCAGCTCTCCTCAGTGTGGCTCACTAATGTAATGTAGGGTTAGTGTAGAATAACCAAGGCTGCAGTGAAGTCTCTAGTATTTACTTAACTTCTTATTTTATACAATTCTTACTTGCTTCTATTGCATCTCACCATCAGCATATTGGTGCATGCACTTCAACTATCTTGTTCCACTTTTCAACTTTCCTCCATTTGCTTTTCACCACAACTTTCATTATCCTTTAAGACACTTACAGTCCTTTTTATCTAAAGCTACCTAACAATTTATAACGGGTGTCAAACTGCCAGCCCGCGGGCCAGTTGCATCATGGTGAGGCCACACCCATCCCAGCTCCGGTAATGCAAAAGAAGTCACGATACGTCACGACATGTCATGTGACGTGGCGAGTTTGACACCTGTGATTTATAACCTCCCAAAGTAAAACCTACAATCTTTAAACTAATACTGGAAAGCTGAATGACTACAATACTTTTTCAGATGCCATAATTATCTTTATTATTATTAATGGTAGTTATAGTAGTTTTCATGTAACAATGTATTATATGTCAGCTGTAGTGGATGAAGTGATTTGGGCTTTAAGGAGAGGCTGAGAAGGTTTATTTGGGGGAGGGGAACAGGTTTTAATGTTTTCCAACTACATTAACTTTATCATAGACATATAACACTTCTTTCATTTTCAGTTGAAAATCTGTGCTTCTGGTTTGTTTTTCAGTGTTTTGCGAATAAATTGGATTCACATGAAATCAACAGGTTCAATATAGTTTGCATAATAGGAACCAAACAGTTAATCCTTTCAATGGGCTTCAGAATTTTTTTTCTCTGATGTGACTGTTTTGCTGAAATTAGTTTATAATTGTAGCCCCTGAGCAACAACACAAAGTGGAAAATTTCATCTGTATTTGTAGATGCCATTAACAGGTAATGGAAGCATACAGATTCCAGCCAAATGTTACATTGGATAGAAAATGCATTTTTAATGTTGGTGAAATATAAAGAAAATAGCATGTTCTAGAACTTCTAATATATGGAATTAAATATGTCGATGAAACAGTACACTTCATTAATTTCTTAAGTTTACTTTGAGAAAAGTTGATTTTTTTTTCCTAAAAATAATAGAATAAAATATGTAAGTGAGAGATTGTGGATAAGCTGAAAAAGGAAGAAAGGAAAATACAAACAAATGAAGAAATAGCGTGCAAATCAGATGGTGTGCAAGTCATAAATGGCAACATAGCCTGGGTGGAGAAAAATCTGGGAAAATATGTTTGAAACCAGTCAAAGATATTTCGTATTAAGAAATGCCAGACAGACAGACAGACAGACAGACAAACAGATAGATATTAGATAAACAAGACTGAGAAATTCTTATTATAACTCATTATTTGATTTTTTTGAAGAGAGAGCTTCCAAGAATTGAATTCTTTGCTATACATATATAATTTTGCATGCTATATTTTTTTTGATATATTTAATTTATTCTTTACATTTTAAAATAGTTTTGTTTCTATGTGGAAACCTAAAGAAATAATTTCTTAGATTATTTTAGGAATAAACAGAAATGTGAAACTAGATACCTTCTGGCCAGGCAATATGTTGTGGCTTCTGTTGTGTGACAACAGTTCCTTAACTTAAAAGTTCAGAGCATTAAGTTTTGCATATCTAGCAGAAAATGCACAATTGCAGTGGTTCATTCCCAAATTATTGTTTTTTTATAGCAGGGGTGTCAAACTCCCAGCCCGCGGGCCGGATGCGTCATCTGGAAGCCATGCCCACCCCATTGCCAGCAATGGCAAAACGTTGCGCGACGTCACATGACATCGCGAGTTTGACATGTCTGTTTTATAGTATGAGAGTAGGATATCAGAATGGATATTTTCTCTGTTCCTGATTAATCACCATTCTTCTCTTTAGTAAGGTTGATTCCATTTTTATAAAACATATAAATAATAAAATGGAACAAATGTTTTCACCAAACACTTGATTAATAACCCATTAGGTCTATTATTTGATAGTCATTTTGTCCATTTTGGCTTCATTTCAAGTTATACCTTATTTTTAAACAATTGAAACTGAACCAATATTGACTGATTTTTATCTAGTTGTAAAATTAGTATGAGCATATTGTTAATGATATGTTTCCCAGAATTTATTTAGCATTGAATTAGCTGATTTTATTATGCATGAAACTCCCATTGCTCCTTTTCTTCCATTTTCAGAATTCAGTAATAAACAACAGCATGTGATTTTCATTTTATTTATTACAATGCTATTTGTATTGGAGACTTCCTATATTCAGCAGCCTCTTTAATTTACTTGGTGGAGTCTAATACTGCATTTACATGAACTGAAATCATTAGTTCATGAAGGAGATGTTTTCTTTAACTATCTCTACCTCTCACCCTCCCAGACCTGACATTCTTCAAATTTTTTCTGGAGGATCACTCATATTTTTAGGTCTAGTTTTTAGGGGACTGCTTACAAATAATGAATAAAAATAATTTAGGCTGTGCAAGTAGACAATTTCTCACTTAATGCCTTATAATTCCACCAGCTAAGAATTTGTTATTTCCCCCATGTTTCTAAAAGGCTTAATTTCTCATCTATATTTTTAGTACTATATTTATTGACCAATCATTGAGGATGATTTGCCAAACTACTAAATCCATGTTCATTATTACAGAAATAATATAGAACTATGCTAGTTTCAAAAAATTCTGTTAAATGTACTCATTCTATTCCCTGAGCTAATCTGTTCCTGTCTACCAACCCATATACAATTCAACAAATGCTGAAGGATCATATCTTATATTTAAGTGATTAATAACTTTTGTCTTGTTTTTGCCTGGGACTGTTAATAGGAACTGCCATGTCAAAGTCTTCAACCTCCCACTCATACCAATATTTCATGCTGTTTTCCAAAGCCATTGATGGTTTTTTCCCTCCCACTCTTTCAAATACTGTCACATCTGTCACCATTCCCTGAACATTAGAACTATGTGAATGCACACTGAGGAGGAATCAGCAATTCTACACAAGTTTTTGCTGGAGTTTTCCAACTTCAGTTGTAATTATTTTTTATTTATTTATTTATAAAATGTGTTTCCTCCCCAAAATTCCCAAAGTGACTTAAAATTGTAAAATTTAAAGGCAAAAGAGAAAACACCTTAAAATGGCACTGAAACTTACAAAAGTTAAAAGTGGTAAAATTAAAATGTAAATTTTAAATTACATTATATTCCTAAAAATGCCAAGTGATGCAGAAGAAAGTAAAATTCAGATGTAATCCTATCTAAAATAAATGCTTTCAATCAATGAAACTTATTGATCATAACTGTTTTTTTCCAGTGGTTTTGCTCTAAATATGACAGTTTTTAGTTTCTTTCTACAGTTTCACTTTAAATGAAACCTCCATTGAGACAAGTGGAAATATTAAGAGAGAAAAAAACCTACATATTCACAATCTGTTATCTTAATGGCTGATGAGAACCATGTTTCATCTATACATCTTATAGTTTAACTATAATAAAATTATAGTTAAATTTTATTTATTTATACATCAAATTTAGAGACTGCCCATCTCATTCACAAAGTGACTGTGGGCAATGCACTGGTTGAGTAGACCATGTATAAGAAAATACAGAATTAATCAGTTTTATAGCTCAGATTAGATATACAAGGATGGTCCCACAAGGATATATTAGAATACATTTGTTTTCAAGACTACAATACCTTGATAAATGAAACAGAAGGTAGTTAGACAGGTAGTAGACAATCCATTGGTCTTTGAATGTCAGTATTTAGAGACACAGACCACTTCCTTATAAATCAAATTTATAATATCAGCAAATTAGGAGAAGAATGTATAAATCCTAGTCAGGTATTTTATAGGTGGTCATGAGTACAATTAGAAATAGAGCTTGCAAATCTTCTGAAGTCCCATCTACTCCATCTCTTGTCTGCTTCTTTATAGATGAAACTCTTTTGCCTCTTTTAGTATTTGCACCTGTGAGCACTTCCTTATATTAATATGCTACATTTATCATATCAATTTGCTTACTTCTTCTTCTTCTTCTGCCATATCCGTTATCGGATGTTGGCGATCATGTTGGCGATCCTGTTTTTATCAGCAGCCGCACGAAAAAGTGCTGCTGAGTTTTGTCCAAACCAGTCCCTTAGATTTTGAAGCCATGATGTTCTTCTTCTGCCTGGACCTCGTTTGCCTTCAATCTTTCCCTGGAGGATTAAATGGAGTATGTCGTATTTTTCTGGGTGTCGCATCACATGTCCAAAATATTCTAACTTTCGTTTTTTAATTGTTTTGATGATTTCCCTGGGCTTTCCCAGGCGGCTTAAAACCTCCTCATTTCTGATCTTGTCCACCCAGATTATACGTAACAGCCGCCTGTAAATCCACATTTCAAATGCTTCTAGTCTCTTCAGGTGGCCTTTTGTCAGAGACCAACTCTCTACTCCATAGAGCAGGATAGAAAAAATATAGCATCTGACAAGCCTGATTTTCAGTCTTAGGCTTATGTCGTGACTGCAGAAGACCTTTTTCATTTTGACGAATGCTGTTCGGGCTTTCTCTATCCTTGTCTTTACTTCAGCGGTCACGTCCCAGCTTTCATGTAAATTAGAACTGAGGTGCGTGACCCTTTCAACTTTTTCTAGTGGTGTTCCTTCTGAATTTACTGGTGGTAAGTTAACGGGTTGTTTGCTGATGACCATGATCTTGGTTTTAGAGGTGTTAAGCTTCAAGCTGTATTTTCCAGATGTTTCTGTGACTCTGTTGATGAGGAGCTGAAGGTCTTCATGCTTACTGGCAAGCAGAACTGTATCGTCAGCATATCTTAAGTTGTTGATCCAAACACCGTTTACTTTGATGCCAGCATCGATGTTCTCCAGTGCCTCGTTGAAGATTGACTCAGAGTAGATATTGAACAGCAGTGGAGACAGAATACATCCCTGTCTGACCCCTCTTCTTATTTCTGCATCAGCTGAGTATTTTTGGCCTAGTCTCACATTTGCTACCTGATGCCAATACAGATTCTTTATTATTTGGATGTCTTTGTCATCTAGTCCCCCTTGTTTCAGGATTTCTAATAGTTTGCTGTGTCTTATTTTATCAAAAGCTTTTTCAAAATCAAAATTTGCTTACCGATAAAGCCTTTTGTCACAGTGTGGGCATCCTCTTCAGCATGATCATAGGTTGGCTATGGGCCTTCACAGCAGGGCAGGTCCTAAACCTTACTCATACACATAGTGAAGATTCCTGTCCTTGCCTCAAGCTATTTAATTTTTTTTAAGAATCAATAGTTTCTATTCAACTCAGGTCATATCAGAAAAGAACCTGGTCATCATAATTTCCAGTAGCTGAAGTTTTGACCATTCTTTGAAAATAGTTATGGAGTTAATTGTAGAAATGTAAATGACAACTTTTTAAGACAAAGATCAATTTATTTTTAAAGAAATAAACATTGTGTACATTTCTCATCTAAAGGTAATCAATTGCCTTCAGGGTATAATGTGAAGTTCAGAAACATCCCAAGCATGAGAATCTATTCAAAGAGTGCAATTTCATCAAGAACAGACTGAACTCTCAAATCAGAATTTGCTTATCTACCATAAACTCAGCTTGCCCGATTTAAGCCTGAATTTGGTAACCTACATTCAGTCCAGCAATTCTTCAAGAAAATAGTCCCAGGACTGCTTTCTTGAAGCCAGTTCAAAAAGAGACACAAAGCTGCCTGTCATTGAGTTGACGATGACTCCCTGTCTAAATTTCTGATGATTTCTCCCATTAATACAGTAAAAAAAATATCATCTAAACAGAGAATCCCAAGGGCTATCATACTTTAAGAAAGCAAGTAGAATTTTCCCAACAGCATCTTAGGCCGAATCAAAAACACTGAAAAATGAAGGAATGCCCCAAGTGCAGTATCTACAAAATCCACAACACTGACATGGTTGATGGTACTGTCGTGGAAAAACCCAATGAAAAAGACAAGAGACAGCAACACAAAACAATAATTCTTACTTTTAAGATTCAGAGATTTATTTTGCTAATAATTTGGAACATAGCAAACATAATAACACAACATCACTTACATTAATAACCCATTGCAATGAGGTCCAATCACATAGCAGTTCCAATAAGGACAGCTATAGGCCAATGGCAAATCAATCAGGTCCAGTCCCAACTCTTTATACCCTTTCCCATCCTAAGACTGTAGACAGATGGTCAGCAATCTTACACTTCCTGCTGACTTCCTGCTGACCCTCTGCTGAACATAACTTTCCACATACTCGTGTACATTGGAACCTGCATCCATCAGCTACTTTCAGTTCCCTATTTCTTACTGTTCCAGTCCTTATGTTCTAAATATATTTGAAACAAGCAAGCTTAGCAAAATCATATTAAGTAAAGTACAGTTGCAAACTGCAAAATTAAGCATAGCACAGGTTCAATACTTTTCCCATGAGGCCTGATTTAGTTCACCTGGGCCTAAATCTTGCATAGAAAAACAATAGCCAATATTTTCATTTTCCGAATGCAATTGAAAGGATCATTAGAAGCAACAGCATTTTGTTGTTATACTTGCTAGTGGTAGACATTTCACAAATGAAAATAAATCAAATCAAATCATTTATTTCCCCAAATTAGCCTTCAACAACTTACTCTTAAAGTATATGAATGCTTCCTAGACAGTTAAGATGATCTGTTACATACAGTGTATGTACATACACACTTATCACATACACACAATTGACAGTGGAACTAATTCTTCAAAGAGATGGTGTGCCAGTTGTATCCAACTGGAAGCTAGACAGCTATCTGTGTGAGTTGCTTTAACTTGGATTCCTGCATTTGAGCATAATTTTGGACTGGATGTTTTCAATAGTTTTTTTCTATTTCCTGACTCAATGTATCAATCTGAAATCCAAAAACATTTTACTGATCAAAGTTTCTTATAAGGATATCCCATCCACTCTGAGATTAACAATAACAATAATAAAGTTGGAAGGGACCTTGGAGGTCATCTAGTCCAACCCCCTGCTCAGGCAGGAAACCCTATACCATTTCAGACAAATGGTTGTCCAGTCTCTTCTTAAAAACTTCCAGTGTTGGAGCATACACAGCTTCTGGAGGCAGGTTGTTCCACTGATTAATTATTCTAACTGTCAGGAGTTTTCAAATATACAGTGGAGGTGGATTTTAAAAAAAGCTTGATCAGTTTTTGCAATACTTTTCAGGGTCAATATTGAATCAGTTCTACCTGCTGGTTTTATAAGGTCATAGCCTCAAGAGGTTCAAGGGGAACTTAGTCCTCTTCTTGTGGCCATACCACTCATTGCACATCTGTTGTGACACTCTGTTGCTGCCTTGGTAACAGCAGCAGGAGCATCCTAATTAATCATATGCCATGCTGAGCATATTTGATTGTAAAAGTAATTTGTTGCCAAAAGCATATTTGAATAAATTGCAGTCTGTCAGATAGAAAGCTTCTGACAATCTTAATTATCTTTTGTTTTCCTTATTGCCTCAGACAATAGGAAGACGATAAGAATAGGCATCCAGTTTGCAAAGAAGATACAGGTTTTGAGATAATATTTTTAAAAATGCCTCATAGAATTGTTAAGACACAGACAGGAAAAATTTAATTGTGATGTTTTAATGTCTTTGTCAGCTTTGAATTAATATCTTGATATTCCCACATCTTTCCCCATTATTGCTTTCACTGAAGTTTTAAGAAAGATGGCAAATAAATGCAATTGTGTATGTGCCTTTATGGAAAACAATGAATTAGATTCAGAGTTAAATTTATTTATTTGTTCATTTCTGCACACAGTTTCACGTCTGTTTGCATAGGTATCTGGAAGTAGTTCAGTCTAAATCATGCTGCTGTGATATGGGAACTTTTGTGCTTCTATTTCTACCAATTCTCTTCTTCCTTAATATCAAAGGAAAATGTACGAATCCTAGTTTTTGGTGCTGTATCATTCAAACTTAATTACCCAAGCACTGGTTTGTGTGTGTATGTTCCTTCAAGTCAGGGTTGACTGGCAACTGCTTGGACTAGTCCCTGAACATTATCTGACAGATTTTCAGAAGTGGTTTGCCATCACTGTCTTCCTAGAGCAGAGAGAGAATGACTGGACCAAGGCCATCCAGCTGACTTTGTGCCTAAGGTGGCACTAGAACTCATAGCTTCATCACATTCTCACAATAGGTCTCCCAGGAGAGAGAAAAAAAATCCTAGGAATCATAAAACAATGTGTTCACTTCATAATATGTGGGTCGACAATAACTTTTTGAAAAGTGTATGATTACAACAAGACATTTGCATGCAATATAATTTGCCTTTGTTTTCTAAGGTTCCCAATTTCACACAGATTATACATTATGTTATCTTGGAATTTGCTTCTAATGTCATTTTACCCAGACAGATAGGATTTATGGGGTCACGACAATGAAGCCTTTAGTTCTAAATTATTGTGGGTATTTTGTCAGACCATTTTACATAATCATGTTTTCAGAGCTTAAGGGGGAGTATTGCTCTATTTATGTGACTGCCTTTACCAAATACAAAGGAGAAAAAAAAGCCAATCTGCATATGCATTAGAACAAAAATACCTATCTGGATAGCCTGCGAAGTTTTCCCAGTCCTCCTTTTTTCCATGGGGAAAATTCACCATTCAGAGAAAAGGACTGAAGAAAACAGTTAACTTCTATATTCTAACATTGATTGAGTAATCAGTTTTACATGTCCAACTTATAAAATTCTCTCTTGGTGTCATCTTCAGCCATGGAAACATTTTGGATGCCACATTTTTGTTTTGGTATCAATTATACGGATGGCTCATTCAGGCTGATACTTCCATTCTTTCCTTATGTAGTATAATAGGCATTTGGAAAATAGGCAAGTAAGCCACTTAGATAAAAAACAACATTTGGTTTTGTTCAAAGAATAATCCTGCTTAAAACCAATACACACCAAATTCTATGTTATCTATCATTTCTATGGAATGATGGATACCAGAAATGTGCTGGGTACAAGTATTTGAAGAATGGTGGCAAATATACGTATCCCATATGCAGCATATGTTGTTCTTACTCTCATGACACAGCTTTTCTCTCATCAACACTTAGATATTCCAGTGACTAACCCAGAGCAGATGCTGCAATAAATATTTGAATATAATTCTATGTTATCGTTTGTATAGAATGATGGGTACCAGAAATGTGCTGGCTAGAAATATTTGAATGTACTTCAATGTATTATTGGATGACTCCCCCGCCAGCCTTTTTCACGTGCCAATAGTATTATTCTCCCACAGTGACATCACCAGTATGTCATAAGACAATTTTAGGCCTGTAGAGATTGCTGAAATGTTTTTGATAAGAACCTTATAACTTGCAAATGGAATTTTAGTAAGAAGAAAGAAGCAGCTTCTTTATTTAATGATGGAATTTTCAAGAGATGAACTTCATTCAGGAACTTGGAAATTCTGGGTTTAGAAAGTAGAAGTATGCTATGATACTTCTCCACAAGAAAAATGTAATCAGATAGAAGAACTCTTTACATTAGATTAGTTTTTCGTGCTTTTGAAGCATGGAAAATATATTATCGTAAAATATAAGGTACTGTATGCCTATTTTAATATCTATACAAATTTATTAAAAGACCCTAAAAATAAAACTCCTAATTAGTTACATATTCCTCCCCATTCTAGTTTTATTTCTGTCTTTTTATTTTGAACAGAAAATAGACAATCAGTATGAAGTGATGGTAGTTAATGTTGAAATCCTGGTCACTGTGTATTTCATTTAGTGTTAATGAGATGAATTTTCACTTTGTCTTAATTGCAACTTTAAATATAGATTTTGAAGTCCTTTACCATGGGAAGTGGATGTGTTTCTGACTTGTTCACTTGATGCTCAGGCCTGCTTCTTTTGATGGTTTTGGAACTTGGTTTTCAGTTTTCAAATGATGATACAATTCTGCTGGATTCAGGAAAAGTCCATATATATGTCATTTATTTTTTGAAGAACTCTTCTCTCTTTTCTGACCATTAATTTTAGAATGCTGTTAATTAGTTAGAATGGAACAATGAACATTATATCCAATGTGGAATTTAAACTAAGAATAGGAAGTCAGGAAGTGAGGCACTGACATAGGCACTGGCATTGAGTTTCTTAATCTTTTACTTATCTGTTCAGGTGAATATGCTCAATAAGAAGAATCTGTGAATCGACACAGAGTTGAATTGTGAGGACAACTTGTTTAGGATTACAACTTCTTCTTAAAGTAATTTTTTTCTTCCAATTAATGAGCAAAAGAGAAAGGAATAAAAATATTTTGTACTTTCAAGAAAAAGCTATTGTAAAATCCTGCAGAATCGCATGCTGTTACCGTATTTCAGAACGTAGATTAAGTATTGCTAATACTACAGAACCTCCATTTTGGAGAGGAGTTTAATCTAGAAGGTTTTTCTTTTGAAAATGTACTTCTAATTAATGTGCAGCTTGTTTTCTTCACCCACCTCACATGACACAGTCTTTCTGTCACTAACTCTTAGATATGCTCTCCCCAAGACTTAGATATGGCACAGTCTGAACTATGTATTGATCTGTGGCATTACACAACAAATAAACAGCTAATGTTGTACATAAGGCAAATCTTCAATGCAATTCAGGTTTATTCTACACCATCTGTATAGATATAGAATAACAATGAGCTAAAAGAAACCAAATTTGTTTTATACACATGATTAGCAGGAGCAATACTGTGGCATCTTTTCAGACTAACAAAGTTTGTTAAAGGTTTTGTGAACTGCAGTTCACTTTAGCAGGAACATGGAGTAGCTAAATACTACTTTTAATATCTTTTAATAAAATTTGTTAGTCTGAAAAGATGCTATCAGACACTTTCTGATTTTGGTTATCATAGACTAACAGAATTCTCCTCATTCAATGACCATAGGAAACCCATAGCCTTCAAAAGTCAATAAAGTCTAAAACATAAAGTTACAGAAGATTTAAAATTCAGCTTCTCATTTATACATAAAGACATGGACATAACTATCTATACAATCAATTGGCAGCTTTATCATCTGCCACTTTAATTTTTCCATTTGCTTTGAAGGTCAACTGATTTTCACACTGGAAAAAGCTATGCCATAAACACTTTCCTGTTTTCAAATATGATTTTTTTTAAAAAAAATAGTTGGGTTATAAAGATCATGTCCAAAATCTAAATTAAGAGCAGCTCTTGTCTGGTTTCTAGCTGAAGTGCAATAATTTTTATATTCCTGTCACTCTGATGGGTGACATTTAAAGTGCAATGAAGGACAACAATGAAGCATTATGCACTCTAAAATGGATAGCTGCATGTGCGAATGTTAGGTATATACAGTTAATCCTCTGTCAAGAATGGTGATGAAACATTAAAAAGGAAACTGAGTCTCCCAGTTGTTTGTCTTCCTCCCTGCCACACACATATAGCCTTAAATCTTATTTCAATTCCTTTAATAAATCATTGACCTATAATCACAGGCTTAGTTATTATAGTCCATGCATTAGAATGATTAAGTATGATGTCAAATGTATGTAGGTATGTATATATTTAGCTATATAGATGTATACTGCTAAAATAGAATAAATATAGTATCAGTATCAGTGTAGAATAATCAGAAGGCTAATAATTTTATTTACTGTATGGAATTTGCTTAAAGCAGTTTCCAGCTGTTGATTGCTGAGCAATACTTAGGATGGAGTACTTATATAACATTCTCAGACAAATACCTGTTAAATATAATAAAATTTCTTGATGAAATGGCTAAGATTCCCCTTTAAAATAGTTAGGTCAATGAAGTTCAATGACCACAACGGCAAATACTGAGCCACTGAGCCAGTGACAGTGGATAAAGATGAGATATTTATCATGTAGGATGATTCTGAAGTGTGAAACATCCTGTAGAATAATCTCAAATTTGGAAATGCAGAGAATTCCACCAATATTTTATGGCATTTATTTTATTTATTATCATATTTATATAGAGCTGGCCATCTCACAAAATGTGATTCTGGGCAGCATGCAATAATCAAATAAAAAAGCATTACATATATAAAAACAAGCATTTTAAAATATAAAAAGTCAACATAAAAAAATTAGAGGTTAATTAAAATATATGCAAATCCCAGGCAGGGAGAGAAAAAGTATTTCCATCTGAGTTATGGCGCCAAATAAACAGGTCTCCAGTTCCTTGAGACACCCAGGCATGGTGACATAAACAGATCTTGAGGGATTTCTGGAACATCAGGAGGAATGATGGAGGGTGGGCGGGTGGAAGAACGTTCCATAAGGTGAGTGCTGCATTAGAGAAGGCCTGCCACCGGAGACTCACCAAATATAAGTCCCTGGCAGATGGTGTCTAAACATGCTTTCTCCACTGGATCTAATGGGGCAGCCTGATGTAATGTATAGTAATGTATAGATTTCACTCATCATGCACTGTCTCACAGTGAAATGAAAGGTGGAGGAGAAACCATTAGTCAATGTTACAGTGCAGAAGACAGTCCACTGCATGACTTTCTACCAATGATTTCATTACTCATAATGGATGATTGGTCTGTATTTGATCATTGTGGCTGATGGCTCTTCCAAAAGGCTATTTCAACCAGCTTCTATGCTATGAGCAGAACATAATCCTGTCTGATTTTGTACAACTGTGATTCACACAGCATTGTACTTTTAAGCTCAAGGCTTAAATCTACTTGCTTTTATCTATTTGAATCAGGTTAATTAAACTGTTTTGAATTTCTCTATAAGTGATACATAGACTGTTTTCAAGGAGCAGACAATTGATTGCAGTAAACTTAATAACTTTAGTGAAATATTGGTTTGATTTGTAATGATAGTAATTTTTTTTTTAAAAGTCACTGTGCCTCAAATTCAATATCATCTTGCTTCCTTAAATTGAATTTTCGATAACATCCACCATGCACAGAGAGACTGGCTGGTGGGTTGTGTTGTTATCTCAATAACAAACGTAAGTAATTGATATGAAGTGCTTGTTTTATGTTCATCCTATTATGAAAAAGAAAATACAAGATTCTTTTTGTCCCTGCCCAGTATCTGCATAGTTTCTATCTTTTTTTATCTGGAACGAATCTTTAGACTCCCTGGGGCAGGAAGACTGCTTGTAGTCTTAAATAATGTATTAGTTCAATAAATATTTTTTGTAGACTAGCTTCTGGGAAATGTGTTCAGCTCCTGTCGATTTATTTCAATTTAGAAGCTCTATAGAGCCTGGCTAAATAAATAAAAAAAACTAATTGTTTTAGTCTGTGGGAACACCAGATCAAGAAGCAGAATCATTTCATTACTACAGCCATCATACATAGTTCATGGAAAGGTCATGTAAGAGCCATATATTCAGATGTGAGTTTGTACACTTATTTGATTGTATGAATTATACACTTGTATGAATTGCATTCTTACAATTCACACAGTGATTAATACATTAATAATTTATCAGTAAGCTATAATATTCCTGCAACTTAAAAATGACATTTTCTGTTTCCCAAATTGTTTTATTAGTATATATTCTATCCATAAATTTAGTGTTATAGAACTAGGAGTTTTAAAGGATTTCATTTCGTTGCTTTAAGTATTTCATTCATTTCATTCTATGTTTTGTAGGTGTACCTTAACCAAATAAATCCTGGATTTATTCAGAAAATGTATTTATTTATTTTAATATAGTATATAGGTTGCAGTGTATCTTTTCTATGGAGTACTGAGCTAAAATGCTAGATTTTAGGCAAATCCAACAACTCAATTATTGTATAAAATAACTTCTAAATCAAGAAGAGTTGAACTTCCCACTATGCAGCTTAAAAATCACTTATGCTTTTAGTCATTCCCTAATTATCTTTCAGGATCTACCATCATCTACACTTCCTCCTTTTTTGTAAGCAAAACAAACAAACTATAACAGAGTGAGGGAACACTCCAACATACCAGCTTCAATGGTATTATTCTGGATGTAGGAAGCCATTAATGGCACAAATCTTCAGGAAATTATACTATGATAAGGGGCATGATAGCAAAATACCGGAGTCATACTACATCATGATTCCTAGGGTAACCTATCAATAAAATATGGCATCAGTTAGCTAATGCTTATTGCAAAAAAACAAAAAACAAAACAAAACAAAAAAAGACCTTAGATAAATTCCTCATACTTTTATATACTCACTCTCTGAAATTTTAGATTAGTTTTGGGTCTGGAGTTAGTTGAGGTAATGGCCATATTAGTTTTAATAATGAGATCTTAAATCATCTTAAGACTTTTTTTTATGAATCACACTGTTAAATAGGACAATATTTTGCAGTTGGCTCTACTTCTCAAAAAATTGAACCACACTCAGTATTGAGTTGGAATTACTACATTTCTCGCCTGACTCTATTTGACCATAACTCTGTAAGAATAGTGGGGTATTTTCTGGATCATTCTACTACAAAACACATGAGCCTCACAAGTGGAGCCAAGTTGCTTCATCTTATAGTCCCAAGTGATAAATATTGGAAATTTCTTAAGATATATATCTCACCTACCAAATCCCATGATTGCTATTGATTCTCTATTTATGTAAAGTAGTCCAAACATCACTGCTTTCAAATTCATTCTATGTATGCCTCTGTTGCCCAAACAAATCTGTTTAATAGGAAAATACATGTTTGTCCCATTCGTAACTGAAACACAGGGGTTGTGTGGGTTGATTTCAGGCGGGGGTCAAGTCCAGCTCTAATTTCAGAATAGTGGCATGGTCCGCAAATTTTTCAATGACTATACTATATGAGATGATGATGAAACATGAAATTGGAAGAAACAAAATAGTAAGAGAGTACTATAGTCATTTTAATTGCATGCTTGTATAACATTGCTATGGTGATAACTATTGATAGTAAGGAGAATTCTTGCATGTAACAGGGATGTTATTATCATTTTGTTTAGTTATTTGTTTGAATTGATTTCTGATGCTGTCTGACCCCAGATGAACTCTACTGATAAACCATTAACAGTGACACATAATTTTGAATTAATATATCATGAAGTATAGCCCACTATGGTAGATTTTTTTTAATTAGTATTATTTCATTTGTTTGTCTTTTCTGGCAGATAACATATTCTTTTTCAATATTTCCTTAATTGCCTGTATCTACAACTTGTGATGAAATGTAGAAAAATATGATTAATATTAACTTTAAACAGAAATGATTTAATGCAGCCTGTCTTTTCTGACTTTGGCTTGGAAACATGTACAGCTAGAGCATGTTAAATTTGAAGGTAGCATGCAGCTAAACCTATCTATGCATCTGAATTTATGATTAACTAAGTCTTCTATTAAACCTTCTATAATAGTTGTTTTAAGTCTTCTGTAATAGTACTTAAAGTGATGGTGGAGGCCTTTAAGAATGTTACTGGCATTATGACCATTCCAAAACAGGGCAGCAACTGTCATCTAAGTTGGTCCAGAATATGCACCTGAATATTTATTTTAATATATTTAAATGAAAAGAATTTAGGTAAGTTTCCCTTGCTTTCCCTTTTTATACATTCTAATTTGAAAGTAATTTGAAAGTAACATCCTAGCTAGACTACATAGCCTGCAATCAGCTTGACATTTATTAGTTCTGAAGTGGCTGAACTGTAAGTTACGGAATGGTACACAGGTAAGCATTCTGTCTTATGGGCAAAGAATCACAGTTAAAATGTGTTGTGTGGAATTTTTTAATGTAGTTAACAGTTCTAGGCATGGGGAGAGGGCATGTTTAGTGTAGATTTGGGAAAACAAACGCACACACACACAAACATATCAAAGTAATAATCAAGGAAGTTTTTGTATTTCTTTCCCAAATAATACAAAGAATTTTAACCCATTGAGCCATCATGCACTATACAAATTATGCAAGAAAAAAAAAGAAAAATGATAGGTGATCATAATATTGTTACCTCTTTCCAGATGTTCTTTTGTAGGTGATTTAAAAATTGCTATTGACTTACTTGTTGTGTTGCATTATGAATAGCAATGTATTTTCATGCTGATAAACTATATCCAATAGTTATTTAAAAAAAATCTTTTTTTTTCATTTTATTGTGCATATTTCAGTTATGTAGCTCTTTGTTTTTCCTTTATATTAATTTTATTTCTCATATTTGGTTTTACAAATTCAACAGCAAAAGTTGGTATTCAGCAGTACATGAATTTAAAAATGTGGCTATCTTTATATTTAAATCTGCTGGATAAAGTTGTCAAATGGCTTTAAATGCGCAGATGCAGAAAAGATTCATAATAACTGGTATTGAAGTTACTTTTTAAAAAACTAACCAGTGTTAGTTATGGATCAAGTATGGTGATTATCTTTATATTGCTGTAAGTTGTTGGTTATAGAGCAGCAAATGTGTTTATCAATATTGTTATATAAACAACACATATTTAATATGGATTGAAAGTACAATTTAAATATGCAAATGATTTCCCCAATGATGCACACTCAAATACAAACATGAGACAGGTCTCAATGCAAAACGAAATTCTTTATGGATTCCAGTCAATATTCCAAGCATCTTCTATGAAAATCTGCAGTATTGAATTTATTGCTTGTTTTTATTTTTTTTTAAATATTTTTTAAGTTAAGAAGAACTGAAAGGAAATGTAAGCCTTGGTAGGCATTTATTTACTTAATATTTATTTTTAAGTCTTTAAAGCCACTCTGCCAAAAATTGAATATAAATTGTGACATTAAAGATTATTTTGTGATGGGAACAGTTTTGCATTCAAAGTGTTAAGATGACTGACAGTAATATTACCAAATTCTGACATTTTGTGTTATGAATATATATATCTGGCAACAACTTAACTAAAGGAATTGACCTTTTTGTGGTTAATCAACATTTCAAAACTTTCCAACACTTTAATAATATATATATTTGTTTCAGTGCATATTGGATTGTAATTAATTAATTAATTAAAATATTTTTTTTTAAAATCAGATATTGAACCTACCCAGAACAATTCCATATTATAAAAGTCAACTTCCAATGCACTCAGAATTTATAATACCTTATAAACAAATACCTTATGTTGCCAGAATTGACTGAATGTGAGCATGACCAAAAAAAAAAAAAATGTGTTGACTTATTTGCCACACTTTCAGTCTGTGCTGAAAACCAAAAAAAAACTATCGGTATCCAACCTATGAATTTCTATTGTTTGATACTGATACTTTCCCATTAATCATTTAGATTGACCATAGTATGCCAGATAGGCCCTGTAATAGTAGCAGTAATAGTAAATTTTAGCACTTTGACTTCTTAAGCAGGCTTGCTGTGTTGCAGGGTCACTGACATATAGTGAAGTACAGTATATTGATTTGCTCTTGTTTAATGCAAGTCTGTGGTTGATTATCAGCCCTTTCATTGCTGGCCCTTCCTTTAGAATTGGCAGGCAGCCTAGCCTGTTCCAGCAGTCTAAGGCCAGGGTCAAACTTCTCCAGGAAACAAAGGGAGAGGGAACATTTGTAGGCTTATGACTGATATATGTGGACATTGTCAGCATTGTTGATGAAGTTTGCAAGGGACTGATCTATTAATTTGGAGGATACAGGTTTAAAACATGTTCATCATATGCTCTTTTTGGATGCAACCTGCAATTGTGGATACTTGAGGCTGGTGGCTCAATTTTCCATTATATTCAGAAAGTCCTAAGGTTTCATGAAATCATATTTCTTTCTTTGCCATTGTTTCACATAGAGATCTATTTCACCATTTGTAAATATAAAGATATCTCTAGCACATCTTCCTAGTCACCTCCAAGTACTACTGTCTTTGTGGTTTATTATATTTACATTTCTTAATAAAAAATATCTGTGATGTAAAATATCTTCTGAGCCAAGGACACTCCTGGCATTTAGTTAAATTTAACACTACAGATGGCCAGAAACTAAATTTGAATTCATTTAGCTTTATATTTAATTACAAATAATGTAGGGAATATGATTATTCTCTGATAATGTGTTCAGTAGAGCTGAACAAAGACTTTGCAGTAAATGTTTTAAAATGCTTGAGAATAAATATAAAACTCTTCTTTTAAGATTCTTTATAAATCTTTAAAACATCCGTATTATTTGTAAGGTCTATCTGCTGTTTCAGAAACTTCTTTTAGTTGTCTCTACATTCATACATTAGCTTATTAATTAGCTTACTCTTGAGCAGTCAAAATCAAGCCTTCAAGGTTTTTTTAAAAAAATAATATTTTATTAATTTCCCAATTTTACATTTAAGTATTTAAAAAGCAACGTGGTGGCTGGGTTAATCAATAGTTCAATAACATACAAAAATCTTTAGTACAAATCTCAAGTTACAGCATCAAATATTTCCTCTCTTTTCCCCTTAATATCTACTATCTCGTATTTAAGCTAATACAGTTCTTATTATATCAACTAAGTAAAAACATCATTATTACATTTATCAATAATTTTTTAGCTTATACATATCTTAATTACTTTTACATTCAATCTTTATAGACAATCAATGTCCTATTATTGATTTTTCCCCAATTTTTAGTTTCCCATCAATATTCAAATTTAACATTTGATATTTATAATTTCCAGGCTTTAGGTAACCAAAGTTTCCCTTATCTCAATTCATAACAGAATCTAATGTTCAAAATTCACATCTTATTTATTTGAATATAGTCTTGTTCCATTTCCTAAAAGTTATCTATTTCCCACCATATTAAATCATCTAATTAATAATACAGTATCCCCTTTAATAAATCAAAACCATTATATATATCGTCTGGGTTAATCAATAAATCAAACATATTCATAATTTTTTTTCTTTTGGGTCTAATTTTTAAATATTAAACAAATAGAATCCTTATTTTCAACAAGTTTCCAAATATTTTAAATTTAATAACCAAAATTCCCTTTATCTCAGCTTCTTCCTTTAACCCTCTAATTAATAATATGAATCCCCTCTAATAACTCAAAACCCCAATTTTCTTCAGCCTTATTCTGGCTTTCTTCCTTTGCCAACTAGCCTTCCGTATCAGTGCTTTTAGATCATCAAATAGATCTCCCTCTATTATTATATATATTATTTGAAATAAGAGAGACCATTTAGTTGCCATTTTTTGGGAAGGGCTAGCCCATCTGTATTCATTAAATCATCTCCCCATTATTCCAATTCCCCATGATTGTCCTGATATGTTTATCTTCCATTCAATCTGTTCTTCTTCTTTCTCAAATTTCTTCTGATTTATATAGAAAGTCTTTTCCATTTTCAGTGTTGTCACTCCCTTTTCTGGATTTTCCATTAACTGTATTTGTTGGTCAATTGAGTCCTCTGTCTTAGTATTTGATTGTTCCACTTCTTCTGTTATGTTCTGCATTGTTAGTTCTTTGGTTGTAGTCAAAATTTGGGTTTGTGTATCTAAGCTGGCATCTTGTTCTTTTATGTTGGGTCTTATTTTGTCACAAGCTGAAATAATGGTTTCATGTATTGCTTTCAACATGGAAAGGATCTTTTCCTGGTCTTCATCCATATTCTCTTAATAATGTGTTAAGTTGAGGACTTTAAAATCAGACGTTAAAAATAATTTTATAACTAGGTATGGGACCTCTGTTTCACGTGTTTATAGGTAGTCTTTATAGTAGAAGTCATTTGTCAAGTAAAATTTTATAGTTCAAGGTATTTCATCATCTCATATAATAACCAATGTTCCTCAAATAAAGAGATAAGAAAGCATTTCCCCACATATAACTCTGAAAGTCAGTAAAGGTTTACATTCATAGTTCAAGCAGGCCAGTTATGCTGCCCAGAAGTTCTCTTTACAGCTGAGTTTCTCACAGGTGGTCTCTATCAAAGTCAAAAGAGTTTTATCTGAAGTCTGGGCTTCAAGCCAAGTCTCTTTTAGGCAATAACAAGTTGTAATACCAAACTTTGCCACAAGATATCACCGATGCCGTTTAAAACTTTTTAAGTCCCCCGTTTTTATAATAGTTTTTCAAAGTTTATTTCTTTTCTTTTTAGATAAAAATCAGTGTATCCAGTAGAAATTGGAATAAGAAAACTTTTAGGAAAACTTTTTAGTCCCCAAATTTCGAAAGTATATGCATCCAATTAGATTAAACTTGTTTTTATCATTGCTTTGTTTCCCCTGGGTAGTCAGTCGCTGCTGTTCTTAGAGGATGGGGCAGGAATTCCCTTCCCTCTCTCCTCACAGGGGGAAAAATACTTAGGGAAGCTTTTGCAGGAAAGATATTTAGAGTCGTAAAGAGAAGATCAGATCTCACCCAGTTTCATCCATGTTGCTTTAAAGGTGCTTGGTAGTAATTTTGACTTCGGCTGTCAGCAGCTTAATGACGAGCCATATTGCTATGGCCAGTCTTTCCCCCGACAGTTTGGAGAGCTGCCCCGGATCAAGCGGAAGGGCTGCCACCTTCCCGCGATTAAGCGGGGATCCCCTCCTCACTCGTTGCCCCTACAGGGTGACTTTCGACCCTTTCCAGGGTCCCCCAGTGGGATGAAATCGGACGCTGAAGACGGAGTTCGCCTCCATGCGTCCGAAGGTGCCCATGGCAAACCAGAAGTCCCCTGGTTTTGGTTTTTTTAAAAATATTCCAGTTATAATCCATTGCTAGGTTTTCTCTTTATCAACTTTCCCTTCTATCCCTTTAACCTTTTATAGAAATTAGCCATGTAATGCTTTTCCTTGTCAGCATTCTGTTCTTATTTTTATTAAATTATTTCAATATTCCTGTTTTGTTGCCTGAATATTAGTAAGTTCCAATTTCTAACTTGCATCAAGGCTTGTTCTTGACTGCCTTTTACTTAATCAGCCAATGCACACTGTTCTTCTAGGACAGTTTGTTTGACTTGAAATAAAACCTCTGCTTTTATTTCTGCCAGGCATGTATAATCTATCCATTATCATTATGCTTATACAATGCATAGTGAACAGTCAATAGCTATGTTGTTTTTTTGTCCATTATTTTTATTATTTTAAATTTATTGGCTGCCCATCTCCATTGGACTCTGGGCAACACATAAATCTAAAAGAGACATAAAGTAACTAAAATATTAAATCAATAGATAGACTGGACTAACATGCTCTAGCAAGAAAATCCACAAAAGAAACCCATTAAATAAACATCAACCCTAGCCTGGAAGCATAGCCAGTTTTTGAAAGTTTTCTAGATCAGAGTTAACTCTCCTTAGCTCTACTGAGAATCTGTATACATTGTATATTGTATCTAAGCAATGTTTATTATGCATTGTATAATATATAAGATTATATAGATCTATTAGTGATACATTGTATTGTAACACTACAGCAAGTAGAGAAGCATAAAATTTATCATTTAATATCTGAATTACCCTAAAGCCAAATAAAAATAGAGAACTTAAGACATCCAGGCATATGAAACACTCACTTGTGAATATTTTATTTTATTAGTTAATGTCTTATTCAGTGCCCTTGCTCACTCATTATCTTTTATTCAATTTCTGTATGGTAGGCACCTTCCCTTGGTCATTCCAGGTGCATTGTTATTTCTCACCTTGGAAAACAGCCATATAACTGATTAATGTGTATCTTATGCAATAGGAGCTTATCCCAATAGATAACAGAAGTAATCTAAAGTTTCTACCCTGATATCCAGTTTTCTTATTTAATACATGTCCACCAAGTTATGTAGCTCAGCAGTCGCCAACCTTTCCAGCTCGATGGACCGGCAGTGGCAGAGAGGGGGAGAACAAATGATTTTGCACATGCGCATGCCACTTGTGCAAATGCAGCTTCACATGCTTGCCCGCCACTTGCATGGCCTGGTTTTCAATGGGCTCCGGCCCAGCACTGGGCTGGGGGGTTGGGGACCGCTGCTCTAGCTTTTCAAGCCAAACATTCTTTAGTGAAGCTGTTCAAATGGGTGGGTACGAAGGTCAGGGCAATATTATTTGGTTAGGGCCCTGCCATGTAGATAGAAGAAGTAGGTTGCTACTGATATAATGTATAGGTCCAGACACTTATAATTACAAAAGCAATGCAGCTGTCTCTCAGCCAGCACCTCTGGTCCCATGGGATAGATTAGATTTTTTTTTTCTTTCACTGTTGAAAACATAGTTTTCACCTCAAAGAGGAAAACCCAGCCTGAAAACTTCCTTCTATCACTTCCAGCTTTAGGGCAGTTTTCTCTAATAGCAGAAAGCCCTGCACCTCCTCCCGATTGTCACTACTAGCTGTACCATATTATATGGCCGGTAATGTGTGCATGTGTATGTTTATAAGTATGAGTATTTATGCATATACACACATGTATACATACACATGTTTCTAGCACCTGTACAAATCTGACATAATATTATTTTCCCTTTGATCTTCTTTATAGAAAGAAATAAGAATACTTCATTTCTTAAACAAACATCCCAGGGTAGTAAGTACTAACCTTTTAGGAAATAGAATGAGTGCAATTCTGTCCAGGGAGGATAACAATACCAAGAAGAGCTGTGAAAAATGTCCATCCAATGGACAAGCCTCCATTTTTAGATTTATGCTTCAGATTTGTTTGTCTTTAGTAACTGAGCAGGTGGCAGTTTTGATATCTCATCTTTAATGGATGCCATTATCACATTATATAGTTTACAATGTTAGGCAATCATGCATTTTAATACTTTGTTTACACCCTTCAAGGTTCTTCAGATTTTCTCAATTAAAAAAAAAACTAATGGAGAGTATTATAGCTCAGGTCTTAGCCCATTTAATATAAAATATACCATTAGATGAAAACATTCAGCACTAATATACTGAAAAACAGTTTAATAAACTTTTCAAGCTTTGTTTCTGAAAATAATTTACAGATTCATAAAGAACATATACTGAGCTCCAGGAATGGCAGGATAGCATTTCAAAAAGGCTTCCTTTTATTCTCATAGTGATGGCTAATCAGGAAGATTTCCAAAATCTCAGTACATGGATAAGATGGTGGAGGAAAGAGGTTTAGATTTGTTAAGCATTGGAGAATATTTTGGAAAAAGTTGAATGTGTACAAAGAGGACAGACTCCACTTCAACTGAAATAGAACAAGGCTGTTCTATTTCAAATATCAAAATTGTGGCAGAACAGTTTTACAATCCTTCATTTGGTAAAGAAGAGTGCAGATATTTCAAGAAAAATTACAAGAAAAAACAAAAATGTTGGATCTGAGTTAATGGATGGTGATGTTAATAAGGAAATGAAAGGGAGATAAAAAGGCTCTGAAAAAAGGCTCATAACAATTTGGAAAAGGATACGGTATGTAGGACTGTTAAAAAAACATCTGAGCCAAGCAACAGAAACCCAAAAATATGGAATCAGTGGGACACAATCATTTCCAGATGCAAATTTTATAGAAAGGACCAGGAAGAGTGCTATGAGAATGATGTTGCTCTATATATCAAAGAGAATATAAAGTCTAACATTATATCAAAGATTTGAAACCTGATTATTATATATATTATGGGTGGTATATGTGGACAGAAATAAAAATTAAAGCTAGGGCAGTGGTGGGATTCAGCCGGTTCACACCGGTTCAGCAGAACTGATACCTAATTTTTGTTGAATTTGGCGAACCAGTTATGATAAATCAGTGTTTTCTGGAACACGTCTGGTTTTCGTTCAACTTCCTTCTAGGCAGGAAAAAAAACCCTCCCCAAAAGTCCAAAAGAGGAGTGACGGAAACCAAACAGAGATGCGGCACCTTCGATCACGTCACTCGGGCAAAAACTAAGTGATGCTTTTCAGAGGGAATTTCAGGAATAGATGCTTCATCTCTCTAGTTTCCTGATTGGTGCATACGGGAAAGGGGGCGAGGCCACCAAGTTTTAGCTGGGGTTGTGGCTCTGGAACTTTTTCCTATCTAACTATACAGAGCGCAACTAATGATGAGCGGGAAAGCTCTTAAAGGGTTCTGTGATTTCATGCATTAAACTCTAATGTAGTTCTCTGTAGCTGAATGGGCTTTCCTATTTTATACCAAGACCTCTGATTTAAATTTAAATAACAGAATTTCAATATGGAAATATCTTAAATAACAGTTTTTTGTCATAAATATTATTTAATATTTTTCATTAATATTTTAAAACTCTTTCTTATAACATAATCTAGTTTTATGTACCTCTTTTATTATTTTTATTTAAGTATTAAATGCATGAAATAATAAACTACCTTTTGGTATATCATTTTTTTAAATACTTAAAATGGTCATTAGAGCAGAGAACCAGTTGTTAAATTATTTGAATCCCACCACTGAGCTAGGGACGTGCTATTGCCAACCTGATCAAAATACTGAAGACTATCTTCCAGAGTTCCAGAAATATTACTTGTATTTGGATAAATGAACCAAAGGGCAAATGTAATTCAGCTTTAGTAGGTATAAAGTGGTCTCATATTAAGACAAAACAAATTTAAATTCACATATACATTTATAGCTAACTAGAAATTAATCTGTGAAATTTCTTACCACAAAATGTGACAATGGCCATTAATCTGTAACCTTTAAAAGGGAAATTGATACATTTATGGAATCCAGTTCTATCAATGACTATTGGGATTGAACAATCAATATTGCCTCCACATACCATTTGTAGCTGAACAATGGTGGAAGAGCAACATTGTTTATAAGCACTTCAGAAGCATCTGGTGGATCATTTTGAGAAACTAAGGTCTGGCTTGACCTTATCCAACTATGCTGTCCATAATCTCACCTCT
Organism: Azemiops feae; assembly: GCA_023970755.1. Taxonomy (NCBI): domain Eukaryota; kingdom Metazoa; phylum Chordata; class Lepidosauria; order Squamata; family Viperidae; genus Azemiops; species Azemiops feae. Next base: position 1,619,391 of record JALGBA010000235.1, read on the forward strand.
ATATGGAAATTTAGAAACTATGCTATAAACAGATTTAAACTGGTGGTAATAAGATTAATTTAGGATACTATATATATAAAATTGGGTATAATGAGTTTTTCAATATAGTAGTTTAACACTTCCTTTTCCCTACAAATTGAGATTATTTGATTTATGTATTTTGCTACTTCTATTTTTGGATAGCTTTAGTCAAGAGATTCTGATATGAGTGAAAATCAAATGCTTATTGTAAAAATGTAGGAAACATTCTGAATTAATGAAAGAATTGATTTCATCATATAAAATAGGAAGAATGTGAGAAGCTTTGCTTCATGCTTATTAAGTTTCCATAGTGTTGATTGGAAAGTAGCTGATTTTTTTTTTTTTAGTTCAGAATTAGGAAGATTAAGGCTGGTTTCTGAGATACATTGTTGTAGCAAATAATAACTTGGATTCTGAGTTCATAATGAAAGCTCTCAACAGATGCCAAACTATGGTATCTCAGATTATCAGAGCAGATTGGATTATTGTTGCTGTTTTTCTTATTAGACTGATGATGCTTGTGTAAAAAAGTAGTCATGATGTAATCCACAGTTCCCCAACCTTTCCAGCTTTGTGGACTGGGGGGGGGGGGGCAGAGGGGGTATGTGCTTGCCCACTGCTTGTGCAAGTGGGGATGCGTGTGTGCGTGCACTTGCCTGCCACTTCCGCAGCCTGATTCTGGACAGCCATAGCTCAGGGGTTGGGGACCCATGATGTAATCATTGGCCCTAAAATATCTTGAATGAAAAAAAGCATTATTTTCTTTTTTGCACTTCAATTTTTGTTTTAGAGCAAGAAAAGCTTACAATCTTTAGAGTTACAATCAGTATGGATATTAAGATTTTATGTTATTCTATCTTTTTAATCTTTTTAAATCTTTTAATCTCTTTAGAATTTATGCCTATACATTTAAAGGTAGTTTCGAATAGCATTTGCTGTAAGTGGGGAAGCTCTTCTGCCTAAATGTAACTGTTCTCTGCATCTCCATCATTTGTATACCATGTTTCCCCGAAAGTAAGGCCTACCCCAAAAATAAGCCCTAGCTTGATTTTTCGGTATGGGCCTAATATAAGCCCTACCTCAAAAATAAATCCTAGTTTTGGGACGAGGCACACACTTAAAAATCAAACTACAGCAGGGGTGTGGATGTGGATCTGCCCCACGCGCCCTGCACCCACTTACCTTGCAGCCAGTCCTCTCCTCACCGGCCCACTTCTCCTGAGGCGTCTTCTGCAGCCAGGCCTGCATTTCTCAGTCACAGGCCTTTCCTGAAGGCCTGTGCAGCAAGAACTGAGCTCGGTTCTGCAAGACCTCTGCAGCAGAGGACCAAGCTATGGATTGAATCCATAGCTTGGTACTTGGCTGCTTAGGCCTTCCGGAAAGGCCTGACTGCAAAATGCAGGCCAGAATACAGCTGCAGAATGAAGCTGCTACTTTGGCCCCAGAAGAAGTGGACCTGCTGGATGGGACTGTCGGTGCCAGAGGTGAGTAAGGCATCCCCCGAAAATAAGGCCTGGTGCCTCTTTTGGAGGAAAAAAAAAAGTCCTGGTCTTATTTTCGGGGAAACACAGTACATGCTCTTCCCCATTAATGTCAAATGATATTTGCTGGAAGAAATGGGAGATGGGATAAGTTTCCTAAATTAAGCATAGTTGTTCCCAAGTTTTCCTATAGCTCCATACATTTTGCCAGTGCTTTTTTTGTAAAAAAAAAAAAAAGGTGCTGGAACTCACATCATACAACCCGCCTTGCCTACCCTACAAGGTTCCATCCAAAAAAGGTGCTGGAACTCCGTTCTGGGCGTTCTATGACAAAAAAAGCCCTGCATTTTGCCTTTCCACTTTTATTTCCCCCTTTTTTTCAACAGCTTTATGGAGAGCTATGAGATTTAGGCTGCAAATATCCAGACAACCGCAAGATGATAGCAAAGAGACTCATAAATAATTCCTTCTAAAGATATTTGATATTTGTCCTGGATTGCCCTACAGCTAGCATCTCACCTGTTTTGCGAATTAATAGCAGGATTGTCAAGAACCTCTATGAATGTGTGGAAAACTTTAAAAGCTGTGTTCCAGCACTGGGCATTGCCTCACATGATTTTATGCTGATAGGGAGGCATTTTTTTATAAGTTCTCTAAATGTGCTTCTCTCCTCATATTTTTAAGATTATTATAATAAACTAATCAATAAATGAAAAATGCCAATATGTGCAATAGCGCTGAAAGGGCAACACTACCTCAGAATTAATAAGCATAGCAGTTTGAGAAGAAAAAGAAGAAAGATGGAGGAGCTCCTGGACATTTGTTGCAAAGCAAAACAACTTGAAAGGTTTCACCATATTGCATTGAAAGGCTGCTTCTCTCCTCCCTCTTTTCTTCCCCTTTTTAAATTCCTAATTGAAATGTTGATAAGCAACACATAACAAACAATTGCTGCAAATCGGTATAGATTTCTCTTTTAAAGAATATAGAAAAAAGGATTTAGCTAACTTCTAGGTCTGGGGGAAAAAAGCACAATTCTTCATAGATTCCAGATCTTGGGCATTTTCTATATTGAAGCCCTGCATATAACAGAAGGATGCTCAAAGCTTGCAAATCAGTCTGATGCTAGTTAGGTCACTTAGCTCAAAGGTCGTAGGGAAGATGGCAAAATGTTTTTGATGCTCACTTCTCTGTGGAATTGGGTGTTCTTATTCATGTTATTCCAGCAAGCAATGTCAAGTGAGCAAACAGACAATCTATTGACAGACCTATTTAATCACCAGGGATTCAGAGGGTACTTTGATAATTCCCTGAGAATCTGCTACACTGCTCAATTGAGACCTTAGTCATCACTTGGGTTGAAAGGTTGATGACAGTCTTGGATCAGAAAGTGCTTATTCAGCCTTTCACTGTTGAGAATCTTGAGGATCTCCCTGGCTTTCAGAAGAGCTCCAGGGTATGAAATAACAGAAGAGCTATCTGGAATACTATTGTAGAAAGATCAGGAGCAAATCTAACCAAATATCTAAAGAGAGTCTATATTAATAGTTATATCACAGCAATACCAGTGGCAAAATATAATAATATTTTCCCACCATCGTTGCACCT